>CAKLNU010000806.1:815000-1302500 GCA_922788865.1 Poeciliopsis turneri
TTCAAGGAATCTTGCAGTTTTGTGTGGAAGAAGGGAATAAAACCAAACATGATAACAAAAAAAATGAGAAAAAGTTCCAACAATTTTATCAAAAGTTTCAAACTGAGAATCAACCCAGCCTGTGAAAAGCTAATCCATTTCAAACAAATAAATCTCTCCTCTCACTTTGCAAAGCTAATATTTGATGATTTGATCCTTGTATAGACATAACTTTGTTACCACTTGATACCATATAATTAGCTGAATTGGACCGTATTATTAAAATCATGATGAAATTGCTGCGTATGGTTTTATTATTACAGTATATTGATATGAATTGTATCTTTGTATAGCTTAACGCAAATAAATGGTGCTTTCAAGTGCCTGCAGATGACTGTTTTTTTTTTTCTTTTGTTTTTTGGCCCATTGCTACAACACAAATAAATGCGTTTGAAACGAGCAGGATGCGTGGGGACAAATATCACAACTAAACCCACGTGTAGTTCAGTTATTATTAATTTTATTCTATAAATCATCAACTGGAAGACACACAGTGGCGTGTGATTAGAGTGAACGGAGAGATTCTGGTTATTCATTGTCAAAAGTTATAAACTAACATCTCCCCACTTCACCAGCTACACTTTAAACGCCAGACCTCCACATTCTCCAAAACAAACTGTGGAGAGCAGATCTGCTTTATAATCGTTGATGTCCGTCCGTCTGTCTGTCTGTCTGCCGCGGTTACTGTTTGATTGGCCACTATTCCTTACAGAGAGAGAGTCTGGCAAATCTGAGTTTATACCAGGTAAGAAGATACAATTTAATGTTGAATTAGAAACGTTTTTTCTTTGAACATTTCTTTTTTTTGTGTGTGTGTCAAGATTGAACTTATGGAAATTGAATGTGATCTCAGGCTAATATTATAAAACTGTTGTTTCATGTTATGTCAAGGAATTCTGACAAACATCTGAATTATTTATGAAGTTGTACCTGATTTTTGACTCAAAATGTAAAAAAAAATATATTCTTAAGACTGAAAAAAATGTGCTTAGGTTCTGTTAGAATATTCGTCTAAACCTTACATTGGTATAAGGCAAATAGTCCCAGTTTCTCAACCTCTGTGAATCCACTTGAACTAACCTTTGAAAATATTTACAGCCGCTGGAATGTGTGCTTCAGCGATAAACTGACTCATAATGGCTGCAAACGCCTTTCATCTTCTTGCAAAACAAAGAAGCTGTGTTTTTGCAATAATCAAAATGGATGCATTTTTGTCGACTTTATATATATATATATATATATATATATATATATATATATATATATATATATATATATATATATATATATTTTTTATTTTATCATTTTTTTTATAACAAAAGCTTGGATTTTCACTGTGGATGCCTGAACCGAAGTTTGCTTTCTGCTTGCCAGCGAGGACCCATGGCGGGCGGCTCGTATGATCAAAGGTTACATGCAGCAGCACAACATCCCCCAGCGGGAGGTGGTGGACATCACGGGGCTCAACCAGTCTCACCTCTCCCAGCACCTCAACAAAGGGACGCCCATGAAGACGCAGAAGCGAGCGGCCCTCTACACCTGGTACGTCAGGAAGCAGCGGGAAATTCTCCGACGTAAGTTAATATTTGAGTTTCTCACAGCTTCCAGTTTTAGATCCGTGGCCATGCGGCCGACGAGCAGCGTGCAGCTTTTCGTTTGGGTGTCCGCAGCACGGCTCACGTTTAGGCCTGCCGCCACAACAAGTTCTGCTGGACGATTAATTGTCCCAAGAATTATTTTGATAAGCGATGATATTGCCATTTTGAGACCGTTTTCAACTGATACAACAAAATGCACTATTAACACAAGTGTACAACCGCAAAGATCAGAAAAGCTTTTGATTTTTCAACAAACATTTTAACACTGCACCTGGAAAACATTTTAGATGTCTAAAATAAAAAACAACAATAATTAAAATGGATTATGGAGTCTCTGGGATCAAATTTGCATTTCATAAAATGTTACTCATTAAGCTTGATGAGGAAAAACAGGCAAAAGTGGAAGGTACTGTTAAAGAAAAGTTATAACGAAATATTTTTTTCCAGGTGTCAAATATTTGTTGTGTTATATTTATATTAAAGGGGAGTGTCTCTTTAATGTCTCCAACTAGATTATAATTTATCCTGCTATTAATTGATTTAATGCTTGCTGTGACAGGCCTTCTCACTTTAATCCTGCTGGTGTCCAATGAGCTCAAGGTTGCATGAGGTTGTAATAAACACTTGTGCATTCTGGGTAAAAAATTCTACTTCTATTACAGTTAACTGGAGGGATCAACAAAATATGGCATGAAGATTCACTGAAGTGATTATAAAATTGTTATTTGTTTATTAAATGTCAGCAAGAATGAATAACATGGTGCAATTCTTCTGATTTTGCACTGCCTTGGAAGAAAATGTGAAACATATGTAATACTCTGTGATTTTAATAGACAATATTAGTTGGGCCACCTGCTCCGACCCAGTCTGCAGTCAGTATCTTAGCAGACATCTTAAACTGCTGCCTGAATAAGATTGATAAATTTAGTTTTTTCTATTGTTCCAAATGATGGCTGTCTTTGATTTTTATGAGAGAAAACATTTATAAACAGTCAGTTTGAGAAAGCGTGGGGCAGCCATCAGTGGCAACAACAGGGGTAGTGCTGTGTTAAATGTCAAATACCTGGAGAAAGCTTGTTCTCGTAGACTTTGAAACGTTTTGAAACCCTGATTTATCTTAATAAAGTTCCTTCAGATTATTGAATTGAATTGAATTTATTTTACGGACGACACATCACGACTTCATTGCTTTTATTATGAATAGAGACTTTAAGCAGGGCTACACAGTGGCGCAGTGGGTAGCGCTGTTGCCTTGCAGCAAGAAGGTCCTGGGTTCGATTCCCGGCTCGGGGTCTTTCTGCACGGAGTTTGCAGAAAGACTCCAGCTGACAGCTGACAGGCATTGTGCGTGCGTGGGTTCTCTCCGGGTTCTCCGGCTTCCTCTCACAGTCCAAAAACATGACTGTCAGGTTAATTGGCCTTCCCAAATTCTCCCTAGGTGTGAGTGTGTGTGTGCATGGTTGTTTGTCCTGTTTGTCTCTCTGTGTTGCCCTGCGACAGACTGGCGACCTGTCCAGGGTGAACCCCGCCTCTCGCCCGGAACGCAGCTGGAGATAGGCACCAGCAACTCCCGACCCCGTTAGGGAGAAGGGTGATGGAAATGGATGGATGCATGGACTTTAAGCATATTGATGTTTGGTGATATTGAAATATGTAAAGGAAAGTGCACAGATGTAAAATATAAATTTACACTGATGTCTTTCAAAGTAGCATGTGGAGTAGAACATGCTGCTGTTTAGTTTAACTATATGCTGCAGTAGCTCGGCAGGCTAGTTGGATGCTAACTTCAGTGAGGAAGTGGCTCCTTTCATTCCCATGCATTACTGGCCTTGTTGTTTTATAGTTGTTGTAAATATTTCTGATCGGAGAACTCTATATTTCCACTAACCTCAGTGAAAGCAGAGATGCTAATATGTATATTTTGGTATCGATCTCATACCAAGTAAACGTAGGGCCAGTATCACAGATACTGATTTCCGATACTGATAACTGATACTGATCATTTTGGAAGTTTCACATATCAAATTTCTGACATTTAGATGTTTTTTGGTCTTTCCTTTAGTTTGATCAAACCTATGACAGAATTTGGAGAAAGTTTACCAATGTCTACAAAATGCTTTACACATCATCACCTTCCTAAAATAGTCACTTGCCAAAATCACTTTTGGCAAAATATAATGTTGGCCATTATTTTATTTTATAAAATAATGGCCAACATTATATTTGGCCATTATATTTTTTTATACAGAGTTAAGAGCCTACAAATCAGAAATAAAACCAATACTGATACTGACTTGGCATCAATATTTCCAATTATTCGCTATTCGTTAGTGACTAAAAATAATATATAAAAAAAACTGGCTTGTAATCAAAACCCGTGGAGTTGCATGAACTGGGAAACAGATGAAGAGAAGAGAAAAATCCCAGAGACGCTTCATAGATGCAGTGAAAGATGCTGAGACTCAGGGAACCCTAAAGGCAGCATCTGGCAGAAGATGGCAAGAGGTTCACATCGTACCTCTCAGAGCTTCACAATATCATCTGCTAATGTTATATTTTTATTTAGAAAGATATGTCTTTAATTAAAACAGTTTTCATTCGAAACATTTTCAAGAACAGAACTTTATTCTGCTCAAGACAGAATGAACTAAAGCAGAGTTCAATAATAGATTTTTTTAATGTCTTCAGTGAAGATGAACAGAAAAGTGTGAAAAGGTGAAAAGCTTGACTATCGTCTCCAGAATCAACTAGTCATTTTAAACAGGGCTTATGTGTGACCCGGTTCAGATGCACTAGATGATTTAATTAGGTGTAATTTACACTGTTAACAACTTCATGAAGGTTGTACTTAGCTTTCATCTGGAATGGGCTCCATTAAGTTGAAAGTGCTTTTGAGAGAAAATATCTGGACAACAAATTTTCCTTCTCGCTGCCTGTCAGCTGGATGAAAGGAGGTTCCTACACTTTTTTCTTGTGTACAAAAGCTGCACATTGACTTGTTCTGATTTCAAACGGTCAGGCTGTGGAAACTTAATGCACACCACCCATTAATCTTACTAGCATAAAGTCGATTTAATGCTGGGATTGAAGACTACCACTGTGTGCGGCGGGTATCTTCTACTTATGCTTATGTCTATATATCAAAACCATATAAAAGAAAATGAATGCTACATGTAATATTATTATGCATCCATTTCGCTGTACTCTGCTTCTGATTAAAAAAAAATTCTGTGTTTATACTGTAACGGTGGCATTTCTTAACTCAAAGCTGTTACACTATGAGCTTCTTGTACTGGATTATGTTTAGTGTATGCTTACCTTCTGCTATGGACGCTACTATGTACTTTCTCAGATGGATGCAGACACAAAGCAGGTGGCATTTCTCACCAGATAACCTCAGCTGGTTCTCAAAGGGGCGCTAACTGGAGGGGCATGCCTCTGTTATTGATTTTATCATTTAGTAATTCACAAACATCTGTTTAATGCAGAAAAAAGTGACAAGAGATATTTTCTCCGTCGTTGATTTGGCGCCCATTCTAGGGTGGCGCCCCATTTGAGGCATAAAGTTCTTTTTGTGGCAGTAAAACTTGGTTGATATTCTGCTAATGTAAAAAAAAAAAAAGTGTTTCGGTTATTAAGTTTGTTCATATGACAAGTCATTAAAAAACATTCGTCAACATGATCTTACATGTCGTCTTCTTTGTCTTTTTGTCATGACATTATGCAAAAAAGTGTTTCCTTTGCAGCTTTCCAATCACACTAATTTTGATACAGCCGAAAAACCTCCTTATCCTAGCATAAAAACATTCTAGCGAAAAATTAGATTTTTTTTTTTTTTTCCCTGAATCTGCGTGTTTCCATAATTCCTATTTGTGTAATTATACTATCAATTCAGCAACATCTCGTTGCGCTCTGGTAGTGGAAAAGTCTGCTTATGTCCTAGATCGATCATGGCAACAAGTACAATAAAATCAAATAAAATGGTTAAAAAATATGTTTTGAATGATTTCTCATTATTTCTGCAGAGTTCAACCAGGCCACTCAAGCTTCTATGGGCAGCATGTCAGACAAAGGCAGCCAGGATCCGGCCTTTTTCTACCCGGAGTTCAACATGTCCGGCCCAGGCATGGGTCAGTCGAGCGAAGAGGTTGGCACTGAGCCCCTGAGTAAGAAAATGAGGCGCAACCGTTTCAAATGGGGGCCTGCGTCTCAGCAAATCCTGTACCAGGCCTACGAGCGGCAGAAGAACCCCAGCAAGGAAGAGAGGGAGGCTCTGGTGGAGGAGTGCAACAGGTAGAAAAACACAACTCTCCGACGAAAGACTCTGCGGTGCAGCTTTAACATCTTCTACCTCGTTTCCCGCAGAGCCGAGTGTCTTCAGAGAGGCGTCTCCCCTTCCAAAGCTCAGGGACTCGGCTCTAACCTGGTCACCGAAGTCAGAGTTTATAACTGGTTTGCCAACAGACGTAAGGAGGAAGCCTTCAGGCAAAAGTTGGCGATGGACGCCATCACTGCACCGTCGCACGGCATCAACCCGCTGCTGTCGCACGGCTCGCCGCATCATCCCCAGACCAGCGTGTCCCCTCCAAGTAAGAATCCACCCTGGAGATCAGAAACATCTGCTGAAACGGTCGATGCAAACAACTTTTATATTTCTTGGCTGAGCAAACACAAATGTTTTAAGATGTATTTTTTGTGTGATGGACCAACACAACCTTGGTCTGTCGTCGTAAAGTGAGGAGAAAACATGGTTTTCAACCATTTCTGCTCGTACACATAATCTACATGTGTTCATCCCCCTTTATTCTGATACACCTAAATGAAATCCAGAGGAATCAATTCTGTGAAACTCTGAACTTTTCACGGAGTTTTGGTCCCCGCAAAAAGAGGATGGCGTGACAGGGCTGTCCATCCAAACTGAGAGGTAGGAGAGGCAGAAAAGAAGTTTACAGGTAGACACAAAAACTAATAGTTGTACACTCTTAAAATCTGGCCTTTATGGAAAAATCTAATGTTTGCCACAAGTCATGTAGGCGACAAGTGGATGAAAGTTGAGACCAAACCTTTGGCCAGAAGGCTAAAATTCTCATAAAATGCATCAAAGTTTGTGTTAAAAATGCAAGGTGATGTATTTGTCCACATGACATTTTAGTTTCAGTTTCCCTTAGAGCAAAACTTGCCAGAAAAAAAAGGTTTTCCAAGGCAGACTTGATGTGATCAGGGAGGCATAAAAAGAGAGGCCTGGATGATCAATGACCGCGAGTGAGCTGAGTAAATGCCATTGTTATTCTGATCTTTGAAAACACACTGAGAACAATCCACATTGTACCTGCAATCTCCACTCCAAAGTCAGCATGGAGAGGCATGACACAAAGGGCAGCAATCCTGTGACAGGCCAGGGTCAGGCCAGGGTCAGGGAGGAGATGGTTTGGGGGGAATTGGGGTGGACGGACAGATCCAGAACACCTCGACGTAGCGTTGCGGTTTCCGTGGCTTCTCCTCTTGCTCTCAGGTTGCTGAACGTTCCGCCGACCATTCACCCCAACCAGATGTTTTCATTTGGAGTAATTAGTATTGACCAAGCCCACCTTTACGGTATAAAACCAACCCTATAGGGCCGCGCGGAGCTTTATGCCCCCTGCGCCATCACTCACCTGCCATAAAAGTGAGATTTGAGAGCCGCACTCAGAGCCCATTGTTGTCCTCTCGTGTTCGAACATGAGGCCACCTTTGAAGGGAACACAAACTGTTTGCCTTGGCTTGCTCTTTTACCTTTGAATAAACTGGTCCCACTTGTGGACCGTCTGTTTGCGTTTGTCTTTTTTTTTTCTTTTTTTTGCTTGTTGTGGCTCACTTGAACACCTGACCAGGCAATGACCTGAGGCTGCGTTGCGGTGGAAGGGGTCGACAGCGAGGCTGTCCAGCAGAAGGGGAAAGGTTGGTGGTAGACCCACAAAGAGGTGCTTACAAGGTGTCCCGCTGGCATCCCGCCAACACCATCAGCTGTTTTTCAGCGTCAGCTCCAAACTGACAATAGCGTCCCGGCGGGCGGTCTCATTGCGTTGCCAGGGCACGGCCTGTATAATGCACGCTTAATGGACAATTAAAATCCTTTGCTGCTACATCTCCCGGGTCCTTGATAAGGGGGCTCCTCTGACTTCAGCCCTCTATACTCTGCCTCAGCAGGGGCCTCCATTGTCTGTGGTGTATTAGAGGACTGCAGTGACTGTAACATAGGGTTCATTTGTCTCAGCCGGGCCTTGCTGTTGAGGCTGGTCGCAGACTCGGAGCAGCAGGAGCTGTCCACCGAGGTATTGGCTCCTTTCTGGCCAGACAGGACTGATCACCACTTCTTCTTTGCCTGTAGAGAAAGCCAGCTCACCCCTCCACCCTCCTCACTCTTTCCTCCTATGCTCACCTTCAGTCATACGTGAGAGGTCACTCCTGGGTCATTTCAGGCATACTCCTCTCACTCTGGGAGTTTTTATTGATTCTGTTTTGCTTCACTGATCAGTCGGTCACAACTGGGTGGACGGTCAAACAGTGTGACGCGCATTTTTAGTGGTGAACTTTTTTTTTTCTTGCTATAGCAACAGAAACTGATCCTACGGACAGATTAGCTGGCAGTGTTCGGCTCCTGTGTGGGATTTACCCTTTATTCTCCAAATAGCATCTACTTCTACTGCTAGAAGTCCACTACTAAGTCCCATCTTCTAATGCATTCACCTGTGAGGGTAAGTTAAGCTATCAACCAGTGTTTTTACTTTTGTCCTACAAAAAGTGCAAAGACGTCAATGTCTCTTGATGGCCTTTAAAGGACAACCAACATTTGTTTCTGCATAGCCAGTTTAGCAGAAAGTATGTGCATCAGTTTGAACTCCCTTGAAACACTGTTTAGTATTCATGTGCAACTATTTTCTTTAAATACCTTTTGGGTTTTTATATCTTTTTATACCACTTGGCTCCTTTAGAATCCACTTTTGTCCGTTTTCTTTTTTTTTTTTTTTTGGAGAGTCTGTATAAGAATTTACAGTGAGGTTGTCCAGCAGCCTGGAAGGCCCTCACCAGTCGATGAGGAGTTTTTTTAGATACGAAAAGAAGCTTTTAGTTTCCATTATTGCATCACGTCTTTCGTCCAGAGGTGTTTCTGTAGAGCTTCGTCCCTTTGGGAAACTTTATGTGGAGTAAAGTACAGTTCCAGGGCAAGTATAAATTATTTTTTGGTCCTTTTTTGGGATATGAGATGTTTCGTGCAGACAATGCATCAATTTGACCTTTCCTTAGGAAAGTTTCAAAGCTGCTGGAAACTCAAGACAACTTTTTTGTTTGTCTTGGCTTTGAAACATCCTAAGGACAAATTGCTGCACATTATGTTTTAGGGTACATAAAGGAGCTGTCAGGATGTTTTGAATCAAGCTGAAATCAATCTGCACAACCAATGCTCTCCGTTTTCTGGAAAGAAGCTTGACTAAATATTAACAACAATACTGCTTCTACTAACAATACTTCCATTGCAAGTGACAATAATAACATTAACAATGACAGTTCAAGTAAAAGTGTGAATATGATTATGTAATGGAAGAAGCTATGTACAAAATTGAGTTACAAACTAATGAAGATTTGAACTAACAAAAACCAGCCACAGCAGGAGCTTTTAGGCAGATTCCAGTTTTCTTTGTAAGAATTAAAATTCAATTTAATTCAGTTCGATTTGGTTTGGTTCAGTTTGGTTGTGTTTGGTTTGATTCTATTGTATTCGATTCTGTTCTGTTGCAGCAATTTACAATGAAGGTAATCCAAACATATATTCAGGTTCATATCCAGCTACATGTAATCTAGCTCACATCTAATTATTTTACAATACAATCAGTTCAGTTGACCATATAATGTGTGAGATGCTGTCTGAACAAGGAGGCCCAGCTGATTTCACAGAATGTGTCACAATTTCTATAGAGAAAAAGTGCAGGAGATCTGAGTTTCACACAAAATAAGAAAATGTTAATATTGTCCCTATCTATTCATACCAGTTCTTTTTGTTGTGCTTTTAAAAACAGTTTTAAGAATACGTTGTTGGATGACATGTTTACAAATGGAAAAAAGTGAGAATTTTTGGCTGTTGTGCATTTAATGAACAAAAAATAAGTAAATGTATTTGTTTTAAATGTGAGGTTTAAAAAAACGCCTTTTACTGGCAGTCAATAATATTTAAATTTTCACTTAAGATTATCAGGAAACTGAAGCTGTGCTGTGGAAGCTGAGTGTTTTGTTTAGAAAAGCAGCACTCAGAAGTTCCAGATCGGATACAGTAGTGAGTGGGTGATTAGGTGCGTGGGTGAGTGGGTGAGTGGGCTGCCCAGCTTTCTGCTTTCACCTCAGGCTGGCTGAAAACATGCATACACACTCAGAAAAGATTGCCCGGCTTTGCGCTTTCCTGTGTCGGCTCCCCCAGAGAGCCACAAAGAGGAGACCGGATACGTCCTGCAAAGACCCAGGAGGTCCGTCGTATGCAGCGCCTCCACAATGGCCACAGCCTGGGGTTGGGGAGGCAGGCTTTGATATTACATGGGTCACACAGAGAGCGTGGGCCTTTTAAACCGGTGGAAGATCCCGAGCTGCCACTCCTCTTCTGGGATTCTCGCCCTCCCCTTGCTCTTAGCGAGCTAGCACAAGTTTTTATTTCTTGTTTGCGCAACTGCACCAAAAACTTACGATTTTTACAACCCTCAAAGCCACTCAGGAAACTCCCAACAAGATTAGCTTTTCCTTTTTCTTTTTTTTTTCTTCTTCTTAGAAAACTAGCAAACTTTTGAGTTGTGAAAACTCAATCTGAGGTCCCTGCCGCTCAAATTCCTGCCAAATCCAAAGAAACAAAACCGCCCTGAATAGCATCCTTTACTCCCTCTGACACTTAAAGAGGTCGCCCATCTCCGAGATAACTGACTTTTTATGAGTCCTCCTCCATTGTGTCGCAATGGGGGTCACGAGTCCAATGGACTGCTTTATTGTTCCGTGGCGGTGTTTACAAGGCACGGCGGGTAGTTGTGGGGTTGATAGTATGTCACAGGAGACAATATGAAGTCTGTCGGCTGAACAAAATGGAGGATAGGCACTTTAGGCCTTGAAATATGGCGCAGCGGCCGTATCTATATTCAAAGTAAGAGCCGGGCACTATCAGAGGCATGGTTGGTTTAAATGTGTTTACTTTTGCTCTGATAGTAAAATGAAACGTTTGATACCCTTGGGATGTTTTTTTTTTTCCTTTTGAACAGAAACCCTAAAGAGCTTCAGGTTGAGACAGGACGATGTGATGCAGGACAGATTTTAACTGTCTAAACTTGATGGTTTTTTATGAATAATAGCTGCCTAAACTGCATCTAACATCATATCCACAAGGTTTTTCTGTCTCAGGTCTGTGCAGGCTTGTTTCCATAAGAGAAATCAAGAAATGCGTCAGGATAAAAAAAGTGTAAAGAAGGCATGATGATGTTACATGTTAGCTTAACAAGTCTTGAACTGGAGATTTATTTGCAGATTTCTCCACTCAGAAGGAGTGAAGGAGAAAGGTTGCCTGAGAGCAGTAACCTTGAGAGCCACCCATAAATCTAAAAGCTTTTTGTCGCAAGCTCATTTGTCTGAATTTACAATAATTAATGGCTTTTAACAATAATAGAAAAAATACAGTGCTGAAAATATTTATAAAGATGTAATTTTTGTTCCATTGTGGCCCAATATTATTAGTCTGAAGCGAACAGAGACAGCACATCACTGATAAATCTGCACATAGGTTTCCTACAATACGATATTCGGCATTAAAAGCTAATGCTACTCATGTCAGAGCTGAAAGGAAGCTAAAACAAGCCACCTAAATTATATCATTGGACATAGTTGTTTGATACAGACAAAACATTCAGAAAAAGAAACAAATCAAACAATGCAGATATCTGACGTGATAAACTTTATGCTCACAAACAACCATGTTCTTTGCTAAGGTTGTTTAAGCTGTATCTTTACCTTCTCGTTTTCCATCGTGAGTCAATATTATTGGTGTCAAACGCATTATTTATTTTATTACGTAGAGATCTGTTCAATGAATTAGAATAGTTTTGAAAAGTTAATAATTACAGAGGAAAAATGTGTAATTTTCCACTTGTTAATAAAACCCAACATTTAAAATTAGAATAGTACAGACCAATAAAAAAAAACATTTTTGATATAGAAATATAGCCTTAGTGAAAATATGTTTAGTACCTGCTGTAAGGTTTTAATTTTTAAATTTAATCTGATAAATGAGCCTCATAGAACTCTTATTCAAAGGTATTAAACATGACTGAATATCCTGGATTTGAACAATAATATGGCAAACTACACACAAACACCGTTGCTCACATTCCGTTCCAATTTCCAGCAGCCTTCATTAGGAAATCAATGCCTCCCTCATTGCTCACCTTTCGTGTCAGTGCCTCTCCCTGTTTTCTTTTCTTTCTTTCTTTTTTTTTATCTCAAAACCGGCTGTATATCAATACCTGCTGTCATGTCAGACCGACTTCGACTGGGCGCTGCGGCTGTCACACCCGGGTCAGGGACGGAGGGCGCTGTGAGGGAAGATGAGGGGAGATCTGAGTGCAAACAGAGTCTGTCTCTGGATTGTCACTGAGGGAGGGGACGCTCTCCCTGTCCGTGTGAGGCTGAGACCACAGGATAAGAATGTGTTTGACATTGCTTGTAATTGTGTAATGTTTGCTCGTTGGTATCGGGGGTGGAGGCTGGGGGTGCATCGAAACAGGTATTAGATTGTCAGTTGTGTGTGTGTGTGTGTGTGTGTGTGTGCGTGTGTGTGTGTGTGCGTGTGTGTGTGTGTGTGTGTGTGTGTGTTGGGGGTATTTAGGGGTTGGGTTAGCATTCTTTGAGAGACAGCTAGAAGTCCAGACTTTGGCTTTAGTGTTCGTATTACACATTTTTTCTCTGTAGCGATGTAAATATGTGAATTCAGTTAATGGTGCAAGTTATTCTTATTTAAACTAGTTTGTGCGACAAACTTTTTTTTTCTTCTTCCATCCTGTCGTAATAGTCCGAGAAGCGATTATATTTAACTTCCATATACAAAGGTTTCCATAACCCTTGAACTAGGGCTGGATGATATAGCTGAAAACCTATCACAATATAATCATATCATAACAGTCGATGGTAATAATTGTCAATATCAATAATTATTGATTCATTTTTTGTTTTAAATATCTCAAATACTGCGAAACTGGCAATGTGACCTTCCTTTGGTTTTAAGTTTTAAGCAGTGGATGATGCCAAAAAGTGGACGAGTTAGTTGATGTCACAGATGTTGATTAGCTAGCCGTGAGAGGTTGAGCGGCTGAAGCATTTCGTCTGCCTACATCACCCAGAATGCTGTGCGATTCTGGATCAGAGTTCAGTGACTTGTCTACTTACTGAATATTGATCACTTGTCTAGTGATTGTTGTTGATTTATTGTGCAGCCCTTCCTTGAACTGTTCTACGTTTTGACACATTTTAAATGTATTTTATGTGAAACCATCACAAAAACATGTATAATTAAAACCCTGAAGGAGTATGATGCTTTCAACATGCTGTGCATTTGTGTTCAACCTCCATGAGCCACCTTTAATGCACACTAGATTAAATCACTTATATCAAGTTTTACCTCATATTCACAGCTAGATTTAGGGCTGTACTTTGACTAGGCCATTCTAACACCCGAGTATGGTTTGATCTAAATCTGCTTGTGGGGTCATTGTCCTGGCCCAATGTAACCTTTTATGCAGCCCATTAGACTCTAGAGAGCCGCATAAATAAAACCTTCAAGATAACAGTTGTGTTCTTAGATATTATTTTATCAGTCAAATTAAAGCAGCTTTTTATCGGTCTAATGCTAAATAACATCACTATGTTAAATGTTACTTAATTTAAAAATTAATTTTTTTTTCAGCTTCACATCAAATTATAATGTTGTTCCCTCCTCAAAAACACAGTTCAGCTTCCGCCTCACTCCTCCACCGCTCCTTCCCCACCCAGCTCCTCCAGCCTAGCGGCAGCAGCAGTCACCAAACACCTGGTGGAACTGAGCATCGGCTGAGCTTATCATGCGAACTACCTCAAAAAAATGTGCCTTTAATTAAAAAAAAATTAAAGGCTTGATGGATGAAAACTGTTGTGAGGTGCTGAAGGCAGAGTGTTGGCTAGAGCAGGAGCAACTTAAAGAGACAGAGCCCAATTTCAAGGTGTTAAATTGCAAAGTCAGATTTCTTATAAGTAATGTTTAACACTTTTATAACGACTGAAGGTAACATAGTTACATGACTGTGCTATGTGCCTGGAAAGCACACAATACGGCCCCTTTAAGAAGAATTCATTGAACAGAGACACAGCTATTTATTTTAAAATATAAATGAGTTGGACACCCCGACTTAGAGAAAAGTGTTGGTTGGACTTTGGATGCATCTTTTCCAACAATGGCTTCTTTTAGCCCAGATTTAAGAAGAGTGATTAGTAGTCACAATTCTGAATTAATTTGTGTCGCACTAAATCCAAAGTAAATCACTTTTTGTTGTTGTTGTAAAATGAGAAAATGTGAAATACCTAGAGGGCTTGGGAACTCTTAGCAACCTTTACACTGAATGTTAGCATTTCCTAAACCACCGGTGAACCTTTTCACTGACGTAATGAAGCACATCAGCAGCAGCAGCAGTGACTGTGTGCTAATCATGGAGTCTACTGGAAGTTGTGGTCTTGTGAGTGCGTGCACACAGAGAATGACCTTGGCTTAGCTGCATAGATAGTAGCAGTGGACAGGTCAGTCAGTGTGTGTGTGTGTGTGTGTGTGTGTGTGTGTGTGTGTGTGTGTGTGTGTGTGTGTTTGCTTGCTTTGTCCTACTCGGTCTGAGTCAAAGAGCAACACAGTGTGGCTGCAGCTGTAACTCTCTTTCTTAAATCACGTGATCCATGCATCATGAGAGTATCCTGCAGGGTGCGTGAAGCTGTGTTTCCATCACCCATAAAATTGCATCATTTGAAATTTTAAAATTAATTTGCTTAATGGAAACACACCAATTAAACAACAAACTTGATAAGTTTTTTGCACTAGGATGTTGTAGTTTTTCAGTCATATGGAAACACTTTATTTTACATCACACGAGTCAAATACTGCTGGCAAAAACGACAAAGAGGACGACAGGAATTAGGAGAATGATGGTTTATTTTTGTTAAGGATTTTTTTCCTGACAATGTGCCGCTTGCTCCACCATAAAAAGTTGGGTGTCATTCAGATGTGTTGGATCCGTAGCTCTTCTGTGAAAATGCAGCATTCAGTAGCTGCTCTCAGGGCTGCTCTCACTCCAACACCTGAATAAGACGCCGATGTCTCCTCTGAAAGATGATGAGCTCCAACGCCAAGGCCGAGTAATGAATATATCTCATCTAACTGTTTACATCCATCGCTGGCATAATTTATTCAAGCTTATTCACATGTGATTTCAATTCCATTTCTTACTGAATGGAAATGAGAGTTTGTGGGGGTTTTTTGACACTAGCAGAATATTGACAAATATTTCCACACACATGTTTAATGGATTTTGTGTGTGTTTTTCTCTCTCCTGCCAGTGCGTTACAGCCAAGGCCCCGGCGAAGTCTCCTCCTCCACCGCCATCAGTCACCACAGCAGCAGCAGCCAGTCGGTGCTGCAGCAGGTGTCCCCAGGAGGACTGGACCACAGCCACAGCCTGCTGTCCCCTGACGCCAAGATGGTGAGTGAGCACACCTGGGCCCTCCCTTCGTGGCCACAGATTAGATAAGGCATGGCGAGCGTTCAGCGGAAACCCTGAGCCCTGCTCTCCCATGGACCCTACGCCAACAATTCTCACATTGTGCAGCTCTGTTTGAGCGGCAGCGTCCTAGCATGCAGCCTTCACCTGAGCAGACAGGCAGGCACGCCGGTCGCTCTGCCAACAAACAGCACAATGAAACGTTCTGTTCTTATTGATTAAATGCCGAGCAAAGAGAAGCCAAAGGTGGAGGAATGACAGCACCATTTGATCGTCCCCGATAATCTGCCATCATATGTAATAACATGCTTTCAAAACATCCCTAATTTTATTATACCTTGCTCATGAGAAGGTAAACTTCTTAATGACCTTTCAAAGTTGTTCAGCACGCTTGAACAACCAGTTGTTCAGGATTTCTGAAGAGCTTCCAGACTTTTCCTTCGGACGACTTTAGTAGCTTTTTTACACATCTAGATCCAACCTTTCATCTGACTGTGACAGCGTGCTTGCCAAAAAAAAGAAAAAGAAAAAGAACTGACCCAGAAAAGGAGAAGAAGGAGTTTCAGGTGAAGAGATTGATTGACAGCACTAAGCTCCTCCTCCTGGCTCTGATTGGATGTTTCTGACCAGGAGCGGTGTATTTCTGCAAATGACAGTGGCACCACATTGAGCTAATGTTTTTTTATCTGTCTCATGTTATACCGCCAGAACAGCGACAGTTTTAGCAAATATGTAGAAAACTTATTGAAACTGTAACTTTAAGAAAGATGGAAGATCTGAGTTGAAATCTGAGAAACCCAGCATCCTCCACTTTATTGTTTTCCAAAATTTCCTAGATTACTATACCCTAAAGTCTGAAACAGTTTTAGTGCTCTTCAGAAATCAGTCTAAAAGAGAGCAAATTGTGTTTTAGTGACATGCCTAGAGTTTAGCTTAAAACCGATCAACTGTGTAAGTGTAGACATTTCTTCATTTCTTGAGATTTGGAGTCACTTCTTGCAGGAATAATTCATGGATCTATGACAGGCAGCAAATTAATAATCGGACCCAGAAAAACAAAGCAAAAAAACCCCCTAAACATTCCTCTGTCACTTTCAGATATTGCATGGAAAAGCTGAAAAAATCCAATCCATCAGACCCAAACAAGTCTATCTCAGACTTTAAATTGTTGGCCTTTATTTGAGCTGACCAAACTTCCCTGTTAGGACACTTCCGCCTTTCCGACTCGGTTTGTGTGAAATGAGTGCCAACATTGTGCCGTAATGGTCTGTCAGTTTGTTTTTTGTTTTTTTTGTCCCTTTGTGATTGTGAAATGAGCCATATTCAAATGAATGAAACCCCAGTCCAGAGGAGGATCCAGTAAACCCACTGAACCATTTGCTCTCATATCTGTTTCTTTAAATCTTTTTCTGTTTTATTTACGACGTCCTCTCATGCGTCGCGTTTGAGCGTTTTACACGAGAAAAATGCCGAACCAAAGAATCCAAACTGAGTCAACATTTTGAACCCGCTGTTTGCTCAGCAGGCAACATCTGGCTCGCTTTGGACGTGGATTTGCACAGGAAGACGCTCGGCCTCTCTTCGCTGAGTGCCGCATTCAGCTGAAAGCAAATAACGCAGCAGTAAAAGCTTGATTTCATTTCCCTACGTCTCCCGTCTGCAGATTTCAGGGTCGGGCGGAGGACTTCCTCCGGTCAGCACGCTGACCAACATCCACAGTTCCCACCACGGCCACCAGCAGCCGCAGAACCTCCTAATGCCTCTGACAGGAGTCATGGCAATAGCGCAGAGTAAGTCTTGCAGAAAAAAAGAGCCGTCCGTACGGAATCGGTCTCCGGGATGTAACGCGAGGTGTTTGTGGTCAGGTTTGAGCACGTCGCAGGCCCAGACGGTGCCGGTCATCAACAGCGTGGCGGGGAGCCTCGCCGCTCTCCAGCCGGTGCAGTTCTCCCAGCAGCTCCACAGCCCCCACCAGCCGAGCCTGATGCAGCAGTCGCCCAGCCACATGAGCCAGCAGCCCTTCATGGCCACCGTCACACACTCTCACAGTCAGTAACTCTGCTCTCCTACCTGTTAACTCATCCGTGCTAATTCATTGTTGTTTTGTTTGTTTGTTTGTGACTACTAGCACTGTTAGCTTGTGTTGAGTTGGTTGAAATTAAAAGCAGAACCCACGAAGGCAAAGCTGTACTGATGGTGACTTCTGCTCTGGGTTTTATAGTTCATCAAGTTGTAGCTTCTCCTTTCCCCTCCACGTTGCTGCGGTGGTGTGTAGATGGTAGAAAAAAGAAATTAAAAGTGGAGGAGTAAATTTCCACCAAAAAACACTATGACTTAAAAATGTTCTTGAGCAAACAAGGAAAAATGTTCAACTTTACAAACAAGGAGTTTGAAAAGTTGAAAATTTGTCACAAAACAATTCAGATAATTGACTTTCTGAGATTTACTAAATCTGGAAAGTCGAAAGTATTTCGAGTGCTGCCAATCATGAGGATGATTGACAACGATAAGCCCCTCCTCCTGGCTCTGATTGGGTGCTTCTGACGGAGTGTTGTATTTGTTCAGATGACGTCAGGAGGAAGGCAGATGCGCTCCAATTTTTCCACAGATGATCAATATATTGACGTTAGCGCTGTCACAACATAATGGCAATTTGAACAAATTTGTAAAAACCATGGAAAAGTTGCATACTGCTGCTTTATCAATAACAATTGAAACAAACAAACTGTAAAGGGGAAAAAAAAATTAAAAATCTCACGAGACCATATATTTAAAAACAAATTCTACAAATTACATAATTATGGTACATCTCTGTCAGAGAAAACGTAAATATTTCTGCAAATAGAAGCTGCATTTCACACATTTCATTAATTAAAACTGACTTTTCCTTCTTCTTTCTTTTTTCTCTCTCATGCAGTGTATTCGCACAAACAGGAGCCCCCGCAGTACTCTCACCCGTCCCGTTTCCCCCCATCCATGGTCACAGACGCCAACAGCATCAGCACCCTCAGCTCCATGTCCTCCAGCAAGACGGTGAGTCCCCTCATTTGGCCCTCCCAAGCCTCGCATCACGCCTGTCAGGCCGCAGTTAGATCCCCCTCTGCCCTCTCTCTGATTCTCATTCTGATTGCATTAGAATCAGAGCGAAATTTGCTGCATATTCCTTTAAAAAAATCATCCCTATATACAGCCAGGTAGAAAGAGAGAGACTGTGTGTGTGTGCGTGTGTGTGTGTGTCATGATTTTCTGTTGACTTGTTTAATTCCTTGTCGTGTTAGGACGCTCCTGTAAACAAGATGGTGCAACTCGGGGGTATCTCCTGGGTAAATACTTTACTTTATCAGTTCAGCTTCAATGAGTGAAATCCAACTCAAAAGCCAATCACTTTTTAGCCCAGGGTGTGTAGCCGTGCACACTAACCCTTTCCGCTTCCTGTTTGGGGCTGATGCTCAGACAGTCCCAGACCAAACAGACTAGATGGATGCATGGGCGGGACACTCTCATCACCTTTCCTGTTTCCAATCAGTCTCTGCCTCTCCTCCACTTTCATCTTCGCCGCTGCTGCCATCAGGAAATGAAGAGCTGTTAATCACGGCTCTGCTTTCCTGCGTGCTTACAGTGCGGCTGCAGGTGAAATGAAGTGAGTGGAGGAGGGCGGTGGTGAAGTTTTTCTTCTTCTTCTTGATCCTTTTGGTAATTACGCCGCTTCCTCTTTCCTACTTCTCCCTGCTCTCTTGTGATCGCTCTAGCCTGAAATGTGGTCCACGGTGTGTTAACATGCTCAATTTCCCACGCTGAGGCAGAGCGCTCGCTCCCCACTGACTGATGATGATGAGGATGATGATGATGGCGGCATGGAGAGTCGGTGCCGTTCTCTTTTGTGAAAGATTCATAAAACGTGATGTGTCGTGCAGAGCGTTTTTGGAAGGACAGTAAACAGAGACGAGAACGTCTAGTTCAAATAAAATGACCCAAAATGTAATTTAACTTATTTTTTAAAGTTGTGAATAAAAACCTCACATACACACACAAAAAAAGGAAAATGGAGCTCCAAATTAAAAAATTGTGCTGATTTGTGACAATTGATTGAATGAATTTCGATTCTTACGTTTGTTTAACTTGACAACTTAATAAATGAACTTAGATAAACTTAATTTGATTACTTATGACCAAGCAACAAGATGTATTTAAGTTGGATTGCATGTTCTCCATACTTTTTATCGTATCCTATAAAGTATTGCCGATATTGTATTATATCACATACCACAGTATTGTTTTACAATATAAAAAATATGTAAGCAAATTTTTTTCCTTTTCCAGTGATGGGGCCATTGTCTCCCCTTGGCCCCCTTTGGGGCCACCACTGACTATAGTGCAAAAGTCACAAGAAATAATACAAATAGTATAAAGATGTATCTAAAAATAAACTAATTAAATAACTAATAAGTACCTCAAACTGGTTAAAATATTTGTCATACAATTAAAATCCAAATAAATTTGAATTTGTCAATGAGAAAAAATTAACCTGTGAGTTTTAGATTAGATGTTTTAGTCAGTAATTAAAAAAATTATAATTATTGTTGTATGCGAAACATTTTCAAAAAAAAGAAAAAAGGACGCAAACACAAAAATATTTACAATTAGCTTACTTCTACGTGAGTAGATCATCTTTACTTTTTTTTTTTTTAAAAGAACTAGAACCAAAAAAAAAAAAAAAGAGCCTCAGAAATATTTGCTTCCTGCTTATTCAGCATTACTGCGTGTTATTTATTGAACAATCACCAGAAAAGTCAGGGATTTTCTTATCAGGAAGTGATTTGGGCCAAACCTCCTTTTCATTAAACGAGCCGGGCTTTATAGCACCCAGTATTTACCCGCCGCCCTCCGCTCGGAGCGCGCGCCGACTCTAATGACTCAGGTGTTGGCTGCAGGTCAGCTTTTATCAGGTGAGGCTGTTTGCCGGCCGCGGGGTCACGCCGGGGTCAGCCGTCTCCATGGAGAGGCAGGTGAAAAATAAATCCCTCAAACAGTCCTGAAGGGGCAGAGAGAGTGGAAACAGGCTTTTCAGAGCCAAGGGGAAGAGGAATGGGGAATGTATTTGGTCAGGTGTGGCAGGCTGAGGTGGGAGGGCTGTTTAAGGCAAAAGCAGGAAAACTCACTGACTTTATCCAATAACGGAAAAACATGACGAAAAAAAAAATAAACAAAAAACCAGCTGTTTCACCAAACAGATTTTTGATGAGTAAAGCTAACTTTTTTGGTCGATGTTTCTGTAAACGTCGCCTTCAGCTCTGACCGTCTCTTTCACTTCTTCGTCCTCTGCAGGTTTAACATGATAAAAATATTACTTTTCTAACAATGTGGTCGAGTTTTTAGCTAAATAAACTGAAACATGAATCCTCTTGGAATCCATTTTAAAAAGCTTTGTGTGGCTGAAATAGACAGCATGATGCCATAAAATGATGAGCAACAGATGCTCCCTGCTTACGCTTAAGATTCAACCAAAAAACTGATGCAGACTGTCGATGAGTGCAGCATCGAATAAATTATGATTTTCCCTTTTCTTCCATTTTTCTCCCTTTTCATAGTGGCAAGATCAACTTCGGTCCTCATTTAGTCCTAATTCTCACACTTATGATTGTTCTTAACAAACTGACTCTGTACATTGTCAAGTTTAACTGAACAGCAACTTAAACAACATGATCTCTTGTCTTTCCTGTTTTGAAGAGTTCGACCAAGAATAATGGGCCATATTTACAGCCGGAGCATAAATATAAGAGTGTCACATCATATTTACACTCCAGCTAAACAGGAAGCATGGAGTACTAATTAACCTTCAATCTCTGGTTAACTTAAAAAATCATTACAGATGCTTTTCATCATGTTTACGTTGACCTTTAACCGCACGACTGCGGCTGTGAATTACAGGGGATTTTATGAAAACATTTACTCTCAGTGCATTTTTTTTTGTGCAAAATAAACATGTTGTGTGTTTGAGTTTATGCTGCTTAAATGAAAGTTGGCTTTATTTTTAAAGGGCTTTTCATACATTTTTATCAGGTGTGTTGCTACATGTAGAGGATGCTGTTTATTCCAGCTTCTAACGCCAAATATATTTGAAACATGGTATAAATTCAGTCATATTTTACAGAAACTAAAAGAGTCACAGAGGACAGAAATAAGTGAGGATGACAATTATCCTTTACTTCCCTCTTATGCAGTTAACTGTTACATTGTTATTATCGTTATTACTGAGAATAAGAACTTCAAGGAATCAAATAACTTTATTGTTATACCAGCTCCCCATTTATGTTTAAGGGGATGGATTTCAGACTCAGGTCGCAATTTAAGAAGCCTAATAAATAACTGAATTCATCGTCATCATCATCATCGTCATCATCATCGTCATCATCATCACTGTTATCATCGACTTTATTTATAAAATGCTTTTAAAACAGCAGCCACAGCTGAAACAAGTGCTGGACATTAGAGATAAATAAAATAAAGCATAAAAATAAAGGAACAGAGCTGTAATAAAGTAAATTACATGCAAAACACAATCTGACAACACAGTTAAATAAATAAGATCAATACCAATAAAAGTTAAGTAAAGGCGAGTCTCATTTGGGTTGAAGGCCAATGAGGAAATTTAAGTTTTCAGACGGATTTAAAATTGGGCAGTGAATAAATAAATAGAGAAAGAAAGAAAGAAAGAAAGAAAGAAAGAAAGAAAGAAAGAAAGAAAGAAAGAAAGAAAGAAAGAAAGAAAGAAAGAAAGAAAGAAAGAAAGAAAGGAAGAAAGGAAAAAATATAAAGTTGGCATTTCTAAATGCTACAAACGCAAGACATAGTCCATAATATTGCACAAATAAATAAATAAAATATTATATTTCAAATAAACCTAATCACTAAAAATAACTATAATACTGATAACCATCCTCATGTTTCTCACTATGTTTGCTGCCATCTTGTGGGCGTGTGTGGATACGGCAGAATGACAAGTGCGGCTGAAACTCGTTATTTCTGCCTTGTTTAGTTATTATTTTTCCTCTCTGTTTAAATTGTAGGTTATAATTGAGCTGACTTTATTTGACTGTTTATTTGTGAAGCTGGAAATAAAGGAGTGCAGTGAGACTGTAGTAATCTGACAACAAAACTGATCGCCTCCTATGCAATATACCCAGAATGCATCTGTGCTTTATGTAACGCAGGTTTTTACTTTGCCTGACGTCTCTTCTGCTTTTCTTTCCCAGTGTCCTCTTCCAGCTTGGTGAGAGCGTCCAACCGTCTTCCCCGCTGCCCGGCAACCGGAGCGCATTTTTCCACCCTCTCGCCGGGGTTAGCATGACAACTGCTAATGGACCCGCAGGAGCGCGCGCTGGACAACAAGCTGGTCAACAAACACGGAGGGGAGGGAGCCGGGGGGGGGCGGGGGGGACCGAGTCTGCCGCGCGTGAATGATCAACAAGGATGTTTATGATTAAAACTCAAATCTTAGAAAACAGTATTCGGTTCAAAGAAAAACAAAAAACTAAAAAGTCATCCCAAGTTGTCACGTAAAGGAACAAAAGCACCAGAATGAACTACTTTTGAGGATCCTAATGGAGGGATTTGGGGTGACACATTAAAGTCAAGACATTAAAGACAGAGAGGACGAGGGGGACGCCTTGTCTGCACGCGTGACAATCACAACGACCACTATTGATCTCGTGCATACATTTCTTACTGTTTTTTTTTTTTTTTTTTTTTTTTAAGGAGTCTTCCATGTTTGTATCTGTCCACCTTCAGTTTACTGTACCGCAAATGATCGCCTGAAGTGGTTCCTTGTGAATACTGTGATTTGAAAAGACTTTGACAATCTCAAAAGGACTATGCAATGCTTTGTATAACTGGATTCTGCACAAAACTCCACACACTGGAGGCTGGAAAAGGAATATGCACTAAACAGCTGTTGTAAACTGTTGATAAAATAACAACAACAAAAAAAAGTAGATTTGTAACGATACGCCAAACTGATTTAGTTTTTTTTTTTTTTTTACACTTTAAACGCAGCCCTTCCCTTTTCCACGGTAACCTCCGGCTGTTGTTTGCTCCCAGGCTCAGGTGAATTTAAGGAATGGGACTCACCCCTCCACTCGGGCTTTTATCTCCTCTCCCACTTCCTGCTGGCGATGTAAAACAGGACAAATATTGTTAATAACTCCTCGTCATGAACCGCGGCTCGCCGCTAGGTGACCCTCCCCCCTCCCACCGGGGAAGAAGAATGAAAAACATCGGCAGGTCTTCATAAACACAGGAGAGCGGCGGTGTTTGTGACAGCCGCGGCGTAAAGGTCGCGCGGGAATGCGGGGAATCTGCGAGGCGCGCGCCAACGACCGCCTGCGGCGACAGTATTAAGGCGTGTTGCGCGTTCATATCCAGACCAAAATTGATCAAGCTTCCCTTTCGGGGGCGACTCGACGCGTCGCCCTCCCAGTCTCCAGCTCATATTATTAGGTCATCATGTAGTCGTTTGATGTGACTGTTATCGGCATTCAAGACATGATTCCTCTTTCTCTCTCTCTCTCCTCTTATTGTATTATTTTTGTACAAAATTGAAATCAATCGTAAATCATTATTTATACTTACTGAAAAAATATTGGTATTTGAAGTAAAAAGCTTTTTTTTCTAAGAGTAACACGTGTGGTTATTGTTTTGCCTGTTTTAAGTGAGAGTATTTTATGTTTATTGGTGTGTGATTAAATGTCTTTGATCATAATCATTTTTTATTATATTTGTCAAAAAAAAAAAAAAAAAAAACAAAAAAAAACAGCAGTAGAAGATCAAAATTTATTTATTCAAAAAGTCAGATGAGATTTTGATGTGTCTTTTTTTGTTTCATATTTACTTGTACCATAATAACATTTTTAGAATCCTTAAAGAGTCTCTTAATGAGGCTGCTGCCTCTTTAAAAGAAAAGCAGACAATTTACAGATTTTGGAGGTTATTACTTTTATAGTTCGTTGGCCAAATTTTCACCATTCAAAATGATTTCAAGGGCCGAAAATGGCCCCCGAACCTCACTTTGAAACACTCAGCTTCCTCAAACATGCATGAAAGAATGAAGTCAACACTCCAGGTATGTCTATAGTCAGGGAGTAACTTTTGCCATAATTATAAATCTCAAAAAGTTGATTTTAGATTATTCAGTTCCTTTAACAAATATGTAAAAGAAAACTATTTTTATATTAAAAAAATTACCTATTGCAGCTTTAAGCTGCAATTGTCTTAATATTGATTTATTGCTCTAATTCAGACATTTTTTGTTGTCAGTTCCTTATGTGTGATTATTGTTTTTGCAGTCCGGTAACCTACAGAATCAGTTCTAACGTGCACAAACTACAGAAGCGAAGAAGTGCCAATATTGTCCCCCTGAGTCGTTTTAACACTCACTTCTGCGTCACTTGCAGGAAATATTTCATGCACAGAGCAATCTTGCTTTCAGGTCCTGCAGCGTTGTGATTTAATTGGCGGAGCTGCACCCTGCAGCGCGGCTCCCCGCTGACGAAAGCCTTGTAATCCTTTGACGTTGCTCCATTTGCTTTTCAATGAGGCCTTTGATTTCGGGTCCCGGGAAGCCAGTGAAGTTCTGACTTCGACTCTTTCATTTCAAGAGACACTAAAATACAAGAGGGTTTGTTTGCATCTGTTACATTTCTTAACACTCCATCTGATCCATCATTAAGGCCTGAATACAAACTTATTTCATCAGCAGACTGGATGTTATAGAGATACATACAAGACCATTTTGGCTGCTGTTTTTATGTGTTTAAAAATGAGCAATAATAATATGTTTTTTGCACTTATTTTGGTTTACTCTCTAGAGACATTGCTTCTTTTACTGAGTCATGTGTTATGAGGCTTTGGTTTTCCCCTCAAACCATAAATCTACAATAATTACAACAAAGAGAATTTTTAACAGCAAGAACAAATGTTTACATTTATATAAATTGCTCATGGATGTGACATTGGTCAGTTGTGTTTTAAATGAAGCGGTGACGGAGCATAACAAGTAACTTCAGATGAATTTAAATCCATAGATCTATGCTGTTTAGATCTATGCTAATCATTTGATTAGCTTAAAGAGAGTGTGGGGTATAATGCAAAATCAACTTTGTTGAGCTTTATGTCATTTTATGAACATGAAAACATGATTCTTGTGTCTGTTTGAGAAAACCTTTAATCTCCCATGGGAACCATTCTGGAGTTCCTACACGCTTGTTCTCACAAAGCCCCACCTACTTCCACAAAGCCCCGCCCATTTCTACAAAGTTTCTCGGCCCTTCGGGGTGGAGTCAAGTCACAGCGATACCGCTTTCAGTAAGATCTCCACAGCAGCATTTAAAATCCAGCTATTTTTGCAAAACCTACACAAATTAAAGACAGTTTTTCTAGTTTAGAGAAAATTTCCATATTTCTTAGTGTTTCATAAGGGACAAAGTTTTGCCAAAGGGAACTGAAAATGCTGCAGCTTACTTTACTTCAAAAGTCAAACAAACTCAATGCAGATACTAATTGTTGCAGACTCCTGT
Source organism: Poeciliopsis turneri (assembly GCA_922788865.1). NCBI lineage: Eukaryota > Metazoa > Chordata > Actinopteri > Cyprinodontiformes > Poeciliidae > Poeciliopsis > Poeciliopsis turneri. The sequence goes on from CAKLNU010000806.1 coordinate 840,999, forward strand.
ATGAGAGGATCAAGCATTGGACTGCCAGCCGGCTGATTCGGTTCGTCCGAGTCTCCGGAGGTCAACGCGAGAACCGAGGAGTCACCGGGGAAACAGAGGGACGAGGACAAAGGGACAGAGGGTGGAAGCGGCAGGCTGAATGTAGCCGTGTGTTTAGCAGCGCCAGAAGAAAGGATGCTACATCAACTCCAGCTGAGCCCCAAAGGGTCAATGGACAGGGCTGCCCAGCGGGGGTCAGGGGTCGAGAGGCCGCTCTAATTGGTCACTGTGACCGGGGTTTACGCCAGCCTCTCTCCGCAGAGAAACGCATACACATGTATGGAGCCGCAGTCCTCCATCAAGAAGGACTCTGTTGTGTTCCTGCAGCAGTCGGGGAATCAGTCCGCCGTACATCCACCGCAGAACCACCTGCAGAGACAGCTGGGTGGCTTCTCAGCTCTGCTATTCATCAGCTTGAAAAGATGAATAGCACTGAGGATGATACTCATGGGTTTGTGTAAAAGTATTTGCCTCCTTACAGATTTCCTTGATTTCGCTCTTTTTTTTTTCTTCGACGTTTCTTATTAACTATCTAGGTAATTTTTAACCAGGACAAAGATTCCCTGAATAAACGGAAAAAGCAATTTTCAGAAACGATCCGGTCTTACGCGCAACTGGAATTATCCTCTAATTACTGCCATCAAGTATTCATGATAACAGGCAATTTTCTAAAGAAAATATGTTTTTTTTTTTTTTTTACATATTTGTTAAAACTATCACTATGTATTGACAGTATAATACGAAACAGATAATCTGTGAAAAGATTACTTTCCTCCACCTCCTCCTGGAGCAACATTGCCGTCTGAAGACACAACCAATCAGTGCAAGGGGGAGGGTCTTAACGCCTTCAATCATTCTTGTGAACGCTCTACTAGTTCATTTTCCATCAGAGGAAGCTATGCTAACTAGCATTAGCGTTCACAAAAGCAGCTCTTTTTTGCAGAATATTTAGATTCAACCACATTCTGTTTTGTTTTGTTTTTGTTTTTTTAACTTAGTGCATTTTTAATGACTTTACAGTAATTCATTAACAATAAATGAAAATTTTAAATACATGGACTATTAGTTTCAGCTGCATTTATGACAATGAATAATTCCAAATCCCAAAAATCTTCTGTTTCTTCTTTGAATGTTTGTCAAGCGTCACTCTTTTGGGAAGGAAAATGAAACATCATTAAAGTCGATTTTTGACCAGTATGAATTTTGCCACGGCGACGACATTTTACTGACTTTGAAAGAAACGCAGACGTCAAAGCAGGATTGAAAATGTCTAATTTTTCTCTCAGCTCCTGTTTGTCACCTTGCAGGACTGAGTCTGTTGTGGCCCTCGCCTCAGATGAGCCCATTTGCATCTGAGGTAAAAGTTGCGGGTTCACGGGAGTCCTGATGGATGGATGACGTCATGCTGGCGCCTCTGCAGGCCTGACACTGGACAGGTTAATGATTTATGGGGAATCGTGGGATACCCGGGGAAAAAAAAGAAAGAAAGAAGCAAAAAAGACGGGTTAATGTTCACCTTCTGGACAAACCTCCTCTTGTGGGTGGTGGTGGTGGGGCGGCGGCTGGACACATTCGGTCCAGGCTAACAGTCGAGCCGATGATGATGGACTGAACTGACCGGCCTCTGGCTAAACCCAGAACTCACAGTGGGGAGGGAAGGAAACCTCAGAGAAGCAAATAGATAAATAAATAAATAAATAAATAAATGACTCCAAGCAGCTGGAGTCAGCTCCCCGTCCCGAGCGAAGCCTCCTGATGTGGATGTTCAGCTCTTGTTTTGGATGCATGTATAGGAATGAAGACGTTTTTGGGGGGTTAATTCACAGACTTCAGTGTCCGTATTTATAAAAATGTGTATTTTTTTTTTAGACAAACACCAAAACGAAAGGCACATTTAAATGAGAAAAATAAGACATTTTTTGAGAGTTTGGTGAATTAGGTTGGAAGTTCACATTTAAACTTTTAAAAGCTAGCAAAGTATTCAGTTTCCTGAACTACTGTAAAATGACAACGTTTGGTAATTCTTCTACAGGACGATAAAAATGTGATGAAATCACAGTAACCATGTCATTTAATTACTGTGCTGTTTTAAAGAAATTACAGTAAAACTAATAAAATACAGTAAGGTTACTGTAAAGTTACTGTATTTTTTTACCAAAAAATTACAGAAACTGGCTGGCAACCCTGCTGCCGGTGAGTTACTGTAAATTCTACAGCACTGTAAATTCTACAGCAACTTTTTTTTACAGCTCGGCTCGTCTATCTTCATCCAGTTTGACTCGTTCTTCTCTCCAGTTCTTCTCCATCTGACTGCGTGGAGACGTTTTTGTCGGCCGTTTTCTGATCTCTCCACGGATGTTCAGTCAGCTTAAAGTCTGGACTCTGGCCTGTCCACTCCAGGACCGTCACACAGTCATTCTGAAGCCTTTCAGACATCGACTCCTCTGGACGCTTCTCTGCTCTCCACAGCTGGAGTTCTGACAGAATTGCCATCCGGTTCTTGGGGACTGAGACCCTTCCTGTCAGTTCCAACCCCGGCCCTTTTAACCTTCCAACCAGCAGAAATGTTTCCGGATCCTCGCCCGGACAATCCCATCTCGGAGGGCCACCGACAAATTCCTTCGATTTCATGCTTGGTGTTTGACCTCTGACCTGATGTCAGCTCCGGGACCTTCCATAAATGGCTGTGCATCCTTCCAAGTCCATTCAGCTTCATTTCACCACAGGTGGAAAGTTATTGCTGCTGCTGAGATCACCGCAGATGATCAGATGGGTGTGTGCTCACTGGAGCTCTACAATAGTCTCCTTTGTTGGAGCATGTCGGCTGAGTCACCAGCCTTCTGTAGTTTCTGCGTCTCCAGCAGCGAGTCGATAAGAAACAACTAGAGGCGTTAGAGAGTCTTTACGAAAGCGTTCAGACGCTTTCAACGTCAATGTATTTCAATCTGACAGATTGAGGCTGCATGCAGAATAATCCCGATCAAAAGCTTCAAAGGACGTCGAGTTTATGTGAATTATATCAGCAGGCAGGCAGTTCAAAGTGCTCTGTGATACAAAAACATAAAAGCGTCGTGAACATCACACGGTCACGAAAAACCAGCAAAAGATACTACATTTAATCAAATGTGTTTGTTTTGCTGTTTTCCGGAAGTTTGTTCCAGATTTGAGGCGCATAGAAGCTGAATGCTGATGAAGTTATACACTAAATAAGTCAGTAGAGCGGGGTCAAGGTTCACCAGCCAGCAGCATTCACACTTTTTCAAACTTAGTGACGTTTCATGTCACTATCTCCTGTCGTTACTGTTATCTGCTTACTTATTGTTTTGTAGTTTCTGTTCTATATTTCTCATTCTATGACTTGGAGTGACTTGAAAGGGCCCTTCCAATAAAATGTATTATCATTGCTATTATTATTATTATTATTATTATTATTATTATTATTATTATTATTATTATTATTATTATTATTATTATTAAGTTTAATTTTGAATTCAGAATGCTCAAAGACATTCTGAAGCGTTCCTAAAATAATGTCACTTTTTTTTCGACAATCTTTATCAGATCAGACTAAGTTTCTTGTATTTTGCAAAGAAAACTTGGCCAAAATTTCATTTTCAAGACTTGCAAATCTGGAGATGGCGAGTTTGAGATGAAATCCAAAACACCTGCAGCTTTAACTGCACCGCACATTGTTTCAGGATGTCAAACCAGACACGCTTCACTTGTCAGGTTTGCAACTGTAAACGAGCTTGAAAACATGCAAACTTTCCTTTCACTTCTTTGCCAAAATTCCCTTATTTGTCTTTTCACATTCTGAAGTCGCTCAAAGCGAGATGGATCACGTGACCAAATCTGCCCCACTTGCTATGTAAGCTTAAGCTAAAAGCAAAATTCTCAAGCATTGGTTGCATGCTAATTTGGCGTAATTGTCGCATTAAGGTCTTTATGTCTTCCTATGTGATGCATATGAACTCTGAAAGTCCGAGGGCCGATGATGTGATGGATTAAGCTGTAAATCTTTCTCCCACCGAGACAAAGCTGGAGAGGCTTTTCCCTTGTTGCTCTGCCTCGTCAGCAACGTGACAAAGAAACCGAATCACTTCATCATGACCCACAAAGACCCAAACAGCCTGAGCTGCAGGGCTGTGGAAGACAAATGCAAAAGCCAGCCTTTAATGAAGAAACTTTTATAGAATTAAAGAGACTTAATGCATTGATGTACAAGTCATTAAGAGTATTTTAATGCCATTTTTTTTTAAAAAGCACAAAAATATTCATTATGATGTGTTTTTTTTTTTCTTCGTTTTTGTGTTGTGCTCTTTCTTTCATTTGGCCGTGGATGGAAATTAACGTTTTGCTAAATCTGTTGTATTTATGGCGATATTACGCGCTGTTTAAAAGGCCACTGTTATGGACTTTCCAGGCATATAGTGCTATTTTATAACACAATCAAGTGGCTGTAACCATCAGTTGTTATATAAATAAAAACACTTATCAAAAAAGACCTAGAGGAAATTTGACTTCATAATTGAATCCCTTGAAATGGGGCCTCTGTCCCTTTAAAAACTCCTACTCTTTCTGAAACTCCGCCATCACAACATGGCTCCTCTATTAACCCTTTAACAACGTTTTCACTGACGTTGCGCTGAGAAGCAGCTCGTATGATGAGCTATGGGTGGAACAAGCAATTCCACCAGATGTTTGCTAATTGCTGCTGGCTAGTCTGAAGGAGCTGAACGTGGCTCTGTGATGTGGAACCTCAGAGACTGCTGCTCAGAGGAGGAGCTTCGTCCACAAAGACAGAGAGATAGGCCCACCAAGATGTGAGTGCTTCAAGGATTTCTCAAACATGCTGGAAAGAACCAAAGCAACACTCCAGATATTTTTTTAATGAGAGAATAACATTATAACATGATATAAAGCTCAAAAAGTAAATTTTACTTAATACTGCCTCTTTAAATAAACAAAAGAGGTCCTGAAGACTTCAGGAAGACTATTCCATCAAATTCTGGTTTTTGTTTTGTTTTTTTAGAGACCATATTTACTGACAGTGTTTGGTCCCTCAAGTTGGAGTCATGATCTCATGACGATATCTGTATGTGTTGCCTATTAATAATCACACAATGATTCTACCTACCTTTGTTTTGAAATTAAAAGAATTTTTTAATTTCTGGTGTTCAGCCCACAAATGCAGAAAAAACTACTTTTCAACAGCCTTGTATTTATTGCGAAAATACTCATTCAATAATAAAAAAAAAATTATATATATATATATATATATATATATATATATATATATATATATATATATATATATATATATATATATAAAGTAAAAATAATCACCAGTCAAACAGATGTAAAGTACGAGATTATTACCAAATGGGACGTGAACTCAGTTTTGTGCTCATGACGTACCACCCAACGAGCAAACGAAGCTAAACATCGACATCTGCTGGTCAAAATTAGGTACTGCAAAAAATATTCTTTGGGTCGGACCTACCCTTTGGCTGTCGTTCAGCGATCTACAAGGTGTATGGAGAACCGAAACTGACATAATTAAAAATAGAAGCAGAAATTAATAGATGACATCAATAAATAAAACGATGCACTTAAAACGCACCAATTAATTTTAAACGGGAGAACTATGCATCATGTTTTATCTTTTGATGAACTTTTTTTTTTTTAAACTTAGGTCCAGTGAACGATGGAAATAAGTAGAATATTTTAAATCCAACAAAAGGAGACTGCCAGTTAATATCTTTCAGCAATTGCATAGAGAAATCAAACAGGTTCTGTGCCTGGGATGATGATCAGCCCACACAAAGTTTGATTCTCGTCAAAGACGTACATTCCTTTGTGTAGTCTTGAAAATGTCTCTTGAAAAAAACATGAAAAAAATAATCACAGTTCAAATATTTCCTGTCATTGTTTTCATTTGGGCAGCATCCCAGCTGACCTGTCAGCCTCAGTCTGGGGCCCACAATTGGTCCTCTTCCTCTGTCGTCACCTGTGCCTGTCAGGCTAAACTCAGGGTTAAAATCCGTGTGCCTTTCTGTCGTCAGCGCTGACGTCATCTTCCTACTAGTGACTGCTGTTATCAAGATGGCGCTGCGGCCAGGATCGGGGGGAGGCAGCAGGTATTTTAGCCTTTTTGAAGCAGAACTTGTCGCGCGGAGCAGCAACTTCGTGAAACACGCGCTCCTGTACGTCGCCCGGCTTTACATCCAGCGGGGCTTTAAAACGCTCGCGACGAAGGCGGGGCTTTTATTGTCGACACAGACAGAGTGACGAGACGAGATGGCTGGCTGGCTGTCAGCTGTCACAGCTAGCGTTAGCCCTCCGCCTCTGTCTGGCCGTGGTAAAAGATGAACCGAATAACATCACGAAGCTTCCATTCTCACACGTTTTGCCTTTGCCCGTGTCGGCCGTTTGCCTCGTTGTGACGGTGTCCAGACGTTTAGACGCCATATTTCTTAGAGCTACGCGCATTAATCCCCTGTAGCCTCTAGCTTACAGCTGCAGGTATGTTGACAGGCCTGTTTGCATTCACTGTCACGTTTCACAAAGCCTTCCATTGAAATAGATAATGTAGCATTTAGCATTTGAATTCCGACTGTTTCTCCTCACGTCATTACATGTCAATTCGATGTATTTAAGCGTCGGACATATCTGCTTTAAAGTTGATGCACAATCAGTCCTGAAGAGGACAGCTAGCATGTTCCTCCAAGCAGCTGGAAATATATTAGATCGGGTGGTAATTATGATGTTCTGCGGAGGAGATGGAAAAAAGGGATCGCTTATGATTTATTCATAAGAATCAGGCTGAATAATAAATACTCTCTGGTTGCAAGCATCTCAACTGGCCAGGTGACACTGATCCAACCTGTGAAACCCGAAGACTTCAACGCTGGGACTAATGCGGATCACGAATGACGTGAAACACGATTGTACTGTGGTTGAGGCCTTTAAATCTATGAGTGATAATTGAATTTGTTTATTTGTTTATCTGAGTGAATAGAGACATTGTGTCTTCCCTTTGCATCACCTTACAACAAAAACAAACACTGGAAATTACCTGAAAAGCCCCTCAATGAGGCGCTGGGGGGGCTCAGTTGGTAGAGCGGGGGCTCACTTGGTAGAGCTGGGGGCTCAGCTGGTAGAGCTGGGGCTCAGCTGGTAGAGTGGGGGCTCAGTTGGTAGAGCGCGGGCTCAGTTGGTAGCGCAGGCGCTCCATAGGTAGAGGCCATAGATCGATTCCCACTGGCTGCATGTCTTCTCCTGGTGTCTCAGTTGGAAATACGCAATACATCACACATTGCAGTAAACTGCTTGGTCTTTGATAAAGGATGATCTGGTGAAATTCACCAGAGCATTTTAATTGTGTTTTTGTGTACAGACATATCACTCTGTTTTATTTCACTTAGGGTTTCTGATGTGTGTGGCTTTTACTTCCATTTTGCTGTTTTTGGTGTTTTATTTTGGATATTTAAAATTTCTTCACCTGTTCTTAACAAAATCAATGTTTCTGTCTTTTGGGGGGGCGGGGGGTGGTCAAGGCGAATTAGCATCATTATGCCCTGAAAACGGGCTAAACTCAACAGTGTGTTTATCGTGATAAACGACACACTTTTATCATAAGAAGCAGCCTGAAACCCGCTATCGTGTTATCGTTTATCGCGATGAACGATAACACTGTTTAACACTGGAACAAAATCTCAGTGTATTCATTTACACACAATCCAACAAACTTCATGATGAACTTGTAACGCACCACTCCTCCCGATGAAATAAAAAAAAGAATTTGTAATCGGGGAACCCCTATTAGTTGCACACCTCTCTTTTTGTAGATGTTAATCAATGAAAAATAATATATTTATTGACCATAATGGGCTGTCATTTTTTATAAAACATGTTTTTTTTTTAGAATGTAGTAAAAACTCAGCGCGTTGCATCCTGTCATGTAATGAGTGGTGACAGATTCTTGCATAGCGCCTTGCTATGTCACACTGTCACACAACACCTACTCTTCTAAATGCAGCCTCCGTTTTCCCTTTATAGATCAAATTTATATCTTGAAAACAATAGAAAGCGTTTGCATGCCAAATGCGTTTTATTAGAGCCTTTCTTTCACCACACTTTTTTTCTTTTCCTGTGATCCATGAGTCTGCCCAGTGTCACAGCTGCTGTAGCTGCTTATCCTCTCCTGTGGTAATCTGCTCAGCCGTGGCCTGTTCTTTGCTGTTGTGCTCTTAGAAAAAGCCTCATCAAGCTGCAGCTCTTCCAGGGAGTAGGTTGACCCTGAAAACCCGTCAGAGTGAGGCATCCTCGCTGACATTATCACCTCCCGCTCTTAGTTTACCTCTAAACTGTTTTAAGGCCAAAACGGTTAATTGTCGACTAATTTAGCAGTCGATTATTAACTGCAGCATACAAACTCGTAAGAAAAATAAAGGTCACATTTCTGGAAGGACAACATAGTCAGAAGAGCAATTAAGCCAAAAAATATATCAAATTAGCATTTCTTTACAATTCAATTACTAATCGATTAATCTAAAAAATAGTCAACAGTGTACTGATGTTAAGTAACGTTGATGGTGTCGTTTTAGCTGCAGTTGTGTAATTTGGCACAAATGACAAAACAACGCTATATTAAATGCATTTTTTGTTGCAATAGAATGTTTTGTTTCTAATTTAAAAAAATAATTGGATTATTTATTTGCATCTTTTAAAATATTTCCAATATTGCATACAAAAAGGCTTGCAAGGTAAAATGGAAAATGGGCAGAATGTGCCATTTTTGTAATCCGATTAATTAATTGATTAATCATCAGAATAACTGATTGAATGAAATGACTAAAGTGACATTTGATGTCCTGCATCATTTCTCATTCTTCGTCAGCTCTAGTTTGTGTAAGTGGGGTTTCTTAGCCAGGAATCCTCCCAGCCTCACTGAATGTAATCTAATTTCTTTGGCTCTTTTGGTGATAAAGTTATGAACACAATCACAGCGAATATCAGTTTCTGATGCAAATTGTTTCTTATTGCTTCGCCTATCAGATGCACATATATACAAAAGAACCCTTTCAATACTCATTTAATGGGATTTGATTCTACTTGATATTGTTTAGCTCTGCTGATCTAAAGTAAATGTTGGTTGGCTCAGGTTGAGCAAGCACCTCCTGGCTGTTGCTTTCAGCCTGAAGAAGAAAAGAGTGGCAAGAAGTTCTTTGACAAATAGCTGAAGGCTTGTTTAGTTTGGCTCTCGTAAAGTGGGAGGCTTAGCCGACTTGGAGAGATTTCCTCCTATTATTTTTTTAAAGGCTTGTTTGTCGGTCCAAAAGCCCAGTGACGGACTCCAAAACGCCCGGGGACGCTAAGCTAACTCCAGGCTGCTGAGTTCCCTCATCGCTCTTGTTACTCTGCTGTATGTTCTGGTGCAGCTATTTATGGTTTAAAAGGCTTCATAATGGAAAACTTAACCCTGAGGCCCAGTGTTAAATGGATCACTTTTTGGCTGTTTTTGGGTTTGTGTAACAAGCTAGCAGTTGGTCTTGCATCACATGGTGGTTCCAGTTAATCCTGTCTGGACACTTGATAACAGAGATTCTTCTCCAGCTTCATAGACTTTGAACGACATCTGATTTATTGACCCGTCTCTCAGCTGCTCTCATCACACCGTTCCCCCTGCAGGGAGGCCCGTCTCTGCGACATGGACAGACAGTTGCATTTATGTTGACCACATAATTGCGAAAATTGAAATAATGGAAAAAAAAAAAATATTTAAAACCTGAATTTTAAAAATCCATGTTTTTAAAATTCATTTAAAAATATGAGTTTTTAAATATAAAAAAATAATAAAGTATTGGCGACATGTTTTTTTCAGCTGTACTCAAACGAGTGTATTTTGCCAAACTGCAATAAAAGCAGTTTTATTGGCACTTGATCATCAACTGGATGTTACTACTGGCGGAAATTACGAACAAGACGACAGGAAGTGGTAGGAGGGGGATAGCGGTGATGTGTTTTTTGTAAAGACTTATTGCGAGAACAGACTTATCCATGTGTGATTTTAATTGTGTTTTCAATTGAACGGAAACACAGCAATTACGAAATTGTATTTTTTTGGCATCAACAGCGTATCGACAAAGTTTTCCTCACATTTGTAATGAAGACGCAACTTGTGATGTTGAGAAAGAGCAGCAGCCAGTACTGTCTTTCTTTTACTGTGGCAATAATGGTGATGTGTGAGAAATACATTAAAAAAAATATATATATATTTTCAGATCGGGTCTCATTTCCAATTTTAATAAAAAAAATTTTCTCTTTCTAATCAAGAAATATTTAAAAACAAAATTTTACCAGAAGAACGTTTAAAATTATGAGAAACAAAGTCTTGTTATGAGAAACAAGTCACATCTTTGTTTTGTCAGGATGTGACTGAATTGATGGTTCATCTCAGCTTGTCTGGTTCCTTCTTTGAAATGGACAAAACATAAAATCAGAAACTTGCTCCCATCTTGCTTAAAAGTGACCTTTGATACCAACAAATGTGTAGTGGAAATAAATGTAGAAATGGACACCATTTCCAATATCAATAATGTCAACACAAATTTGTAAGAAGCCCATTTCTGTGCTGCCGCAGTCTCTTTTTGTTCAACATTATTTTTATCCAAGACATGCTTAATATCTCCTAATCTCTGTTTTTCTTCTTTGTGTCTCAAGCTTTATGTATCCTGTCGGTGGGGGCCTGGGACCACCGCAAGGTAAGTTATTCTACAGGCATCAATATATGAACGTTTATAACCTGATAACTTTCTATAAGATACACGAGTCTTGCATCTTTTGTTACAAATGACCAAGCGTTCACTAAAGGAATGCTATTTTTGTATTTGAGGCGATAAAATGTTTCTTTTCTTATCTGCATCTTTTAAAATTATTTCTAACATTGCATAAAAAAATCTGCCGAATGCTCCGACGTATTTGATTGATCGTCGGAATAATCGATGACTGAATTGATGGTCGGTTGTGGGTGCGTTTCTGCGTCGCTGCCCTTCGTTCTTGTCTTTCCTCCGAATGAGAGTTTATCGACACCACAGGACGTTTATCTCGCCACTTATCTGCGAACAATCAGACGTGCTGTCACCTAACAGCACACGCTCGTGTCATTTGGATCGTCGCTCTCGACGTAAACCCCCTGATAAGCCGTTAGCACGCCACCGGGACACGCGTCTTTCCTGCTCCCTTCACCCATGTCATTTCAGGCAGACAAATTAGAATGTGAGCGGCCTCTTCAACAACCATTTATTCAGCCCAGTTGAGTCTTAACATGGTGACTCATCTCTGTGGGGTGGGTGGAGAGCTCCTGCTCTGTAATATTTGTCAGCTTGCACAGCTTCGGTGAACTTGAACACACACTTTCCCAAAACCCCCCTTCGCCTCCCCACCTCCATCCAAGTCTTCTTGTTTTGCTCCAAGCTGTTGCTGCAGTCACCAGAAACACTGATTCGGTTGTTCTAGTGTCTCTTTGTGTGTTCTCAGCTGTTCTCAAAAACTTGTTTTGTATTGGGGTTTTTTTTACGGTGATCAAATTATCTTTGAACATGGCAGACTGTTATTTCTGTGTCCCGTCGCATTGTGTTCTTTGAACTGGACCCTCGTTGTCTAGTTGACACATCCAGCAGCTTGGAACGTTGTTTGTCTGTCTCCCACAGGAATGGTCCCGATGCCACAGCAGCAGCCGCAGCCACAGCAGGGCTTCCCCATGGTTCCTGTCATGCAGCCCAACATGCAGGGAATGATGGGGATGAACTTTGGGGGGCAGATGCCCCCCGGTGCCATTCCAATGCAGGTCAGCCTGTCTTTATTTCGTACTTGAGTTTCTGATTTTTGTTACTTAAAGGGGCAGTATTATGTGTTTTCCAGGTGTAGAGTGTTGTTTTAAAGCACAATGATGTAACTATGTTACCTTCAGTTGTAATAAAAGTGCTATGTATATCAAATGCGACTTAAAAGATATACACCACCTTCAAATTGGGCCTCTGTCTTTTTAAGAAGCTCTTGTTCTTCCTGAACTTCAGGAAGTTATGACATCACTCTTCTATTGACTCTTTAACAATGCTTTTTATCAGCGTTTGACTGAGAAGTAGCTCATAATGAGCTCAGCAGATGTGCAGTTCCAATTAGTTTGCTGATTGATGTTGGCTAGTCTGAAGGAGCTGAGTGCAGTAAGAGTAGCGGGGAAGGGGAAACTCCAAAGCTGCGGCTCCGAGGTGCCACTAGGTTCACCTAGCTGAATGGTTACCATGGAGATTACAGGAATTTGTCAAACATCCATGAAAGAATCAAAACAGCACTCCAGGTATGTCTCAATGAGGGAATAAAATTATAACATGATGTAAAACTCATAAAATTTTGGTTTTACATAATACTGCCCCTTTAAGGAAAGGTATTTTTAATAGACTAATATTCTATTAACAGATTTTTTTTCAATAACATCTTGAGAAGATGTTACATTTGTAAGAATGTGTAAATACATTTTTTTCTTTCCCCTTTATGAAGCCATTTAATGTCAAGTAAAAAGGCAGTGACAGAAGGAAAGCTAATGTAATTTTTGTACTGCTTTCAATGTCTGTGTGTGTTTTTGTTTTTGTTCAGGGTGGGATGGCAATTGGGATGCAGACCCCCGGGATGCCATTTCTAGGTCAGGCTCAGTTCATGGGCATGAGACCAGCTGGACCCCAGTACACAGCTGACATGCAGAAACAGATGGCCGAGGAGCATCAGTAAGCTACATGCTAACATGTTGATTCTGCTTCCTCATTACCGCATCAGCTTTCATATGTTTTGTTCTTATTAGAGGTATGGGGCTGAAGCGATGATGACTTAAAGTATAACCGAAAAGAAAAATATCACTGCAACTTAAAATAATAACATTCACTCTGAAATGCATGTGCTGTAAAATAGTGTTTTAAAAGTGAGACAAAAAATGTTAGCGAAAAGAGAGTAATTGAAACTCTGAATTTGTACATTAAAACAAATGACTCATTTACAACTAAACTGTCACGCTGGATGTTACATATACAGGCAGACAAAAATGTAAAATATAAACAATTGTACATAAAAAAATGCTTTAATCACACCTGAATTGTGAGCTTTTATCAAGACTGCAGAGTCCAAATAAAGACGTCTGAACTCGGGATGAACGGTATATCAGCATTAGCATCAGCATCAGCTGATTATTAGTCTTTTTGGTATCGGTCCAATTACTTAAAATTGGGCTGAGATGAACAACCAATATTTATTTCCATCTTGTTGCCGTTTGGTTCTGAATGGAGAGGATAAGAGGTTGTTCATGTGTGGACCTGTCGCCATAACAAATATTTGGGGCCGATACGGATATCAATATCGGATCGGTACATCTCTAAAAGTAACATCTTTCAACGTTCCCTTTTTCAGTAGTGCTGTACCTTTAAGATGCAATAAACGTCCTATGTTTTTGTTTCAGAAAACGTCTGGAGCAGCAGCAGAAGATGCTGGAGGAGGACAGAAAGAGAAGACAGTTTGAGGAGCAAAAGCAGAAGCTGAGGCTGCTGAGCAGCGTCAAGCCCAAGGTGGTTCCCTCCCAATGTCACCTTTTGTTTTCATACAGTTTCCAGGCCTCAGCTTTTCCTAACTCTTTGCTTGGTTTGCACTCAGACAGGGGAGAAGAGTCGGGACGACGCCTTGGAAGCCATCAAAGGCAACTTGGACGGGTTCAGCAGGGACGCTAAAATGCACCCGACTCCTTCGTCACAGACCAAGAAGCCAGGTAGCTTCACCGTCAATCTGTTCATGGAGTTCCTGACACTTTACTCCCATTTTACTTCAGAGCTCAAAGAAACTGTGGTTTGTTGGAGTCAGGGAAGTGGCTTTCAGTCTGAAAATTTATCCATGATTGCACCGTATTCGACTCATAATATACATCTTATTTATTCAGAATTCCTGTCAGTCTTGTTGCCGTCGTGTTTTTAATTCAGACTTCTGTTTTTAGATCTCACTTCCATTCGTCTTACGTAAATCCATTTTTTATTAACAGTGACGTTACTTTGGGGCATTCTATATTTGAACTTTTGTTTTTGAGTTATACATTTACATCCAATTATACTCTACATACGGTTTTAGCCATTAACAAATTGCTTGCGCAATTCTTGCAGTTAGTAAGAATTGAGCCAGTTTATGCTGCGTTTATGGAGCATATTACATATATTTTCATTTGTGTGAGCAGTTGTTGGTGGAAGAACCTTTGAAGTTGTTTCAATGACGAGATGATTTGAAAAAAATGATCAAAAGACTATAAATGATTACAAGAGTTGGCTTTTTATAAAAGTTACACAGTGCAACTTAAAGGTGCTGTTAAGGCACACACGTAATATCCTTATATGGTTAAGCAAAATCTAGAAATGTATAATAAAAATTTACTATTTTTTGGTTACATTTTGCTTAATTTTTTCTCACGTAACTTTGACTCCCCCCCTTTCACAGCCCCTTTAATTCATTCTCCATCGTTGTGTGTGTGTGTTTGTTTTTTTCTGTCTTCATTATGTCTCCATTTTGCAGAGTCATCGCCATCACACCCACCTGTCACCACTCATTCCCTCCCCCCAGCTTTCTCCGAGGACGGTGACGAGTTTAGTGACTTTCAGGGGCCCGTAGACACCCCCGCCTCTTTCCCTCCGTCCTCCTCTTCCTTCTCTTCCTCCGCCGCCTCTGGCCTCTCCTCTCAGGTCCACGCCCAGCCTCCGTCCTCCGTCGCCGCTCAGGACGTCGTCGAGGAGTTTAGTGACTTTGTTCAGGGCCCTGTAAACACTTTCCCTTCCTCCAGTTTGCACTTCACCTCTCAAGCCCCGGCTCAGCCATCATTCACTTCCTCACCACCCCTCCCCGCCTCTGTGTCCATTCCCACTGCCTCCCAGCACTCTGCTGTCAACACCACTTCACAACCTTCATTTCAAGGTAACTCTTCTTTGTCTTGGTTCACACCCTGTTTCCACCACTTTGTAATTCACTCTCGTCCATTTCCTCACAACCCTACTGGTTCTGTTGTTTGTTTTGTTGTTTTTCTTTGGATGCTTTAGTTTTGCAAAAATACTGAAACCCTTTGAGGTTATATGCGTTTTGTCATGCTACAAACAAAAGCTTGAATATATTTTAAAAGGGCAGTGTCGTGTAAAATCAACTTTTTGAGGTTTTATGTCATGTTATAATCATCAAAAACATATCGACATGTGTTGGCTTGATTCTGCATATTTGAGAAATCCTTTAATCTCCCGTGGCAACCATTCAGCTGTTCAAATAGCCTGGGGGAACCGAGCTACACCTTCGAGACAAAGCTCCTCCTCTGAGCTGCAGTTTCCGCCTCACAGAGCAACCCTGAACCTCAACTCCCGAACTAGGCTCCTTCAGACTAGCCAGCGGCAATTAGCAAACACCTGGTGGAACTGCACATCTGCCGAGCTCATCATACAAGCTACTTCTCAGTGAAACGCTGATAAAAATATTGTTGAAGGGTTATTAGAGGAGCCATGCTGTCAGGACTTCCTGAGGTTCGAGTTTCAGAAAGAGCAGGAGTTTTTAAAGAGACAGAGGCAACGACAGAGGAAGTCCAATTTCTTTTAGGTTATATTTGATGTATCATTTTTATAACAACCGAAGTTAACTAAGTTACTTGATTATGCTATGAAAAAATACATAATACTGCCCCCTTAATGGGACTTTATGTAGTAGACAACTACAAAATAAAGCTGAATTGGGAAAAGAAAGGATAAAGATGGTCAGTTTTTCAACTTTTCCATAAATAAATACTGACATTATCTCATATTCTAATTCTAAAATTAGTTTCATTCGGCCAGTTAACTCACCTGGTTCATACACCAAGTGAGGAGACTGTAACTGTCACTTATCAGTCGTGGTTTCTGACACTTGGCAACGCTTTGTGCTGTGAATGTCAGGACAGACAGCTGCCCTCCTGTTCAGGGGACTGAAGCAGCCAACCCTCTGTCCTGTCAAATCTCTGGCCCCTGAGTCACTTCTGACTTCAGTTGTTAGTCAACACTTGAGATCAGGAAGGGAAGCTACTGACAGACGAGGCAGGCGATGAGAGATTTCAGATTTCAGGGCTTTTTGGGGGATTTTTAGTATAAACTGTAACTAGAATAAAAAAGGTCAAATGAAGCACATAAGTGGGACTCCTAGAGTCTTAAAACGTCTTAAAAAGTGTGAAATTCACTTAAATTATATTTCAGATTTTGGAAGAAAAAACATAAAAGTGTGACATTAACTCCCAGACTTCCAGAATGAAATTCAATTTCTAAAAATGTTAAATTATTTCACAGATGATGATGAAAAATTATATTTTTATTTTTAATATGCAAGATATACACTATTTCACAATTTCATTAACCTCCTACAAAAAACCTGCACAGTCTGGACGCCATTAAAGGAGCTTCTTCCTCATTCACCCCTCCAGGCCCCTCGCTGGAAGAGAAGCTCTTCTCCTCCTGCGATCTTACCGCCGATAAATCCGCCCAAGTTAGCTTTAAGTCCAAGCAGAGTTTGGCTCAGATGGCTCCGAGAGCCAGGGTTTCGTCCCAGTTCTCGGCCAGCCCCAAGGCCAGGAACTGGGCCACCGCCACCGAGGACTTGAGCTCCGTCTTCGTTACGGAGAAGACGCAGGAAGCCGCGGCTTCTCCGCCCGAGCCCCGGCTGCCGTCAGCTGCTCAGAGCGGTAGTGAGAGCGGTGAGAGAAGCGCCCGTTTACTGGACTTTACTGCTTCTACTGCACCTTGCTTCGCTTCAGCATTAATAAATACCTCAATTCTAACTAGGCATTGTTTCCAGTCTTTTTTGGTGCTGAATCAGTTTGTATGAAATTCGGGGAGTAAACAAATCAAGCTGACTGATTTTCTAGGATGGTGTATTTGGTCATTGTAGATAGGAAAAAAAAAAATTACATTTTTGCCAAAATTCTCTGAAATTTTTAAATTAAGCTCAGAAATTTTCTAGAAAAAATGTAGATATTTCCAAGCTCCAAGTAAAAAAAATTGCAAGAAAAAAAACAAAAATTTTGAGACACATTTCAGAAATTAAAAAAAAAAAACAGTGGAAATTTCTTAACTCTACAAGTTGAAAATTTGCAAAAAAAAATGATTCCAAATTTTAAAAAAATTCCTAAAGTCAAAAGTTTTTGAGTTCAGGAAATTTCCAATCTTTTTCTAGAAAATTTCCAAGATTGATCTCAAATGATCAGAGTACTTGTGACGGCAACTTTTCTAAAGTCGAACAATTTTGATTTTGGATGTCCAGAAATTTCCAAGTTTACAAGAGGTCAAATACAAAATTTGAATTTAATTTTTTCCTGCAAATTTTTAACTTTTGCAGTTCAGAAAATGTCCACAATTTTTTCTAGAAGATTTCTGAGATTAATCTAAAAATTTCAGAGTTTTTGGTGGAAATGTACTTTTTTTGATTTTCTACCTACGATGTCCGTCGTACCGTCCTGCTGTCTGTAGATCCTCCGCTACATTTCTGCTGACTTTCCGCCTTTGTCAGAGGCTCTCTCTCTGCTCCTGGAAATGAACCGTGTCTGTTGGGGTCTCTGGGTGATTCCTGCTGACTAATAAACCGTCCGTCTCTCTTTCACCATGGATTTGAATCCCAGACAACAACCACTGGCTCTTGGCTGCTGCCTCGGTTTTAACAGGGATGCGCATGGATTGGTAGATTCCTCTTGGGAGTCCACCTACTCTGATTATGCATGCTACTTTGCTATTTCTGGTTGGGTTTTTTTCTGTGATTGAGAGAAATAAAATGCCAGATAATCTTTCTTTAAAGATTTCATAACTACCAGAAAAAAGTTAGTTTTTTTTTTTTTTGTAGTCTTTCTTTGAAAAGAAGTTTTCTGATCACAGTTGGTGTTGAATTTGTCTTTTTTAACTTTTATTTTCTCATTGAAGATGGGATTTATGGCCTGATTCAGAGGAACACTTGTGATTTATCTGCAGCGAGCCCGGCAGACGTCAAGCTCTTTTTTTCTTTTTTCCCTCTGTTGAGTTTGACGCCAGCGGGGCTCAGGTGTCGGCAGCCCCAGACGAATCGCTCGTCATAAAGACTAACTGAGTGTCTCCCGGTCTGCTTGTGACAGCAGGTGTTGCTGTGTATCCACAACAAGAGCACATTCAGTCCATCCCGCCTGCCTGGGTTTACAACGACAGCCTCGTCCCAGGTAATCGATTCCGCTCAAGGACGGGATCAGTGTTTAAGTGTTGGATTATTTATTTTCTAATTTTGTTTTTTTGCATTTTTTTTGTTTACAAATATCTGGAAAGTGTGACATGCATTTATATTCAATTCAATGCCAAAAAAAAGTACATTCATGCTGAAAAAAAAAAAAAAATCTGAAATTTTTAGATTAATCTCAGGTTTTCTAGAAATAAAATATATTTTAAAAAAAATTTTAAATAATTTTCAGCTTAAACTCTGAAATTTTCTAGAAAAAAAAAAACTTAGACATATCTGAGTTTCACAAGTCAAAGATTTCAGACTTTTGAAAATCAAAATTTCTATGATTTTTTAAGTAATTTCCAAGACTTATTTCAAAATTTGTGAGTTTTCTGTTTGAAATGTACTCCTTTTGTTTCTCTCTACAGTAGCCCTAACACACATACGTAATTCGATCCTCATTTACTTTTAATACTGGTAAATAAAATTTTGTGTGAACTCATAACTTCAGAAATCACCTGATGAAAAAATCAGAAATAAAACAAAAAAAGAAATCACCCGATGGTTCCCCCTGTGAGCATCATGAAGGTTAAACATGATGCTCTGGTCAGGTTTGATAAGAACTTTAACATCAGTTAATTTAATTAATCAAAATGGTAAATTAATTACACAGGTTTTAACTTGTTAAAAATTTTAATGAGATTTATCCCATTTAATTTTTCTCCATATGAAAGCACCACGTCAGAATCTGTGTTCTCATATTTTTGTTGCGCACAAATGACATCCGCAACCAACCAGCAAGCCGCTTCTATCGGCCAACTGAGGGGTTCATTTTTGCTTCAAAAAAACATTTACAGTATGATTAAGATTTAAAACAATGCCATAAGCTTTGAAAATGTTATGATGCGCTAACCTACCCTTCATATGAAGATGGAAATATTAGGGAATAAATACAAACCTACCAAGGCGTGGCATTAGTCGGATTTAAATTTTCTTTTAATGACGAAAACCAATTCTGTATTATTAAATGTAAAATGTGAAAGAAAGTCCAGTAAACATGAATCTCTGGTTGTTCTTCCTGGCAGACATGTTTAAGAAGGTTTTGGACCTGACGATGACTCCGGCGGGGATTGACACTGCGAAGCTCTACCCCATACTGATGTCGTCGGGGCTTCCCCGGGAGGCGCTGGGGCAAATCTGGGCATCAGCCAACCGCACAACCCCCGGCATGCTGACCAAGGAGGAGCTCTACACCGTACTGGCACTAATCGGTGTGGCACAGGTAACGACGGCAACAACCAAACACAAATATAAAAACCCCCCTTCCAACAACTCCAGGAATAATTCTCAACACATTCCTCTATCAAACTTTAGTGAAACGTTAAAAAAATAAATAAAATAAAATTAAAAAAAAGCAGCATTCTTAATAAGCTCCAGGCTCATGAAGCACGGCGAGCCCGACGTCTCCTGCCGTCATATGAGTTCAGCGGGAGACTTCTTATCAGCCCCAGCCTGTCGCGTAACGTGCTTCCCCCGTCGGCGTTGCAAATCTGCAGGCAGCTCACGAAACGCAGCGTGCCACCACTTCCAACCCTGGAATAATAAAACACCGTCGGTGATATAAATCTCCCGCTGCCTTAAAAAAATATACAAACCCAAACAAGGTGCTTTCTGCCACAGCACATCGGCTCTGAAACAGAGAGGAAAGCAACAGTTTACTGCTAGAGGGCCCCATAAGTCTCATGGAGCCTGTTAAAGACGCTTTCTCACCACTTTAATCAGGAAATGAACATTCAAATTGTGTAAAATTGACTCTTTTGAGCTTTACATCATGTCTGTATCAAAAACATACATAGAATGTTGCTTTGATTCTTTCATCCATATTTGAGACATCCTTTAATCTCCATGACAACCATTGAGCTTTGCAAAAACGTTTGGGTGGACCTGGCTCTGCCTTTCAGATGAAACTCCTCCTCATAGCTGCAGTTTTCAAGCTTCCCCTCCCTCCCGATTCATCCAGTCGGGAGGAAGGGGCAAATCGGGAGGTGCTGGGGCAAATCTGGGCATCAGCCAACCGCACAACTTCAGACTAGCCATCAGAAATGACCAAGCACCTGGTAGAAGCGAGTTAAATTACAAAGTCTAATTTCTTTTAAGTCATATTTGATGTACGTAGATTTTTTTTTTTTACCAAATGTAGCATACTTACTTGATTATGCTATATAATGTCTCTATGTGCCTGGAAAAAAAATAATACTGCTCCTTTAAATAAGTAGTCATTCATTTATCCCATTTTTTGGACCTAATATAGTACTTTTAACTTGAATTTAGTGAAAACTGTCTTTCTACATTCCAGACTGGCCTCCCAGTGTTGAACGTGGAAATACTGAGTCAGTTTCCGTCCCCGCCCGTGCCCAACCTGCCGGCCCTGGCCATGGCCCTGGCCCCCGTCATCCCTCCGCACCAGCAGCCCATGATGACCCAGCCGCCCGTCTCCATGTCCATGGCAACACCAGCAGCGCCGGTACCGGTACCAGTCATGGCTATGGCACCCACCGTGCACGCTCCCCCGCCCACGAACGCAGGTTTCATCGCCGCTTTCCCACCCGCACCAGCAGCACAGGTACAGACCGGAGCTTCTCATTTTGTCACATTATAGACATAAATTTTAACGTCATTTTATGACGTCATGTTAGAGCCAAACGAAGTAGAGTTTCAATGTGAATTGGAAGGAAAATTAGTGTTTGTGTAAAAGCTACTGCTGCACATCACCTTTCATTAAGAAGGTGGTGGCAGCATCATGCTGTGGGGAGCAGGTCAGAGGTGATCAGATACATTGGGGTATCCTGGAAGAGAACCTGCTAGAAATGAGACTGGAGCAAAGGTTCAGTTAAAATAACGGGTTAGGAGCAAAGCACATTCATGGGTAAAAGCAGATTTACTTTCAAAAGTTGAGCAAGACTTGTGAAAAACCGAGAGCAGCGTTGATACCAGCGGTTTATATATGTTTTTTTTTTTTTAAACTTTGTAGATGCGACTACAATGTGCGCTCTATAGTCCAGAAAATACGGTATAAAGTCTTAAAAAAGTCAAATAAAAATTGTAAACTCAGTAAATTGGGGTGCAAGTAAAGCCTGGTGGCCCGCCAGGCTTATAAGATACTGTGGGAAACCATGAGCAACTGTTCACTTTGTAGCTATATTTTCTGATTTTTCAGACAAATTAAAGGAAATCAGGCAGAATAGGATATGGAAAGTCAGGCTTTTTAAAGATTGTGATCGACCAGAAAACTGCAATCGGTGCAATCCATATTGTGAAACCGCAGAAGAAGGTGGTTCTTCACTCATTTGGGTTGAATACAAATGCACACCGCATTTATTTTTATGGGTAAAAATGGATTAAACTGGATTTCTCAATTACCTTCCACTTTACAAATATGCACTTTTTTATGCTGGTCTACTATAAAACCCTCCGCATGCTTTCTCGCAGGGGAGCAAAGCCGATGACGATGACTTCCAGGACTTCCAGGGCGCGCCGAAGGCCGGAGCCGGAGACCAGGGCTTCGCTGATTTCCAGGGTGAATCCGGAGGAAGTTTTCCGACCGCTGCTCCTGCTGCCACACACCAACATCCAAACAGGTGAGGATGAGACTCCACCAAGGAAAATATTTTCCATGAATTGAAATGTTCCAGTTTTAAGTGTTTTAAAAAAGTCACATGCATAATGTGGACTTTTCATTTCTATAATGCCGATATGCTTCATAGTTGGCGTTCCTTCTGCAGTCAGACCACCTTGTCTGAAGAAGAGCTGTGATTATATGCAGAGACAAGTGTCAAATATTCAGCTGCCGTTGGTTATTTATAGCCCAGTTATTTAGCATAATAATTGCGCCACTCATTGTCTGTCTTACACCGCCTTAATGTCTTGTAATAACCTCCTCTGAATAGCAATGAGCTTGGGTCATGTCTTAATGAATTGATTTCAGTGGACAGTAGAGCCTCGTTTCTCTATATTACTTTCTAGGCTCCTTTCACACAGACTGCTCTTTCAGTGAGACGGATCTGCAAGGCAATTATCTACACAGAGATAAAGAGAGTCGCAGGAAAGAAAAAACATCTAAGTCAAAGGAGTCTTTATAGTTCTGGATTTTTAGGCTTTGAAAGAGATCCTCGCAGTTAGCAAAAGTTGTTCAGATAAATCATATGCGAGAGTCGAACCGGTCGCCATAACTACACTTACATCCTGAAAATGGGAGATAATTTTACCAATAGTCTAGTTAGTTGTTTTAAATTTAGGTTTTTTTGGGGGGGGTTAGTTGAGATTTAATTAATAATTATTAAATTTCCTTTAGGCATTAATAAAGTATTTTTGAATTTAATTGAAATTAGAAAATTTGAAGCTGGTAAGGCTTGGATAAGAACGTGACAATGAAGCAAATCATGGCGGCTATTTCTTTATTGACTCATGATATATTGCCACTGACATCAGTATCAACTTATATCAGTCAGTTTTCTACCATATCAGTAAAATTGCCTTGGAAGGGTTGTAAATCTTTTTCACTTCCGATACAGTATTTCTTTCGCAGCCTTTTTAAAAATCTCTTTACCATAACCAAGAAAAAGATGCAAAGTTTTGTTGTTGGTGTTCACACTTCATGGTATCTGAACGAAACTTGTGCATCCCTGCAGCACGGCCGCCATGCTGACTCCGGTGTCTGGCTCGTCCTCTTCCGCTGGCACGTCCTCCGATAAGTACGCCGTGTTCAAGCAGCTGTCTGTGGATCAGCCCGCGGAGCCCGCTGCCCCCGTCTCAGGTAGCGCAACATGTTGGCTCTGATGCTTACAGCACCGTCTGTCCTCTGACATATTACCGACAGCCACGTAGAAAAACAAAGACCATTCATGCTCAGAAAATATTGTCCTGAAGTGAAATATGGCAGTCATTTTGTTTCAGTATTTTTATATTTTAAATAGGAGTGAGTATGAATCTAGCCCTGTTGCAATAACCAATTAATCGGTTAGTCGCATAATGAATTAAAATGAGCGAGATAATTATTTTCTGATTATTTTTTTAAAGGCATTTATTTATGCATGTGTTTTTGTTTTTTTATCGCCATTTTATTTATTGTTTTTGTTTGTGTTTTATTTGAATATTTATAGCATCTTCCAGTTTCAGTGTTTTTTAACACAGCTAAAGTATATTAGTCTTTAAGAGGTCAAAATTGCATTATTTTCCCATTACCAATGTATTACTTGAAAATGGTCTCAAAATAGCAATATTATCATTTATCGCAATAAATTCTGGAACAATTTATTGACCAGCAAAATTTGTTATTGTGACAGGCCTACATTGATTGCATTATTATTTATTGTGAAAAAATTCTTACATTAAAAGAAATTTGATTTATTGTGATCAATTTTAGTTAGTGGTGGTAAATTTGAAAAAATCATCAAAACTGACATTGTGATTGGAAACATTTCTGTTTTTTTTTCTCCACAGTTTGTTCCACAAGAGCATCAGTAAATATCAGTAGATCACAAAATATGATTAAATGCTGTTACGGTGCTGATATGATCACTCTTTTCTAAAGAAGAAGCCTTTTTCAAATAGAAATGTTTTTCAAGAGCAATATTTGTGTTTGTGGTGCTTTGAAAAATGTCTTGTCATGCAGTCACGGTCATGTGTTCATGCAGGTTAAATGGTTTGCGTTATTAGATGGTAGTGTCACACCTCACTGATACAGAAAATGGCTCACGTTTGGGTATTTTTCCTTCAGTAACTACGTCCACACTGAAGAGTGTGGTCAGTGCCCCCTGATAGAGCTCAGAAGGAATCGCTCATCTGGTTTTGACTCATTTTTCTGTTTCATCGTTTAGATGCTGGGGACAAATACAGTGTATTCAGACAGCTAGAGCAACCTGCTGACAAGAAAACAGTCGGTAAGAAACTCATCTTCTCTTTGTTTCAAGTTTAATTTCTGTTTTTCCTGCTGTTTGAAGAGGACTTGTTTCACATCTTCCATGAGAAAAAAAACATATCCAGACATGAAAATGGGTGAGGGGTTTGGGGTCGGAGCCAGATCATCTCTAGTAAAACATGTAGTTGCAAATTAGGAAAAGCCGTCACGCCGCCATGACGGCATTGTTCCGTGTTCACGCTGTCCCATGTTGATCCCAGTGTGTTTCCCACCCGTGCTTCATTAGAACAGCTTCTGATGGGGGCTTCTCTTACGACTCTAGTAAGTCATGCTTTGCTGTGACCTTTCCTTGGCATTGCCGGGCTCCGTCTTCTCTAATGAGCCCATTAGTTTTCCCTCTTCCACCATGCAGCTGCCATGTGAACAGATTCTCTCTTTCAGTCCCTGCATATATTACTACTACTGTGTGTCGAGACGTGTTGAAACTTAATGCAATCTGAGTTTTGGTTTGTGCTACAGTCAACACCTTGTGTGATTTTTTTTGCAACACAAATGAGACATTTTTATGTTTAGTTTTTTATTTTTATCAGTGCAGAAAATGCTCATCTTGACTATTATTTCCTGTTCATTTGGAAAAAAGTAAAGATTGTAAGTTTTGCAATTTGAATTTCCTGGTGGCATGATCATGTGGACGTAGGATGTTTGTCTAAAGTTTACATACACCCATCACTGGGCATCAGAGTCGCATTAATTTGGGGTTTCCAATGGGGCTGGACGATATGACTGAAAAACTATCACGATATAAGTATTTTATATCAGTCAATATTGATGATTACTGATAAGTTTTTTTTTGTTAAATATCTTTGGTGACTGACCCTGTTTTATCTAGTTTTCTCTCCACGTCTTTGTGTTTTATTTTTCAGTGGTTATGAGACACAGTGGGCAAATCTGAATCTGCTGCTGCACAATTTACTTAACAGGTTGTTGCTAGGTAACCAAAGAGTCAACCTGCAGCCAGCTTTAAGGTTTCGCCACCGTGTCTCCTTACTGCTTAAGAAAAATAAAATGGCGGCACGGAGAAAATGAGTACAACAGCTTAAGAGGATAAAAGAGGAACAGTCATACCACCATTTTGGCAATATTTCAATATTCAGTGGAGCTAAATTTGAGTCAAATCATATCAAATTTATATTTGATATTATTTTTGTCCTGTAGAAGTTAGAGTAAATGCATTTCTTTGGATTGTCCTACCAACTCTTGTTTATTAAACTGGTTTGTTGTAAATAGCATTCCAGCCTGGACAAAGAATAGTACAGATGTATTATTGAAAGCCCCAAAATGAATGACCTTCATGCTGATCTTGAGTGGATGTAAACTTGTGACTGGTTGAGCGTTGTTTGTGCGGTGATGTGTGCTGTTTCTTTGGACATGTTGCCCATGGTTCATCACGAGAACTGGAAGTTTTACCATTCTCAGCGGACCGTAGGCGTGCTGCAGCTAATCCACTCTTCCTCTCTTACAGGATTTTAAATTGAATTGTTAGCTGTTACAGTGAGGATTATGTTTCTTCTTTTTTGTTGCTGATCTTTCCCTCCGTTCTCTTTTTCAAGGGGAAGGATTCGCAGACTTCAAGTCTGTCAATGCCGACGACAGCTTCACAGACTTTAAAACCGCCGACAGCGTCTCTCCACTAGACCCTTCAGATCAAGCCAAGATCTTTCAGCCCGCTTTCCCCTCTGCTTTTCCCAACTCTCAGACTTCACAGCAGCAGCCAGCCGTGTCTCTCTCCCAGCCCAAAAATCCTCTCAACATGGCCGACCTGGACCTCTTCTCCTCCATTCCCGCACCCACAGAAAAACCCCCCAGCACTTTCCCACCTGTATCGTTAGGCCTTCTTCCCGGCGGAGCCAAACCTCCCTCGGATGATTTTGGGCGACTTTGCCCTCTTCGGCTCCTCCTCAGAATCCGCCCCGAACGCGGCGGTGGCAGCAGGAGGGGTGGCGGCAGCCACTCAGGATGACTTTGCCGACTTCATGGCGTTCGGCAGTTCTGGCGGCGAGCCAAGAGGCGAGGGCGGTGCAGCGAAGAAGCCTCAGCAGGGCTCGGACAAATACGACGTGTTGAAGCAGCTGTCTCTGGAGGGGGCCGTCTCCTACGACGACTCCAAAGAGAGCAGGAGCGACACGGACGACTTCGCCGACTTCCAGTCGTCGAAGTTCTGCACGGCGCTCGGTGCCTCTGAGAAGACTCTGGTGGACAAGGTGGCCGCCTTCAAGCATGGCAAGGAGGACTCGGCGTCCGTCAAGTCGCTGGACCTGCCATCCATCGGCGGCAGCAGTGCGGGGAAGGACGACTCGGAGGACGCGCTGTCTGTGCAGCTGGACATGAAGCTGTCGGACATGGGCGGGGACCTGAAGCACGTGATGTCAGACAGCTCCCTGGATCTGCCGGGCCTCTCGGCCCACCAGCCCCCCGCCACAGGTGAGGAACTAGTGCGTTTGCTCTGGTGAGGCTCCGCCCAGCCGCACCGCCGTGTTGTTTCAGAGGCCAGCCGGTATCGCCGCTCTCACTGGAGCCACTTACAAAAAAACGCAATCACCAACCATGCGCTCAAAGAGCAACTAATTGAGGTCTGTGTTGAAGAGAATACACTCAGATGCTCCTGCATCCGGCGGCCCTGAAGCACAAAACACATCGACGAGTCACTAAACACACACACATATTTGAAAACACAACATATTCAAAAACACAACGACGTTAACAAAGCACAACTATAAATTAAGTAAACAGAAGAGGGAACCTGGAGACTGCTTGGACGCCGCCGCTTTAGAACCAGAAGTGATTCTGGCATTAACGTTTATGCCAACGCCATATCATTCTAATAATGCTAGGATCGCTGCAATATGAATGATACCAGTGATTATGGCTGGACGAAGTGGCTGAAAAATGTATCATGATAAAAGTTTTTCATATCAGTCTATCCATAATTGCTAATATTCATCATTATTTATTAGTTGTGTGTGTTTTTAAAAAAATGCTTTCAAACTGGTGGCGTGACCTTTACTGGTTTATCGACAGTTTTTAGTCAACGCTGCTGTTTATTTTTAAGCAGTTAGGAAACTACTTAAAAACTTGTTGCACAAGTTACTCAACTGGTTACTCGATGCCACCAACCTACCAATTCTGGTCCTAATGTCAAAATGGCGTTTTCCAATCAGCAATGTCTCCCACTCGGACCTGCCTCTTTCGTTTAGGTTTTTTTTTTGTGGTTGTGCTGTTGTGCTTTTGAATTTGTTGTCACGTATTTAAACTTGCAGTTGTGTTTAGTGATCTGTTGAAACAGTTTGCACTTACGGGCCACCGTACCTATAACATATCAGATTAGATGCATCATTTCCTCCATTTGACATTTCATCATACATCTTTCTTTATTTATTCTCTATTTATTTATTTCACTTATTTATACCTCTCCTCTTTTCACGTCCGCGTTCTTCCTTCTCCTTTGCCCCGTATAAGCCGGTATAAAAGCCCCCGCCTCCCCCCCATACCTTATTTAATTTAAACTGACGAGTGCCTGGGTTCTGATGCGTTTGCAGCCGCAGCTCGCAGTCGAGGTCCCCGGTCACAGCCTGCCCGACTCCGATAAGCTTCCTGTTGTGTCCCCACCAAGGCGGCGGCACACTCTTGGCGTGCCATTCGCGCGTCGCTGTCGTGTTGAGCGGCGGCGACAGGCGGTCCGGTTGAATACAGATGAGTACAGGAGACGGTGGGGGCGATCATCTGAATTATTCAGCTCACAGGTTTTTCTTTTCTTTTTCTTTTTTTTTTTTTTTTTTTCTTTTCTGCACAATAGACTGGAAAAAACAAATCCCAAAGGCGTTCCCTGAAGGGTATCGTTTTCAGCTGCCGTGTGCCGATGGCGTCCGAGAAAATCTAGTTTGGATTAAGTGGAGACAGAAAATCTCCCCACCGTTAATAAGAGATTTTGCATGCAGCAACTGGGAGAGAATCTATTTTGTTAAAGCAACATTATTGCTGGATGCAATATAAACTTCAGATCCGAGTGCTTGAATGTGAGTGCATGCGGTTCTCTATTTATGTCTGATCAAATATTGTATTACTCTGCAGTATTTTTTTGTTTTTTTTATTTATAAATTTTTTTTTGATGATCCTCTGGCTTTGAGGTGTTTTTCAGTCCCTACCTCGTGTTAATGAAGGCAAAGTCCAACTCCACCCCGGTGCTTGTTGTTGTGGTTTATGTATTAAATGGAAATCAGCCCAGTTTCCTTAATATTCAGGTTAGGCTACAGGTCAGCACTTCCTGTTCTTCATCCACCCCCCCCCCGCCCAGGCTTATCATTTATTCATCCAGCGTCTCACTTCCACCTCACAGCTCGTGTTTCATTGCGCCTCACCCGATTCAGCTGGGTAATCTGAGATTTTAAGTAATTGTGGTTGGATTAATGCTCCACAGTGCTCTGCTCAGTTTTATCTGACAGTCATGCAGTTAACAGTCACAAATTTATTACATATATATATTTTCTTTACGTTTGAAACAACCCCAAGCTTCACTGGATTTAAATGTTAATTATTTTATAGACAAAGACAAAGCACCACATAATTGGGAGGTGGAAGGAAAATATTACATGTTTTTTTCGTTTTTTACTTCTAAAAATCAGAAAAGTGTTTTACATTAGGCGTGCTCTAATTGCACTTTTTCTGTCGATCTGATTTTGGCCGATACTGATTTTTATTTTTATTTTTTTCATTTGAAAAGACGCAAAAAACAGTTGGGGTAACTGTTGTTAACCTTCGTCACTGCAGAGGCAAAGACTTTTACACATTTTTGTGGAGATGGATAATCTTAACCAAGATTCTGCCAATTACCAATCTCCGAAAATTGAGGAAATCAAGTTTAGTTTATCGGCACGCCTCTAGTTTTACCCGTTGTTGCAGTGCAGGTTCAGGTCTTTCAGTGTTGGTTCAGCACCTCTGGGTTTTGCTGATTCTTCTTTGTAAAATAGTTGAAGTTCTGTCATTTCGGCTGGGAAATGTTTGAATATGAATCTCGAAACGCTGCCATAGGTTCTCTGTTGGATTCAGGTTTGAATTCTGGCTGGATTAACTCATAAAGATGCTTTGATCTAAATCGCAGTTGGTCAACTCCAAACTCAAAAGCAAATATCTACGATCTGCAATTTATTTAAAAAAATAAATAAATCATACAATAAAATAAACTCAATAATTTCCAATCTAATGATTAATGTATTTTGAATGGCAGTTTTGAGTACTGACTTCATGATCTAAAGGAAACTGTCCCCACAGCATAACCCCTCAACCATCATGTGCCGTTCAGGCTTAGTTTTTCGTCACGCTTTGTGTTTGGCACATAGATTAAACCCTCATCTGACCACAGCAGCTTCTTTTTCCATCAAAACTAAACATTTCCTTCCACTAAACAATTATGTGCCGATCCGGCACGTAAAATCCAGATAAACACCATGACGTTTGTGGTTGTACTGTGACAAAATGTGGAATAGTTCTAGGGTTGCAAATACATTTACACAGCAAATTATTTCATCCAGGATGTTTCACTGGAGAGAAAAAAAAACAAAAAACAAAGAGAAATGTAAACATGCTCTAACATATCCCTGAAAGGTCATCTCAGCTAACTTAAACAAGCTCAAATATTGCAAAAAAGAAAAAAACTGGTCCATGGAAACATCGATACATTCCTAAGAAACAAAATTCTGTAAAATCTTCTTTCTCTACTGTTCTTAGAGAGCAATTAACCTGTTGTTAAATGTAGCAGGCCGAGCTGTTTGAGCCCCTCTCTATACGCTTTGCACTGTGTTTTAGCAACTGTTTGTATTCTTAAAGAGACAGTATTTCTTTTGTGAGTTACCAAATGGACTCAGATTCTCATTTTATTCTCTCTTTTTTCGTTTTTTTTCCGTCCCTTTTTGTTTAACTACGATGAACGCCGCATGGATTTCTCAGCCGTGGCTCTGCGGTTCTGGCTCTCTGAGAAAGTAGTGAAGTTAGCATTAACCTTCCTGCCTTGCTTTTTTGCTGCAGTGTGCCTGCTATTTTTCAATTTGTGAAATTGACAAGAACATAAAAGATGGTGAGCATTTTATGCATAAAAAAGACAACAACAAAAAAAAATCAAACGTATTGCAAGCTGTTTTTATCCAAGAAGAAATGTATACATAAAGATTTTAGTAGTGTATTTTTATTACAGGAATACAAACTTGTCTTATTTCGAGGCTAGAGAGAGACTCCTTGGTCTTGCTGTGATGCAAACTGTTAATGTTCAATGTATCCTCCAGTATTTAGTGATGAATTTCAGTGTTTTCAAACCCAAGAGGGTTATTTCTGACAAACAATCACTGTAGCAAGAGAAAAAAGGATACTGTCTCTTTAAATCTGTCAGATTGGATGTATTTAAGGCCCTTTCTGGGAGGTCAGGTGTAAGATGGCCCGCTTTATTTTCTGTAACCCTTTGAGTGCTTTAACTTCCTCTCATTTCCGTCAGATTAAGGCAGATGTGAACTTTTTTTCCTTTTACTATCTCGGCTCACATTTGACCAAATGTAAAAATCTTGCTGCTTTTCTTTTCGCTCTCTAAATTCCACTTGTTCTGCCCATGTTTCTTTTTTTCCCCCCACTTCAGGGCCTCAAAGGGTTACTTCCTCCTTGCCTTGTTCTTTGGGTTATCTTCTCAACCAGGCTTTCCAAATGTTCTGTACTCAAATCCTTTTTTCCCAAAACCACTTGTTGCTTAACTAATAGTCAAGAGTTTGTCAACTCCCTAAAAACTGCTGATTCTAGTCTGTGACTGTGCCTTCTCTTTCTGGTTTCTGCTTCTTTACCTCCGGATTTTTGTTTGTCCGTTTTCACCTTCTTGTTTGTTCTTTTTCTGCCTCCACTCCTGACTCTGCATGCTTCTTGTAATCAAAAATGACTGAGTTTTAATTTTTACAAGTGTTAGTTTCACAAAAACCTCTTGTAACAGTAGGCTTCTTTCACACAGTACTTTGTGACCTTTTCTCTCTTTCTCTCTACTGATGTTGTCGTAATAAACTTTGCTGTTGGTATTGCTCAAATGCGTACCGTCTTATTTTTTCCGTCTTCTTTCCTTCTTTGAGAGGAGCAACCGGGGTTAGTTACAAATAATTAGCCTCCTTGTCAATTTCACAAATTGCTTGGCACGTTTCTGGCCCTGTTGTGCAAAAATAGCAAGGGTTCAACAAGGTGGAAGTAGGTGTTTGTTCAAATGAGAGGAAAAAGCATGCATATTAGTTTTAAAGGAACGCAGGAGAAACAGACGATGTTTTGATTTATGCCCTTTAAATAGAAATTCTTCTGGTGGAAGAAAACTCCGTTAATGTTAGTTTATTGTAGTATCCCTGCATAGCTGATATACATATACAACAAAAGGAGATTTTGTTTAATAACAGGGAAAATAAGCAATTAACACAATATATTCCTCAATAAATGTATTTCTAAATGGGATTTTAACATGCAAAAATAATGCAACTGATAAGTCCATAAATCATAACGAAGAAAAGAAGCAAGGTAAAGAAAGCCAAGAAACCAGCTGAAATCTTTCAGTATTTAGAAAGCGGTCTCGCCCTCTGTGTAAATTAATATAGACTGTTTTATACTTCACTGATGACCTAATCTAAAGGTTTTTCAGAAGAAGCGTGTCATGTTGGGCAAAAGATAAAAACTCTTTGACGACCATCGAAACCTTAGTAGCTGCATTTCCATTAATCATAAAATTGCACAAATTCTTATGAAAATAACTTTTTTGCTAAAAAAAAAAATGTTTGTGCATGCCATGGTTTGTCAGCCGTATCAGAATTTTTTTTCCGCATCTCACGAGTCACATGATCAACAGCTGGATGCTACCTCTGCCAGAAACGCAGAAGAAGACAACAGGAAGTAGTAGGAGGACGATGGCTTGTTTTTGTTTTTTTCCGGACAATGTGAAGCTGGCTCCAGCAGAGCTCTCGCAGCCTCACACAGTTCACAAAAAGTTGTCATTCAAACGTATTGAATCCGTAGCTTCTCTGTAAAATCACCGACTGCAATTTCCCCAAAACATTGCACACATAGCAATACCATATGAGAATTTCCTGGTAAGATGAGACCAAAATAGAACTATTCAGAAGCCACACCACTTTCCAGGTAGAAATGCTCCTACATGTTAAAAACACAATGTAAACTACATGTACTGTCATCCTGGAAATGATGGATAACAAGCCAAACAGAGGCTCGTTTCTGTTTGCCACTGGTTTGTGGGCTTCATGAGGGCCTGTGCATATTTTGCCATCACACATAGTAAGTGCTGCAGTAAGCAAGGAAGAACAGAAAACCTCAGTTAGAAATTGCAGGAAGGAGTCGAGTCTTAGGGTCAACAAGTCTCCTTGACGACCATTAGATGTTATCTACATGGTAACGAGTAATGCCCTTTTCTGCTACCGTGACAAAGAAACAGAGTTAACTAGGGCTTTACCTGGAACCCTGTGCTTTTAAATTAAAGGTTTTCCTTTTTTATTTTTGAGCATAAGTATGTGGTAAAGCAAAATTTTATATTTTTATTCAGTCTTACCAGGAGTGGCAATAAATGTGGCTGTTGCTGATCAATTCAGGCATTTAAATTATCAAAATAACATATTGTGTTAAGAATAATCCACTGTGTGGGAGGGAGCATGTCTTTTCCAAATGAAGTGTTATGTGCTGAAATCTAAATTATGCCATTGCCATATTGAGAGTGCCAAATGTTTTAGGATTTTATTGTTGCACTCTCAGCTGAAAAGATGTTAAAGCGAAATGTCGACAGTTTGATTCCGATTTTCACAGTTTGTCTTCTCATGTGGATTTTCACATTTAAAGGGAAACTGTTGGATCTAATTTTTCCCTCATTTTTGCTCGGTTTTCAACACCCAAAGAGTAGGTGAGGTTTGTTGACAAGCAATGTGGTCTTACCAATTCCCAGGGTAAAACTGAATCAAAATGGAAAGATTCTGCGTTTGGGATTAAAGATGGTAAGTAGCATACAGCTGCTGCTGATCAAACGCAATTGATCACCTCATCAATTGTGTGACAGCTTTGACAGTTTGCTACGATGGAGCATTGAGGTATGTGTCAGCACTATGACAGGAAGGAAAGACATTAATCCAACGCCACTTCATTTACCTCTAAGGTGTGGTTTTTATATTTGGGTAGGTGTGAATATACAATCAAACTCTGATCCAGAACAGACTCTGATCTGTTTAGCCGGAGCAAACTCTGCTCCAGCTAAACACCCACCGGGGCCTCAGCTCGGTTGAAGTAAGATCTGGTTTGATTCGAATGCATATGTGGATGCAAGAGGACTGGAGACCGCACCAAAAGCAGGAAGTGGAGTATAGTGCAGGAAATTCTGGGTAAATGCAACCAAACCAAACCCCACTAGCGATAGCGGGAGAAATGGCTTGTCTTCTACTAAAGAGGAATCCTACAGTCACTAAAACCTGATATCACTCCATTTTAGTTAACATTCAGTGAAGAAGGAATTTGCTTTCAATGTCTTCTTCAATGTCGTTTCCTTCAGTGGTTCTTGATGCAGCGCCACCATAGGTGAGGTGGTGAACAAGTTTTTCAAAGGGTTTGGATTGGTTGAGACAGTGCCATGTGAAACCGAGCCACACCAGCTGAAAATTTAACAAATGTTCCTATTTGGGTCTCGGATCGAACCGAGTCAACCAGAATATCAGGTGTGAAAACATCCTGAGTGTTCGTGGAGTCTTCACTGCACCAGGTTGTGGGTGAGGTGAAGATATCTTAGGTTTTAGGTTGTTTTGCAGCCATGACACCAGGATGCGTTGCTCGTCATTGAGTCGACCATGAACTCCTCTGTTTATCAGTGTATTGTAGACCATCTGTCCCCCATCTGAAGTTTAATAGCAGTCAGTTAATGTCTTTATTGGAGCACCATTTCGTGAAAGAATGGGCCAAAATTATTGCCACTTAAGGTGTTTTTATGTACTTCTGAAACATGTGGTGTGCATAACTTTTCATCGCACAGCTATTAAAATTTACTTGGATCTTTATTTAATAAAGATCGTTGACAGAGTGAAATCTGTTGTTTGTACACTTGAGATTTTATTTAAAAAAACCCAACAATTTCTATGGTGTAGTAAAACTAAAGAAACGTATTTGAAAAGGGGTCCACTTTCTTTTTACCATGACTGTATGCACCATATTGGTAATTTAGCAAAACATAGAATACATATTAACCAAAAAGAGAATAAGACCACTAATTTTAGCATCTGCTCACCTCGACAAAAAATGTTTTGCAAACTGTTCAGCAGTGTGGTGTCTCTCTGATCTCCAAGACATAAAAGGGATGGTGAACAGAATGACAGCTGGCTCATAATGGAGACAGTTACGCATTCATTTTAAAAATTAACAATAATGACAATCATATCCATGATCAATGTATGTATACTTCCTAAATTCTGACTCTATGAATAATGCAACAGCTTGTTTTTCACCCTTGTATCTTTGTGCTATCCCCACGAACCACCCAGTATGTCTGTGTTGTCGTTATAGAAAGAGACGACATGAAGTTTGACCCGTTTGGGACATCGGCCCTCAGCACACTGTCCAGCTATGACTGGTCAGATCGAGATGAATGTCTGCCCAGCGATCTGAGAAAGCCCCAGGGCATGGAAGGTGCTTCTCTATCATCTTTAGTACCGTCACAGAGGAACGAACTCAGCTTTGGCAGCTCTGAAAACATGTCCAACGGCTCCCCGGCAAAGGTCATGACCTCCGTAGCCTCAGAGAATGGATCTTTGGGAGGCGACAAGTTCGAGGCCTTTGCCGACTTCGGTTCCTCAGACCAGCCCGGCGACGACGATGACTTTGGAGATTTTGCCAGTACTGTTTCTGAAAAGTCGGACTCGCCCGCTGTCACTACGGAGGCGGGTTCGGAGGGAAACCTTGGCGAGTTTCCGGACGAGTTTGGCACATTGCAAGGGGACAAGCCCAAATTCGACAAGTTTGACTTCCTGAAAGCCAGCGCTCAAACCAAAATCAAATCCAGCGAGGAGATGATAAAGAACGAGCTCGCAACCTTTGACCTGTCTGTTCAAGGTGAGTCTTCATGACCTTTCAACCACATTTCTGCATATGTAATGAAAACGTGTTTACACGGTTTACGTACACCAAATAAAAACACGTTTCTTCTCACTGTCTAAAGTTAAATTTGACTAAAACTTTTCTTGTTTTAGGTTAGATTTACCAACTCATTTCTATTTGCTAAATGCCACAACAGATTTGTTACATAATTTTACTATATATTGAATGTAAATAATAGACCATGTGTTCTTTTTTAAATCTGTCTCAAATCGTGATGAAACTCTACAGTGCCCCCTGGAGGGAATGAGAGATTTTTTTCCCCTTTGCATTACTTTACACAACTATTGAATTCTCTCACAGCAAATTTGCAGATACACCCCGCTCTTGTTAGTATACAGTCACAGTGGTAATACACGTCCTTTTAAAATTGCACATATTTACACATTTAAAGAGCCTCATCATTGAAATGTTTCATACATTTTCACCTATTTAGGGCAGAATATGGTGAAGATTGAACTGCACATGAAAATCAGCCCCTTTATTAACCATTGAGACTGCAAACACACAAGCAAAAGTGTCGGATAAAAAAATTACTTTAAAATGGTCTAAATAGTTTGGAAGTATTTTTCTTTGTTTTCTTCTTACAGAAAGTTTCTGTCTTCTAGCAGGCCTAGAAAACCCAAGATTGACCTGTTTTGCCTCTGGCATTTTGCACATAAGTTTGTACTCTATGTGCATCCTAAAGAAAAAGATGTAAAGCTTCCAACATCTCACACATAAGATATCAACATACATGGAGACGCCTTACAAAACATTTTATAGTAGCAGAAAGACTTTCAGTGTTCAAGACATGAACAGATTAGAAATACATGCAAAGCAAAAGAGTTCCCACAATGTCCACAGGAGGTTTCGTACAACGGGCCTTACTAAAAGTCCTTCTAAAATTGCAACTCTATAATGTAAAGTTCAGTTAAACTTAGCCGGAAGAATAGTCATTCTTTAAACTATAATTTTTCACAGAGATGTTGTGCAAGAGCTGTTCATGTCCATGTTCAGACAAAAAGAGCTGGCATTTCCGACAGTAAAACACAAAATACCATCAAATCTACGTCCTCTGCTCTCCCAACCGATCTCTTAGTGAACATGTGTTTGTCCATGTGGGAATGACAGAAAGAAACATATGAAATGAGCAATGAACAGTTTTGTGGACTTTAAATTATAAAATTGATCACATTTCCACAAAACCAAACTGGCTAAAACTGGCGAGTTCTGATCATCAGTAATATCCGATCTGAGTGATGGTGAAGTAAAACGACAGCAAACAGCTGCAGATTTTTCAGATTTCCAAGAGGAGCAGCTGAATGTAATCGCCAATCTTTTGGCTCCTGGCCGCTCTACCTCCACCTGATCTGTAATGAAGCCGTCAGACATTAGATGGTGGTGTTGCCATGACAGTCCCGCTCTAATGGCACTGACCGCCGAGATGGATTATCGGAGGCCCGAAAAATCCATGAGCCAAAATTAACCGGAACCGCTTTAAGGCCGTTCGTTCCTTTAACTGCTGTTACGTTCAACAAATAATTAATTACACCGAGATAAAAGCCCTCATGAGACTCCTCCCTCCCCGGGCCGGGTTTAATTCGTCTGAAGCAGAAGGGCCTCGCTGATGTTTCTTCGCCCAGCGTAGCAGTCATCTGATCGCAGTGGGGTTTTGCGGCGGGGTGAGTGGCTGTGGGGCAAGACGACATGTCCCTCTTTTGGGGTTGTGGAGGAGCTGGGGACGGATTACCCGACTCTGGATGAGTTTCAGGTGCCGTTAGAACACAAACCGAGGGCTTCGGTTTGTGCCCGTGTTTGGTGTGGTACATTGCCAGGATTTATCTGCAAATTATTTCTGTTTGCATATCCTTGGCTTTGTTTTGTACCTAATTATCATGTGTCAAAAATTAAGCATTTACTCACCCCATAAAAGTGTTTAGGGAATTTGGCCACATATACAGAGAGAGGCAGAAAAAGAGAGAGAGCGGGAGAATGTACCATAACGGCAAGCTGCTAAAAATAAGCATTCACACCTAATGAAACTTTCCTCATTATGTGAAGTTACAACCACAAGCTTTTGTGTATACAAAAGAGGTTTTGCACAAAGTAAATCATAATTATGAAATGTACATTTCTGCTTATTAAATAGCATAATCTGAGCCTTCAGATTGTATCTGAAACATTGCGCTTGAAGGAGAAACTATATGAATTAACTGTCATTCAAATGCAACGTTGTCACAAGCGAAAACTAAAAATACATTCAACCTAACCTTCCTCCAGCACCTTTCTTTCACCTTTTCTTTTCCTCTACTTCAAACTGTTTGTCGTCTTCAGCAGTAGCCAACTTCACCGGCAAGCAGGCAGTATGCGGCGCTGTTAGTAATTCAAGTTTATTTCAATCACTAATCATGTTTAATATAACAAAAAGCCTCATTCTGAATGTATGGCGTTGCGATGCAATCTAATAACACATAGAGGAAATTCTGAGTGAAATGAGATAATTACACAGAATCAAGTCTGATATGTTGGACGTGGTTCAACCATTTTGACCAGTTGTTTGACGTTCCTTCTCTCCCGTCCTGGCCTCAGGCTCTCACAAACGCAGTCACAGTTTGGGCGAGAAGGAGATCGGGCGTTCGCCTCCGTCTCCCGCTCCGGAGCAGCCTTTCAGAGACCGCTCCAACACGCTGAACGAGAAGCCCACCCTGCCCGTCATCAGGGACAAGTACAAAGACCTGACCGGGGAGGTGGAGGTGAGCAAGTCCCTCCGTGTGCCGCAACTGTTCTGTTTTGGTCTCGTCTTTGTGTGAGCTAACTGCGGCTCCTGGTTGCTGCAGGAAAGCGAGCGGTACGCGTACGAGTGGCAGAGGTGTCTGGAAAGCGCTCTGGAGGTTTGTGTCCCACTTTGTCACCATTCAGCATTTTGTTAGTGTTATTTGTCCCAGATGTTCTCTCCAGAATATTGGGACCATAGTAAGAAAAAACATATGCATTACAAGAATAAAGTCAAACTATGAGAATACATGTATAATATAACAAGAATAAAGTCATAATAACTGAATAAAAAACTCAGTATTAGGAGAATGAAGTGTAATATTTCAAGAATTATGTACAAATATGATAATAAAGTCATATTTTGTCAATAGTCATTGTATTATGATTATTATTAACAAAAATTATCATTAGTTTTGTAATTCTATTCCTTTATTATCATAATTTCATTACTCTATTCTTGTCATTTTAATTATTATTTATTTTCTTGCCGTGGCCCTAATCCTCCGTGGTACTTATGTATTTATGAAGGCAAACTATTTCTCTCCAATCCAAAAATAATTGAAAGACGTTTTGGATTTTTATTTTAAGGGAACAAAACGCTTCGTTGACGTGTTTCAACATTTCTGAGGAAATCAGATTCCTAAAAATACTCACCGCCCAAAACACAAACAAACAAAAAATCAGATTTACTATTCGAGTCACTAACTAAAGCAAACTACGCCTTGTAGTTTAATCATGGAACTAAACATTTCTGTTTTTTACCTGTATGCATTAAAACACAATGTTCACTCAGCAGCGGAGCTTATGTTCACTAATGATGATGATGATGAACAGAAATAGCATGTGTGACACAACGCTGGCTTCTGTCGCTCCTCGTTAAGGTCATCACCAAGGCCAACAACACCCTGAACGGCATCAGCAGCTCGTCAGTCTGCACCGAGGTCATCCAGTCTGCTCATGGCATGGAGTACCTGCTGGGTGAGGAACCTCACACACGCACACACACGCACACACACGCTACAAACATCAGGCGCCTCAAATTTAAATCATGTCATAAGATCACTTTGTTGGACTGAGTTTTCAAAGGCGAAGAAGAAACGATGAATCGAATTAATCACAATGAATTGATCTTTGAAATAATCATCATCTAATGACGCGATTGATTAATCATTAACTTAGGCCTGTAACAAGTTTAGCTAGACAATAAGTTGCCCCACAAGTTATTACAATAAACAATAAATGATTGTTGTTTCGGGACCATTTTCAAGTGAAATGGCCTAATAATGTAAGAACACATTATAAAGATCAATAAACTTTAAATTCTAACAAACATTTAACACTGGGAACAACAGAAATAATAAATAAAGTCAATTTTAAAGTCTCTACAAACAAAATTGCCATTCAAAAAAAGGGGCTAGTAGAGAGAAAACCACCAGACTGAAGACTTTTATCATCCAGTTTTTGGTAGAAAGAAAGAAAAACAATAAATTATGTAAAAATTATTGACTTTGTTTTCATTTATCTTGTGAATAACTGATTTAATGATTTTTGTGACAGGCCTACATTAATTAGACATATACAGACTCTACAAAGGGCAACTTGCTGAAAGAACAAAAACTGGGAGCAGTAATTGTCAAAACTGTACAAAAAAATAAACATTTTACAATTAAGATGAAAATAAGTTTTACCCAGAACGCATCATCTTTTTTTTTTTTCAATGAAGCATGAGAGTATCTTTTTTCATATGCCTGTGTGTTTTGTAATCAGGCGTGGTGGAGGTTTACCGGGTCACCAGGCGAGTGGAGCTGGGCGTCAAGGCGACTGCGGTGTGTTCAGAGAAGCTGCAGCAGCTGCTGAAGGACATCAGCCGGGTTTGGAACAACCTCATCAGCTTCATGTCGCTGGCCAAACTCGCAGTGAGTCGCTGCAAAACATTTTTATTTTTTATTTTACCACATATTTTTCTTTAGCCAAAACAGTGGATTCTAAGAATCAGTAAAGGTTTTCAAATTTAGGTTAAAAAAAAAAAAAAAAACTTTATTAATCTTAAACAAAAGAAAATATTTTTTTCATAATGTATCCAGTTGTCTGAACGCTCTTTCCATCTGTTCTATTTTTTCTCCATCCATCTGTTCATTATTTCATTGTTTCCTCTATACAATTAGTAACTTCTTTTATTAATCCTTCCATTTACTATTTCTTCCTCCTCTTGAAACACAGATAATATGGAAATAAGTATCAGTTTTTCATATCAACCTAGTTTTATTTATCAGACAGATACATTAACAAATGACTAAAATCGACTGGTACCGATGTTATTTCTGATATATAGTGCATCCTTGATTATCTCTTTCTATCCATCCAGCATGTAGTCTAATTAGACTCCATATTTAAATCTAGACCACTATAGACACAACCGTCAAGTTGTATCTAGAGCTAGATTTTTCTATTTCATACTTTAATTGAGCTTAAAGGGACTAAGTGCACTGGAAAAGTTTGTAATTTTAACGTAAAAACTGTTCAGGAGCCAAAAAGGTTTAGACAATAAAACCGATACATGAAGATGTTTTATGTAACCAGGCTCAACGTACATGAAACAGACATGATTGAATTTCCCCCTGTGGCAGGAGGTAAACCACGTTGTATGTGTGTGTGTGTGTGTGTGTGTGTGTGTGTGTGTGTGTGTGTGTGTGTGTGTGTGTGTGTGTGTGTGTGTGTGCAGCCAGATGAAAGCTCCCTGGATTTCTCCTCCTGCATCCTGCGGCCCGGCATCAAGAACGCCAAGGAGCTGGCGTGTGGAGTGTGTCTGCTGAACGTTGACGCTCGCAGCAAGGTTTGTGCCCGCGGATGCGCGCCGGCGGTCAAAACGTGTTTCCATGAATGCTGCTGTTTCTGCACCGCCCGCACGTATCCACTGATGTTTGACTTTGAAACGTTTTTGCAGAACAAAGAGGGAAGCGCTATTGGACGTCTGTTAAAACGAGTATGAACCAGTCAAACTGTCATCTGAATCTCATCCTTCTTCTTTTTTATTTCTTTCTTCTTCTTGGGAACTCTGGGAGCCTATTTTCCTCTAACATTCAGGTCCTGCAGGGGGCCAAAGTGACAGGAACCATCTCTCCTCTATTACAGTCCAGCGGCTTCCCTGACACATTTGCATAGAAGTCATTTCACTGTGCAGAACTTTAAGAAGTACAAAAGTTGTTTTTTTTTCATCACATTCAATGCAGCAGCAGCTTTTCTTCCTGGGTTTGATTATTGCATCTTGTGTTCAGCAGCGATTTTCTCTTCCATCCATTTTGCTTGAAAGTTGTAAACACATTTATTACCCTTTGCTAATGTAAACAGATGGGCTTGCTTTTCCTCTGCATCGACGCCGCCTGCACTGCTGGAGCCTGACTGCATGCTTGTCAGAGTGCATGTGAACTCATTTCTTCAGTTATTTTTTAGTTTGTTTGTTTTTTAATGTGGCAGTGTCACATTAAGTTTAGATTCAGTTAAATTACAGAAAAAAAATAACCTCATGGGGATTTTTGCATATGGAGAGAAAAAGAAGAGAAAAGTGCTGGTTGATTGTTGGTCAATTAAAAATACTGTTTCATATAAGGTCTTTAATTCCCTGTAAATATTGTCAACGTTTCATTGGGATTAAGTGTTTACAATATTTCAGTCTTTTCATCTTTTGTTTTTCTATTCAGAAAACCCAATAAGTTTCTGTTTTGGTATATTATAAAAATACGTCCTAAGTTTAATAATGTAAGAAAACCTCAAGTTTCTGTTCATTCAGACAGTATTTATATTTCACAGAGGTGACACAAATAATTTGTTAAAATATAATGAAGTCCTTCATTTTTAAATTTAGCTTATTGTGAAAAGTAAATCCCTTCAAGTTCAGTAAAGCAGTCAATACTTTTGATAAAAGAGAAAACTACATCAACAGTTGATTTATAATATCAATTAACTTTCGATCAACTCATTAATTGATAACTTGCATCCTCGATTGTTATATAATTGAGCAACTTGGCTGCACAGAGAGCTGCTAGCTTTTCAATTAATAGACAGATTATTGCTTAATGTGAATGTTTAGGGGGAAAAATTGTGTAAAACTCTGAAAGTTGTGGCATGGGTGTTTATTTCAAGGTCTTTTGTAACACTGTGGATCCTGGGAGTCATCCACCAACGGATCAAGTTTAATTCTTGTCGAGAAACACAAAAAGAAATAGTGCTGAAACAATAAATCAGATTAACCGTGATCAATAGTTTATTACAATAGTTAACAAATTTAGTATTTGATTAATTGTTCACTGAAGTGTACAGTTTAAAAAAAGGCCATTTACTCAAAGTTTAACACACTTAGAGCATTAAGCCAAAATTATACATTTATGCATTTTTTTATAAGGTTAAGAAAACATTTTGTGTCTGGATGTTAAACCCAGAATGATCAAGCTACAGGAATGCTGTGCTATTGCATTTTAGATGATAAAATGTTTATTTTTCTTATTTAAAGAAAGAATTTCAATTATTTGTTTATTGACTTCTTTAATGTATTTCTAATGTATAAAAAGGGATTAATGTGAAACGAAAAAGATTTTTACCCAATTAATCGACAGGATATTTGGTTGATTTGTCAAAATAGTAGATTAATTGGCAGAATAATCGTTACTCGCAGCCCTAAAAGAAGCCAAACGTTTAAAGAAACTGGGAAACTATTGATCAGGACAGTTGATTTTGTTCCCCGATTA
The DNA here is from genome assembly GCA_922788865.1 of Poeciliopsis turneri. Taxonomy (NCBI): domain Eukaryota; kingdom Metazoa; phylum Chordata; class Actinopteri; order Cyprinodontiformes; family Poeciliidae; genus Poeciliopsis; species Poeciliopsis turneri. The sequence continues at coordinate 883,905 of CAKLNU010000806.1, forward strand.
TTTTTACTGAGCTGTAAACTGGTCAGTGTAGAAGGTCGTGAATATGTAAAACTTTTAGTTCTCTTTCTCTCTCCAAGCCCTTTAAATGCCAGGTGTGTGTCACATTACGGCCCGGCCACTGCTGCTGCTGCTTCCATCTATTGGCGCCGACACATGGTTGTCTCCAAAGCTTCAGTTCCACAGCATGTCAAAATAACTATCAAATGACAACAACACACTCTGGAATAAGTGGAGCTTTGTCACTTTGGCACCTCGGGCTGGTTTTTTTTTTTTTTTTTTGTTTTGGCACTTTGGGATTGGTTCCTTCAAGGTAACAGGGTTCATTTCAATTTTTTTCCCCTCTCTCACCTCCACCTCGAGGTAGCTGCTCACCTCCCTCCCTTTCAGCTAACAACCGTTGCTGTTTCTAATAACCGTTCTCCGAATGGGGGGTGGAGAGGGCTGCCGCATGGCTGTGTGTCCACCTTGGTGATTTTTATCGGAGCGGGGCAGCTAATGGTGTTCTCGGAGCCTGCGGTTTAAAGGGCAGTGCGCCGCCACCACCGCTCATCATCTCTGCTCGTCCCTCCATCGCAACCAGATGGATGATGCGAGCGAGACGCGGACGACTGCGAGGCATCTCGGCAGATGTGGCTTAAGCATTAGTCAGGAGAGAGGCAGATAATAGACCTACACACACACACACACACACTCTCACTCCTCTGTGACCAGACTTAAGCTGACATTTATACCAATTTGTTTTGCCTGTGTGCCACTAGCTTGAGATTAATAATGCGACTTTTAATTACGATTTTGGCAGAGCCACAGCGGCGAGAAGGCATTAGGGGCCAGACTCCCCCTTTGTGTATGAAGCAGTGAAAGACCAGCAGAAGGCACTGATTGGTGGTTTGTCCTGTGGTGCAGGAGTGTTGATTTGTTTGTTCCAGAAAGAGTACAAAGAAGGAAAAGGAGAGTTGTAGAGATGCTGTTAAGGAGCAAATGAACCCAGGCTGCTTAGCTTGAGCCTCGTTCTCCTGAAGAGTTTTATTTTTTCAAACTGTTAGCTGATCTAATCCCTTGTTTGTTTACCGTTCAACAGGCTGGGAGCAAAAATGCTGCACTGTTGAAACCAGGAGTTCAGATACACTGAATGAAATTATGCATACACCTTTTTTTCTCACTTTCCAAAGTTAAGTCAGACTTCTACTAGCAACTTTTCTCAGAATCTTGTGACGGCCACAACAAAACAACATGGTTGTCCTTCAACACTTTGGCTGCATTCTGAGGGTTTTTGTCCATTTGGAAGAACAAGCCGAGTCCAAGCTTTGACTTCCTGGCTTTAGATGTTGCTTTAGGATTTCCATATGATGTTCTTTCCTTGTGTTGGCATCTGTTTTATGAAGTGCACCAGTTCCTCCTGCAGCAAAAACAGCTCCGCAATATGATACTGCCACCGTCGTGCTTTACAGGGAGTCCGTGCATCTTTAAAAAGTTTCACGTTCGTGTGCCAAAAATTAAGGACTTAAATTCATCAGCGAATGCCTTTAGCATTAGCATATTCATGCTAATGTAAGTAGTATTAATATGGTAATCATAGGTCTTGATGGGATTATTTAATCTTTTACATGTTGTGCAGTTTTTTTTCCTCACAGGATTTTTCTGCCAGGCCAAAACGTCAGTCAAGCGCAGACGTCTTCACTGTGTTCTGACTCAAGACAGTTTAGGCTACCGTTAACTAGCTGTTAATAAGCCCTTGCTAACTTTTTCTTTTTTTTCTTTTTTTTTTCGCGTCCTGTAATTTTGAATATCAGAGTTATGAAACTTAAACAACAACTTCACTTGTGTTTGTGTGGGTAATTTTTGGTTTTTAAAAAAAAAGTACTGAAGCGTAGTGATACTTCTTATTAAAATTATTCAAGTAAACGTAAATATGCAGCATAATAAAATACTCCTAAACATAGTTCTGCTAAAGAGAGAGTGATTGTCATCAGATGTTAGTAAATAAATCTCTTTAGTTATTCCTTCTCATTATTGCGGCAAAACATAAAAGCTGAATAGCAGAATAAATCAGGAGATGTTTGGATCTGATTTCTGCTGATGCACGTTTCTATTCAGTGTATGTAAAATTCTGGGTTCAGCTGTATGTACCATCCTCAACACATTGAAGCTATGAAAAAAGGCAGCTGCGCTTAGAGCTGCATAAAATTATCATTGACTTTAAAATTTAAAAAAATAAAAAAAAGTCATTTTTAGTAAAAGTTAAAAACAATCTCTGCAATTAAGGTAGATTAGCCAAAAAGGGAAATCTACTGGCCTAAATATGAGGCTTTAATCATCTGATGAAAAGGTCAGGCATAATTATGCTTCATTTGTTCAGACTGATTATGAAAGTAGCTGTTGTTGGTTCAGAGCGGCGGCTCTAAATGCGCCGGACGTTTCTGATCAGCTTCCGTTGACGTCAGAGCCTCCGCAGGTTAGAGCAGGATGAGGTGGATTCGTTATAGACGACCTCTCACTTTGGATTTTTTTTTCTCCATTTCTACACACCGTCCTCCTTCCTTCACTCCCGGCCCCGGCGGTCCGTAGCACAGCTTCGCGGGAACAAGTAGGCCGGGGGCCACAAAGGGCCGCTCTGGACTGGAAATGTGAGCGGAGTGGAAAATGTGTCACTCAGTCTGCGTTAGGGAGGCAGCGGAGCGTCTGAGCCGCGCTCCGCATTCAGGCAGGTGGAGACGTATTTCGCTTAATGGTGTGTTTCATAGCGCTGAGATGAATTTATTTTTATTTTTCTCTGCTGTTTGCGTCTCCTATGATTCACTGCACATGAGTCATCCCTCGCTCAGGCTTCGCCTCAATTATTCCACCGGGAGAGACCGACTCTTAAGCGGCACATCACACACATTAGCGTCCCCCCGGCTGCGCGCGCGCGGCTCCAGCTGCGGCCAGAGGAAGCGCGAGGGCCATAGCGCCACGTTTAGACCAAATCAGATCAGATCTCACTGCGCGGCAGAGGGCTTCCACTGTTTTATCACAATAAGTAAATGGAGTCGGGTCGTTTTTGCCGCCTCACGCTGCTTCCTGTTTCATCTAAATTAACTGGAATATCACTAAAAAAATAAATGTTTTCCTCACTATTTTAGGTATAAAAAGGAAATGTATGTATTATGTTGTTTCATGAGACAGAGTTATGTATTTAAAGAGATTAGTTTTGTTTCAGAGTTTCACCTTAAGGAAAACCCAAAATTGAACGACCCTCGGTTTCTGATTGGTCGGTGTGTTTCAGAGGGAAGTGGGTGCAAGCGGACTGGAGACCCTCCAAAAGCAGGAAGTGAACCTTAGTGCAGCGCAGCGCAGGGCATTCTGGGTAAATACGGGCAAAATAAACGCGCAGGTCTCGTGCTACTGGGAGAAATGGCCTGTAGTCGTTTTACCAAAGACAAAAGCGAAATCCAGTAACCATTCAAATTTGACGCTACTCCATCTTTGTTTACATTTCTTAAGAAGGAAGTTGCGCTCAGGTTTTTCAAAGGGTTTGGTTTGTGTGACAATAGTGCAGTGTGAAAGCAAACCACACCAGCTGAATACGTAACAAACAAGCTATGGCCCTCACACCTCTTCATTAAAACCTGTTTCTACAGTCTTGCTTGATTCAGCTTTTATGAGAAACATTTTTTTAGTAGAGTGAATGACAGAAGTGGACGGTTTGACTGTACACTAAATAATAAAGACGACACCAAATTCAGAGCGACACGAGATCAGAAAGTGAGCAGATTGTATTATTTTCCTCTTGGACTTCTCTGAAGTGAAGCCAGTTCAAAGCAGACAGCGAATTCTTTGAGGAAAATGATGTTGCTGAAAAACGCGTTGACAAAAATCGCTCCCAAAAATCTCTTAATCGTCTTAGACATGCAGCCTAAGAGCGAATCTTGTATCCGTCCCTTTTTTTTCTCTCTCTCTGCCTCGATGGAGATAAATCGCCACAGATGAGTTTTTTCAGCTTCTAAAGAGACATCACTCAAGACGTTTTCTCCTTTGTTCCCTCATATGCGGCTTCAGAACGCAAAGTGTTTTCTGTTTCTGCACAGCTGAGAGCTGAATTCATGTTCACTGTATCATGAACCGCTTTGTTTCTCTGAATTTGCATTTATTCGCTCAAGAAGACATATTTCAGAATGCTGTTTGTGTGACGGCGCGACGAATCATTTTTATTCTTTTAAAATGACACTCAAACCGTTCACTTGGTGTCACAAAAAAAAACCCACTTCCATGAGAAATATTATCCATTAACGTAGAGTTTAAAATTTTTTCAATTATTACAATCATTGTCTTCGTCCAAACCTCGAAGCAAATGTACATTTTCTGAACCGTTAAACCCTGAATTAGCAATTAGTCTCCTTTAGAAAAGAAATACAATAAATATTTAATGCTAATAAGAATTCAGATTTTGTTTTGGGGGGTTGGCAGCCATCATGTGAGGGTCAAAAATGTATTTATTTCTTTGCCTAGTTGATTTTTTAACAGACTATTGTTATCATTTCAATCTCATATACATATAAAAACTGGGATTATTAGGTGTATCTGAGCCTGTTTGTGTCAAAAACAAAAAAATTAATTGTCAGAAACATTTCTTGTGTAAATTGGTCAAAAGGTTGGTTATTTTTCATACCATATATTAAAATTATATTAATTAAATATACATTAAAATTACAGTCTCCTAGTAAAATGGGGAAAATAAAATCAAGAACTGAAAGCTTTGTAAAACAGAAGTTAGATTTCAATATTAGTTTTAAATTGTTCAAGTTGTTTTGATTTAGTTCAAATTACAAACACGCTTGAAGAAAAACAATCTTCAAAAAGTTTCAAGTTAATCCCAAAAGACACAACCTGGCAAGAAGTTATTGGTATCTTTTCAAAACCAAACAACTTAAAGAGTTGAATTCCCAGTGTTTTTGTTCTTGTTCTGATCTGAGCTAATGCTCGATCCCATCCAGCATGACCTTGGGAAAAAGCTCTCCGACCTTCAGATCTGAGAGTTCGGAGGGTTTTCTCTGTCCCCTCTGTGCGTGTTTGATTTATAGCGGGGTCGCTTGGTGCAGCACTGGACTGAAAATGACACAAATCAAGTTCTGCTTAAACCTCCGGTGCCTTGCTTAAGTATAGAGGCTAATTAATCACAGCATGCGGCTCCAGAGTCCTGCTTTATTCCAGTCTGATGAATTTTAAAGGTCTACAGCTTCCTTCACAGCGCTCCTTGCAGATGGTCCTCTTTTCTTCGTCTTTTAAAGATCTGAAAGCTCGAAGCGTTTCCAAATAGTTGCATTAAGCGTCACAACAACAGGTGTGTTGCACTTGTGTGTTGTGCTCACCACGACTCACTTCCTCACCTGAACAGTAGAGAAACGCTCCCTGTTCTTCATCACATTGTGTGACGTCACATAGACTTGTGTTCTGCTGGGACTTTTTTGTGGGGGACAGAAATGTGAAGAGAAATGTTAACCATTTTCACTTTATTTAACAATTAAAAATCTGAAGGGTTTGACGTGTTTTACGGTGGCTCACAAGAAAATTTGCTCTAAGAAAACTGAAAATTTCAAACTCTTTTGAAATGTTTGTGAACTGGTAGACTCTGTTCGACTGGGGAACCAAAACGACATTTTCATCTGGTGCGGTTCACATTCACACTGCACCAAGAACCACCGAAGGAAACAAAAACATCTGAAGAAGATATTAGAGCGACTTCCTGCCTCATGACACATAAACAAACATGGCGTCAGATTTTAGTGGTTCTAATTGTCGACCAGACATTTCTACCAGCTGGTGTAGACTCATTTGTTTGCTTTGGTCATATTTACCCAGAATGCCCTGGGCAATAGTGCAAAAACATTAAAAGTCACTGCGATCCACTTCATCAGACGGTTTACGGTTGGGTTCTGTCCTGCACCAAGGCTCTTTCTTCCATTTTGAACAGAATTAACCCAAAATGATGTTGGTCTCTTTGGTTTCTGGTTGGCTTTCACACCTTTCTGCTGACAAACCAACATGAAGACACACCTTCATGTTGCCGGGTTCCTTCATGTTGCCGGGTTGCTTCATGTTGCCGGGTTCCTTCATGTTGCCGGGTTCCTTCATGTTGCCGGGTTCTTCATGTTGCCGGGTTCCTTCATGTTGCTGGGTTGCTTTATGTGTGAAATGAAATCCTCTTACCTTTCAGAGTTGTTCGAGGGTTTAGCAATGAAAGAGAACCCCCACAACCCCTCCCTCTCCTCCCATCATGCCGTGGATCTGGGTCTCTAAGCGCCTCACCCTTTCTGTCTTAACAGGCTTTCAACTCTGAGACGGACAACTTCAAGCTGCTGTACGGGGGCCACCAGTACCACGCCAGCTGCGCCAATTTCTGGATCAACTGCGTGGAGCCGAAACCTCCGGGGCTCATCCTGCCTGACCTGCTCTGAGCTGCCATGGAAACAGAGCAGGAAATAATTAAGTTAAAGCGGGCGAAGCGGGCGAAGCGGCCGGTCGCGTCACGCCGACAGCAAGAGGAGGACGTTCAGTCACTGGATTCTGCTGCATTCTTCGTTTTTAGTTCTGTTTATTTCAGATGTTTATCTTTTTTTTTTTTTTACCTTTATCTCATCCATACAAATCACTTGGGTCAGTCGGGGGAGGGAGGTTGGATTGAAATCTGTAACTGATGCTGCTTTATTTCACCTGATTATCTCTGCGCATTAAGGTGATATAAAAAAAATCTGAGTCATATTTTATTGATTAGCAGTGCAATATGATTAAAAAACACTGGCAAAATGGATGTGTGTAAACATCTAGAGCTTTTAAAGTCCCTTTTTTTTTTTTTTTTTTTTTTTCCTTCCTTGTGTTTGGTTTTAAGCCTGGCTCTTCATGATAAGTCAACTTACTTGAATTTGGCTCGTTTGATGCCGCTTTTGGGAGAAAAAAAAAAAATCCTCCAGTCTCGCCGCTGTACTACAAGGCATTCGTCTCTTTTTATGCGTCGCGTCGAATGTCTTTGTTGAATGAAACCTTCAGCACCTTCCGGGTATTTAAATAGTATTTTATAAATATTTAATGGCATGGGAGAGACGGGGTCTTGAAGGAAATTGTGTTTTGTTTCTGTTCTTCTGTTTGATGTGGATATTTGAAAGTTATGAAGGAACTGATTGTGTGAAGTTGGACTGCAGCTGTTTTTCTTTTGTTGTTTTTTTTCGCCTTTTTTTTCTGTATATTATGACATCATGTTGTAGCATTGTATTTATCTCTGAGTATAATGTGAATAAATAAGAGTGCTTAAAGATTTGCGTCAATGTTGATCATTCTGTCAAGAATTTTGAAGAGTAGCGAAAGCATTTCTCAAGCTTTCGGTGTCGTTATAAACTCATATGGCTGACGTTTGCACATCCTTACAAACTCTTGCGTTGATCGACCTAAAATTAAAACCTCAAATTCAATAAAATAGTGTAAGTTGGTCCTAAATACTTTAATCAAAGGCCTGAAATGAAGTGGTGGTTTCATTAAAATGGTTTGATGTTTTTTAATTTACTTTTTTTCTGCTCACTCAGTGAAACACACACACCTCCTTCATCTTGAGGTCAGAGAACCTGCGTCATTTCATCACGTTACCGCAAAACGGAATAAATAAATACATTCACTCCCAACAGGCCCCGCGGGCTCAGCCAATCAGATGGGACGTCTCAGGGCTCCGCCAGACCTGTCTCATTTCGGCGCTCGCGCTCCTCAGGTGTCCTCAAACATCCGCTGCACCCTCGCGCCGCTGTCTCGCTCATTTCCAGCAGAAGATGAATTCTCCTCTCACTGCTGATGGAGGATCACAGAACATGACGGAAGCAGAAATCAATGGCTGAACAAGGCTGAGTGATTCAGGACGCGTTGACAGGGCAACAACCGCAGCTGTTGGATGCTACTTGATTCTCCCTCCTTGTTCTTATTGATGAATTAACAGCAGCCATTATGAGCCCGGCGTTTGATATGAAGACATGAGGAAGGTTACGTTTCTAGGAGTTTATTTAGATCCCGTCGTCGTTCATTTCAGCTGCAGAAGGGAAAACAAGTGTTTAAAACTCCATGTTTGTCAGGTTTTCCCTCTTCCAAAGACTTTTTTTTTCTGTATTTATTTGTGTGACGGATTCACTGAACTCCAAACGGTCAAAAGGCGCAAAAGTTTCACAGGTGAAGACGGCCATGTTGGATTTTGAGGCCAGGGTTGGTGAGAAATCTTTGACTTTCTAAAATCAGACATTTTAACTTGATCTCAGATAATTATATCAAACTGCAAACAAACTTTGTAGTTCAGTAAAGATCATTAAAAAAAAAAATCAATTAAGATTTGTAACATTTGTTTATTTTGTATCAACAACAGGCACAAAAAAGACATTCAAAACAGAATACAGCAACAGTCGCACACACAGATAGCTCTGATCTTTCTTGACTATTTTTTTTGTTTGTTTGAATAATAAGAACATTTTCAAAAAGTATTTTGATCTTCACACATCAAAATAGCAGAGCACTACATACATTTGAACTAAAGCTATTGAATTAAGTCAGACACAAGCTGTAAAAAAAACAAAACAAAAAAAGCGACTTGGTGACTTTATACGTTTGTGTTTTTGCTGGAAAACCAGATGAACTGCTGAGTTCTCACCACTTCATCCAGAACGTCCCTTTATGCCTCCCCTTTATTCTCCATTTCTAATCGTCGTGTTCTCTTCCCTCGTCACACTTGCGTAAACGAATTCTGACATTCAGACATGAAGACTTTTAGAGTGCAGCCATTTTCTTTCAGGCATTTTTCATGTAGCGTCTGCTGAGCTGAACGAGGAAGAGCTGCTTTTAGAAAATCCCCAGAGAAGAAGACCTCTATTCAAAAGTCTTCCTTCTAGAGGACTTAAAATAATAATAATAATAAAAAAAAGTCACCAAAGGAGTCAGTTTCATCTTTTATCAACAGCTTTTAGCAGTTCTTCTAATCTGTGAAACATTGAACTGTGGCAAATCGGTTGATCACAAAGCATTGATTTATAGAAAACATAAGAAATATAAGCAGTGAATTTGTTTAAGTTTATTCAAATGCCTGTTATTAAAGGAGAATTGAGCTGAGCTGTGATGTTATTGCTATTCATACATATTTGTCTTTCAACAAAACATCAATTTACATTGTATACAAATGCTGGACTTGACGAATCGAGTCCAACATTAATTAACATGGACTCAATATATTTGCTAAGTAAGTTTGTAAGGCGCATGTTCATTTTAGGAAATCGTTATTATTCATGGTCAGACTCCTGTGGTTCTGTGGAGTGATCAGAGGTCAGTGTCTTATATGCGGTAGAAAGAAAGACAGAAATAAAGGCCTAGTCAAAGGGTTGTGCCAACAGCTGTTCATTGAGGCGATCACTGCTACTTCGAAAAGAAAAAGAAACGCAGATCTGATGCTTTCCATATGCAGCTTCTCTTCTTCTCTAAAGTGGGACAAACTTCCAGAAAAACTGCAACGTTGCTGAAACACTGACCTCCTTTAAGCCACAGCTAAAAACCCTCCTGCTCGCGACGTGGACCAACAAACTTAATGCATATTTACTTGATTATGTTGATGACTTTACAAAATGTAATGCATGCTGCTTATTAGTTACGACATTTTGCTTTTGGAGCATTTTGAACGGCCTTGTTGCTGAAACGGGGAACGCAGATAAACTTGATTTGATTAAGACTTTTATGAATAAATAATACAGAATAATTGACATTTGAAACTGAGCGTTGGTGTGGGTGGAGGAGTGGATTACATCCCATTATTTGAGCAGTAAATCTGACCTTTTAACCTCAACCTAAAACAACCACAAAGCCGCGTCCGAGGGTGGAGGAGGTTTTTTTGGGAGGGGAACTAAAGCCTCAGTTTCTGACACAAATATCACTCTTCTTCTTCCCTCCTGTGACGCCGAGTGAAAATTGAATACGGTTCATGTCTCGCAGTCTGACGCCGTTCAATCAGTCGGCCGAGACAAACCGAGGCGGAGGAGAGACGCCGGAGCGATGAGTCAGAGACAAACACTCATTCAGCCGAGAAACAACGACTCGTTTCATTACGAGCCCAAAGCTGCTGCCGCATTCAGGATGAGCCTCGGCCGCCTCTACACCCCCCACCAACCCCGACCCCCTCCGACTCCCTCCACTTCCTTCATACCATCTAAATATGCTCAGCTATGGAGCCTTTACATAACCGCTTCCCTCCTGCATTTTCATTACCATCACATGAAGCGCTAACAGGATTTAAATCTGTCCCCGGGGGGGACGTCACTGAGGCTGCTGCTGGCAGCCACATCAGCAGCAGAACCTCCTGAATGTTTGCGAATGTTTGGAGGATAAAAGATTTTAAAAAAATAATAATACAAATAATAATAATAAAAATGCTCACTGTGAATCACATCCTGCAGTTAAAGCATATGTTGCTGTGAGACTAAATCAGACTGTCAGGATCTAACTGTAAGCTGAAATTTAAACGGTGTGGTCTAGTTAAAGTTGGACTGCAGGATTTATGGTGGAGCGAGGTGGGAGTTGCTCTGTGGCTGATTACAGATCGCTGTGGCTTCATATTTCACCGCAGATAAAGCCTGTTATTCCAATGATTGTCTTGACAATGAAATACTGCCTTGTTTTCTACGGTTCCTTTTCTTTCCCTATTTGAATAAGGTTATAATTTCCAAAGCAAAAACAATAATGATCAGTACAGCTGTTTCATAACGGGGCCTGTCATTGAATTTAGGCAGGAGACGATCAGAGACTCAAGATTCTCAGGTTGTTTTCGGACCGGACAGTCTGGATCGCTCAGTTCACTTTGGAACCAGGTTTGCAACATTTGTTAGGTTTTCAGCTGCTGACTTTTAGAAAACCTGTTCCCCTCCTCGCCTGCGGTGGCGCTGCACCTAGAACAGTTGAAGGAAACAATGAGACAGAAGACTCTGAGCGAAACTTTCCTCGTGAAATGTAAACAGAAACCGAGTGACGTCAGATTGTAGCAGATTTTTCTATGTTCGGTAAAAAAAAAAAAAAAAAAAAAAAGAAAAAAAGCGCTATGTCCTTGACTAGTGACTCGTGTTTGCTCTGGGTGTATTTACCCACAATGCCCGCTCTGCAGTCTGCTTCCTGCTTTTGGAGCGGTCTCTGGACTGCTTGGCATTCACATCGGACCTGCACCAGAGTTCACTTTAACCGGACCAACACTTGGGTTCGGTGGCGGACTGGAGTCGGCATCATTGTTCGATTATGCATTCGCACCTCCCCAAGTGAACTGGACTTTTGAGACAAAGAAACCAGAGTTTAATTAAAGCGAATTAAACAGGGCTGGTGTGAATGCGCTCATAAGCACACGCTGACATCAACACGTTAAGATAAACAGTCTTTTGTTGCTGAGCTCTTGGCTACATGCAGTGTTTTTAATATCAAGCTGAATTGGCTCTCTTTCTGTGAAAATTTAACAAAGAGTTTTGAAAACCAGAAAAATCTATTTTCAGCTGCAATCTGACATGGCAGTGTGTAAAAGGACTACTTGACTTGCAAAGCAACTTAGAGAGGAAGAGACAGAATAACCGGTCGATACACAGACCCGATATGTTGAGTCCACTTGGACTAACTTGGTTAAATTTCAACCACATTGTTCACACCGAGAAGTTTTTTTTTTTTTTTTTTAATTCCTCATAGTTCACAGTTGCAAACGTCGGTATGCCTGAAACATCCGGCAGCTCACAGGCCTCAGGGTCACCGACCTCAGGAGGCAGAACAGCTGTGACCCCAGGTTGACGACCTTTTCGGCTGAGAGTCTTTCCCTTTAAGGGCCTCGTTAAGAGCGATACCCTCAAATGAAACGTGATTCAGCCAAGAATATGTACTGTTTCACTCAGTTTGAAAACCTCTGAGCTTCATTAACGTTGGTGAGAAAACATCATGAACCTGACAGAGAGGAAGCTGTAAAGCTGCTTAAAACAGTTTAATAATGAAACAATAACTTTTTGGTCTACATGGAAAACACTAGAAAGCAAACACTGCAACACTGAAAACCCATAATGCACAGTGACAGCACGTTGTTAGCGGCTATAAAAGATTCTAGACTTGCGTCAGGTGCAGGTTTAACTTCCAGGTGAACGGCTCTCGACATCATGATGTTCAAGGAATTGCTACAAAGTCTCGTATCTCTGGACATTTACTGAAAGAATCATCTAAGTGAATCTGTTACAGGTAGCCTGAACCTCCAGAACCTCCATTTGTTCCCCCTGCAGATCTGCGTCCAGGCCCGCTCCGCCGCTCACGATCCCACAAATGGTTCCTTTTGCTGCTTGAAGGATAGAAGATAATATTTCATCTCCCGGTTAAAAGATGTGTTTACTTGCCAGAAGCAGTGGAAGGGCTAAGAGTCGGGGGAGGGATGCATTTTTTTGTGTTCGAATAGCAATCAAAGAACACGTCTGCGGTGTATAATTTGGACCCATCACTCGGACCACCTCTGCGGACGCCATCAGACGCTCGCCGTCTCGGTGGACAATGGAATTCATTGCGGAGGCCACTTCAGGGAGTCTCTCGGAAGTGTGGGCACAAGACGAATGGCGCTCATCAATTTGCGCCAGCTGCTCTCTAACCGCAGCAAATGAAAATGAATGGCAGAACGCTTCTTTGACATATGAAGACCCCTCATGGGGAGGGAAACGTCTGCGCGGCTCGAGCATCGAGAGGCACTTGGAGAGGGAAATAACTGCAATCTGTTCATGTGGAAACCTCTCAGCGACGCCTCCAAGCAGAGTTTGAAAAGAAGGAGTAAGATAGCAAAAGCATCGTCTGCTTTCAGATAAATGATCATTCACGGCTCCAGGAAACGGCTTCAAATATGAATTTGAAGTACAGTTTTATGTTCAAACATATCCCTAAACAGCTCACGATGTAAAACTGACCTTTTTGACGTCATATCATGTTGTAATGTTTGTCCCTTTTTAAAACATACCAGGAGAGTCGCATTGATTCTTGAATCTCCCGTGGCAACCATTCAGGCATGCCGAAACACTTGTTGTCACAAAGCTCCACCCTTTTCCACAAAGCTCCTCCTCCTGTCTTCCTCACAGAGCGCTCCTCCCCCACTCAGCTCCTCGAGACTAGCAGCAGCAACTGGCAAACACCTGGTGGGACTGCATGTCCACTGAGCTCATCATGCAAACTGCTTCTCAGTAAGAACAACAGCATCATGAAGGAGCATTGTTGCGATGATGTCCTGTAGACTGCTAGAAAGTGTAGGAGCTTCTTAAAGAGACAGAAGCCCAATTTCAAGGCGCTAAAAGATCAACTCAACTTTCTTCAAGTCATGTTTAAGATACACAGTTTTTTTTTTTTATGCAACTGATTCGTTACTTGATTATCCTTTAAAAATGCACAATCAATTCTGCCGCTAATATCTACTCTTACTGGTTCAGTGGTTTAATCACGTCAAGGGTTTAACTCACCAAGAAAATATTTGCAGCATTCCTCAGTTTTGCGGTGCTATTCATACATATTCAGAGCCCTGGAACCTTCACATGTTTTGCCACAATACAGCCACAAATTTCAAGACGTTTTATGCAGACTTAAAGGAGAGTAGAATTGTGAAGTAAAAGGAAAATTACATGTTGTAGAAAAATGTTTTTGCTGGAATTACAGGAGCAGTGATGTAGACGGTTTCCACCAGCCTTGTACATCCAAACAGTGAAACATGTTCCCATATTTTAATGAATAGTGCAGATCACTTTTCAAGTCTCTTCTTCTCTATTTTATTTCTTCTATACATTTATACAATTTAAAAATCATCTTTATCTATTTCCCTACATGGGTTTAATAAAGTATTTATCCATCTGTCTGTTTGTCTGTACTGTTGAAATTTAGGTCTTATTCCTTGTTTATTAAAACATATAATTTATTGGTTTACAGTCTGGACTTTGACTGGGCCATTCCAACCCATGCCTCTGTTTTGATCTTTGTCGCTGTGGACGGTTCACATTGTTGTGGTGCAGGAAGCTGAAGCCCCGCCCCCCTCTCACATCCATCACCCCACCCACCCTGAGCAGCGACCCCCGCCCCAGCTGACGTTGCTTCACATTGTTCAGAACGATGAAGGTCGCAGTATTTACATTTTAACATATGAACTTGTGAATGCGTTCACCAGCAGCATATGAGAACCAGCTCGTTTTCTTGGCAGGACATGACCTCTGCTTTGCCGTTTTAATAGAATGATGATGAGACATTACATGCTTTGGAATTACATTGTGAGGTTTTGCCCATGGATGAAATACGATTCAGAAGAAATACCTTCACACCAATCAGTGTCATCGATTTCAACCAGGTACAGAACAAATTGTCAAAGGCGATGAGACAGGTTCTGTTTGGTACGCCAATAATTCTCATGCGTTTTGCTCTTGATAGGAGGAAAATATCTTGCTTTGGCAAGAAAACTGAGTGCAAACCAACCACTGAATTTTACCCTATTGTGAGCAGAATGGGACTCATTTTCAGCCCTCGAGTTTCATGTCTCAGACTGGTCCGCTTTACATGACGACCCATTATTATTATTATTAAAATAATGTAATTGTAATGTTCTGTAAAACCTTGTAATTCAGTGCATCTTTTGAAAATATTTCCAATTCAGTGCAGGTTAGTTTCCTCCTGATGTAGATAATATTCTTGGCAACACTTACTTTTCAATAACATCTTGTACAAATAAGCATTCACGCATCCAAATCCGAAAAATGAAATAAGAGGAATAAATAAATAAATAAATATCAAATGAAAAAAATAAAATGTCACTTTTGCTCATTTTGAACGTCATACTAAGGGAGACGTCTTCTCCTCGTTTGTCTGGTGTGAGACTCACAAAGAGCAAAGTCCTCAGTTTCTGATTTTGCTCCATGTCGTTGTATGAATAGGCTGACCAGCGTTGAAATGATATGGCTCAAACTTCATCCAATTAATAGACATGAGCAACATGTTTGATAGACGTAAAAGACTCAAAACGACAGCCATTTTGAAAAAATGTACATCCTGAAATTCCAGTGGCTGATGACAAAAACATACGAGCCGAGGGGTGAGAACGCGCATATCTACGCTTGTGTTATCAGTATTTATGTTGCAGGAAGTCGAAAAAAAAAACCTGATGTATGTGATGGTTTTGGATAGAAATATTCACCACAAAGCTAGCGGTCCGAGTAAAGCAGCAGATATTCTTTTTATTAGAGCATCAAGTAGCACTACAATAACATAGTGTGGTCACAGGACGGAACAGTCAACCCTGTGTTACACAGGAGCTTTCACTAAACCTTCATTTCTAGCTTATGTGTTTTCAAATTTCTCCTTCGTAGAAAGCTGGATGGAACATCTTTGAATGTTTGGATAAAGTGCGCCGTAAGCCTCCCCCCCACTACCAGTACATTGTGATATACTGTGTTATTTTTCTGCACACTTTTCTTTAATGCTACCATGAATTCAGAGCATGCTGCTGCCCTTCACATTAAATATTACTGGGAAACTGACACAATATCACCACATGACACCACGTCAGGAAAGGGACATCACTGTCGGCACTGCAGAGGTTCGAGCACGTGGACCCGCCGCCCTCAGAGCGCTCGTCTCCTCTGGAAGTGGGAAAACACACCGGGAAACACACCACAGTCCCAGCCGACCACTCTGAGCTCTGGGCGTTCAGTCCAGAACAACCATATTACCCAACGATCATCTGGTTCAACGGATTCCGGGCTTTCAGTCGCTTTGCTCCCAACTCAAAGACTAGACAGCAGCACCATCAAATTTCCTTTGTTCTTTTTCAGTAAATATGCTTCAGAAACATCAACACTCACACATCTCACTTCACCTGATGAGAACAGGCCTAAACCTGCAGCTCAGGCGGGACAAAAAAAAAAAGGGGGTTCGCTTTCCACCTTTATCCCTCACTGCGGACGGCGCAGACGCTCACAGGCCCCAGTAAGGAGCGAGGGTCCTGCGGTCCCTCTCGTAAACATCAGGTATGATCCCGTAGGGCGTCTGCACCATCTTAACAGAGTTCCTGCCGAACAGCTTCCTCTCGTATTCGATCAGCTGGCGCCAGAAGCCGCCGTTGGGCCTGATGACGGGACGGCGGGCCTTGACCCAAGCGTGGGCCTCGGCCAGAGACACGCGGTGGTACTTCATGAGGTACGCCAGGCACAGCGAGGCCGAGCGGCTCACCCCTGCTGCACAGTGCACAAGCACCGCCCCCCGTTTGCGCCCCACGCTGTGGATCTTGTCGGCCACGCTGTCGAAATACAAGGAGATGGGGGAGTGGGGCATGTCTGCCAGGGGGACCTTCACGTACTCCATATGCGGCCAGTTGAAGTTTGGCAACTCGATGGTGGCATTGACCACGCAGGTGATGCCCTTAGACAGCAGCAGGCTGCGGTTGGACGCCACGTTGCCTCTACTGAGGAAGAGGTTTGGGGTGATTTGGGCGATGCCCCCCAGCAGACTCCCGCTCTCCGGCAGCAGCCTTGGCACGGTGGCGGGCACCATGGAGCTGCGATGGTGGTGGTGGTGGTTGTGGAAGAAGCTCTGGCTACGGGAACCCATCGAGGAACTGGGCGCGACTCAGGACAGGATGGAAAAGCTCTGAAGAAGGAAAAAACTTCAGGTCCTCAGGATCATAGCAGTGAGCGACCCACCAGACAGATAGCTCCTGCAAGACACGAAAACTCCATTTTACAAATATTTATGTCACCAAATCTGTCCATACTACACCCATACTACAGACCTCATAAAAAGACAACCTGTTTTCACACAGTCTGACTTTTAATCAGAATAAACTTGACTTGTTTTTTGAGTTCATTAAGATAACCAAAATGATTTATTTTTGCTTAGTATCAGAATTATGAGACAGAATTTCCCATTCCACTCTTAAACATCAGAAAGTTCAACACAAATCAAGCACATGAGGAAGAGAAGATCCAAGAACTGTCAAAAAATAATGTTTCTCACTACGTCACTGTGCAGTTGAAGCTGAAATACCGAGGCACAAAGCTGCTGGTCGCCATGGAGTCGCAGTCGCAGAGACGGCCGACCAATAATGCCATTTATTTTCCTTTGCGCCGATTGGCTGAAGCACAGAAGACTGTAGATGCGAGCTTCTGCAGAGGTGCAGAAGCTCGCACCTCTGCTCGCACCAACGATACTTTTACTACATAAAAGTATCGTTGGTGTCTGAACTATTAAAACAGGCAGCTGGAAGTATTTTTAGAGGGGATCTCAAGTATTCATGAACGCCATTTACGGGTGGGAGTGGTTCCTGTACTATCATCCTAAAACACTTTGCCATAATAGCTTTATTTGTCAAATAGTGCAAAAAGACTTTGTTTGGCTTATCAAAACTAAGTTCTTTCATTAGAAACAAATTATTTCCTTTCTAGTGAAACTAGACTGATTTCACTAAACTACTTTCATGAAAATAGTTTAGTTTACTGGTGAAAATGTAATCATTTTCACCAGTTTACATTCTCATAAGTGTCTGTACAGGTTCATGTGGAAAACAGCAGAGGCAACTGAAAATATAGTAAAATATGTTATTTTTCAAATAATATTTTCAATACATCTGTGTTTTATATACTACATATTTTCCTGTGAAGTAGAATATATAATTTGTGGAAACACATATATATATATAGAAAACAAGGCTGTGAAAAAGTGCAACAGTTTGCAAACGTCACAGAGAGAAAGACCTCCATGGTTCAGAGCACTGCGCTGCAAACGGATCCTCCTGGAAACATTGCCTCTGAAACCTGAACGTTCTTGCACAGATCAAATCAAACAGAGGCTGCTGTGAGGCCGACCAACCAAACCAGACAAATATATTTTCAAAAGGTTTTCATGGACGCTTGGTGTTCATGTCTGGGACAGGAGGACTGGCCCGTCTCTGCTCTCTCGGTGTTCAGGTGGAACGGCCGCGGAGCCGCAGGCCGAGCGGCGGCTCCTGCCACATGACTGGAGGAGCCTCACCTCGTCTCGTGTTCATCCATCCGTGGCTCCTGCGTACAAATTACACCTGGTCGTCATGGCGGCTGCTGATGTCAATGCATGTTTCTTTTTTTCTTTGGTCTTGAGGGCAAAAGTTGCCGCTATTTGTAATTTATTTCCACTAAAAGTGGCAGCTAGTGACATGGCCCAGCAACAGCTTTAACTGCTACTGATGCACCCATCCACTTTTTTCACTTCCTATGAGACTTTGTGTCAGTTAATACAGAAAAACAACTGAATTGACTTAAAAAATGTTTTTCTTCCAAGCACAGATGCAAATGTACTGAATTACATACTGATATTGTAACTCTGCACAGAACATTTAAATACACCAGTAGCTTCACAATCTTGATAAAACATGTAAACAAAATAACTTTCAAGAAACATTCTTCAAAAAGAGCAAATAGGAAATCTAAGTATAATGTAAAATAAATAATAAAGCACCACAAAGCATACAACAAGACGGTGCAGATCTGCTCCTATCGGCCACATTGTTACTGATTCCCGATCTAGAATTTCTTTCATCAGGATTGATACAGATATTAATATGGGATCGGAGCATTTCCCGTTTTAATAAATATGTAATAGACGGAAAATTCCTTCTTTATTAAAACTTATTAGCTGAGACATATAAGCTGCATGTTGAATTTTAGCCTCTGTTGCTTCTTGGAAGTCACTTTTTTCTAAATCATCTTCTTAAAGTTTTATCACCAAATTCTTGTTGCATGTTTTTATTTTTTGATCAACAAGGTGACTGGTCACACCGGTCTGGATAATAAACTAAACATTAATATCTGTTAAACAGAGCAACACTTCGGACTCGATATCAGAACACCGGCAGGTCAGAGCTTCATAAAGCCGGTGACCAGAAATCAGCCACAAATTTCTTTTTTAATAAAGTTTTTGTTTTGACTCAGTTTTCGTTATCGGCTGTTCTTTTGAATTAGAACAATAAATAATAATCAGCCACTTACAGAGTCCTGGTCATCATATAAAGAAGATTTTGCTTCTTTTCCCAAAGATGTCATTTCATGCACTTGGACTAAAACAGAAAAGTGATAACATCCATCATCTCCCTGAAGGCTGAACTTGTAATGTTTCCGCTTCACTTTTTGGGAGTTAAAAAAAAAAAAAAACCTTGAACTGATCACACCTTTGCCATCTCAGCACAGTCTGCGTTTGTGTTCAGGAAGAAAAGCGAATAAAGTAACAGGATAACGTCTGCCCAGGCAGCCAACACCCAGTGTCCAGTCAGGGCTTTTCAGAGAGCTCCCCTGCAGGAAGATTCCTGCCGTCGACAGGAACTAATGATGAGGCAACAAAACCAGGAAAAAAAAACCCCAGCAGCAAAGGCAGCACACAGAAACTGTTTGATTTTAAAACTTTATGTGGAAATCCACTTCGTTGCAATGCTGTTTTGCATGTTCATGCCTTGTTTAGATGATTAAGAATTGTAAATTGTTTTTTTTCCCCTATTAACTTTGTTTAAATCATAAGCTGATAGAAAGAAAATAATGCTCAGATTCAGTCAGAAGAAGTAAGATCTCTACAGGCACCATCACAAATCTGTCATTTAGAAAGAGCAAATGATATGAAGTAATCAACAGCTTTATGGGCCACTCCAGGAACAGACACACTTTTATTTTCGGAGCTGCTCAACACATAATCAAACCATCAGTGGAAAATTTTACTGGTGGATTTAATTAGATGTTTTCAGTATAGATAAGTTAATATTTTAAAGGGCCAGCATTACTTGTTTTTCAAGCATATTAAATAACTATGTTATCCTTGGTTGTAACAAAAATGCTGTCTGTATCAAATATGACAAAAGAGAGTCATAAAACAACCATACAGTCAACAATTGAGAAAACCAGGAACAAACATTACATTTTGATGAGTGTCATCACCAAAATCTTCGATGCATGTGAAATAAGTTGGTCAACGCTCCATTTATTGTGGTTCAAAAGCAACTTTAATCAGGTGGGTTTTTGGCCTCTACTGAAGGGAACTCAGTGTTTCGGCTGTTTTGCAGTTTTCTGGCAATTCGTTCCAGATTTGTGGTGCATAGAAGCCGATGACTTCCGTCTTAACGACGCTCTTCATTCATTGGCCTTTTCTGTTCCTCCAACTTCCAGGGGTCATGATGCGCCGCAGACCACAGCGTTATCTTGTTCAATTCCGAATTAGAGAGTCTGTACCGCCAACTGACCGCCGATGCATCAGCCTGCAACGAAATACGAGATAAAAACTGGCTGCTGGGGCGCCTCGCCCAACATCAGCAGGGATCAAGACGATAAGGGAACCAAATAATCCCCGACAGGCCCTCCTCAAAGTGCTGATGCGCCACAGCACCGGGCTTTTGCTGAGATTTGCTCCATCCATGTAGTTATTTATACCACACCCTGGGCCGGAGCGAAGCTGCACAGAGCGGAGGAGGGAAGAATTATGCACAAGCTGTCGCCACAGAATAAAATTCTACCGCACGTCGGAGAAACTGCAGCTCAACGCCAATCAGAACGAGGGTCAGCTGCCCGAGCAGAAGGGCCCCTCCACCGTCCAGAATTTGTTCCGGCAGCAGGAAAATTTTACGTATTCTCGGGATCTGTCAACAGGTGGTCGCAGACCACAAATCTCCTCACGCTGTTCCCACACTGATAAGTTTCCGCAGGGGGTCCGGTTCCACGCTCACCTCACACAAACTGGAAACGCGACCCACCGGCCGGAAAAGGCAGAGACAGCCACAACACCGGATCGCACCCAAGCGAAGGCGAGTGGAAACACCGAAACGACGGAAACGTGAGGTAAACGCCGCCAGCCTCGTCGCCCAGTAGGAAGCAATCTATTTATTCAGGTTGAGTGAAGTCTGGAAGTGGCCGCTTGCCGTTTCTGTAATCATGAGAAGAGAATGAGCAGCTCTGTGCCTCTCACTGTTTCTCCGACACAACCGGGAAAAGGAAGAGTCCAGAGACCAAAAGAGAAACATTTGTTACATTTTCAGCTGTTGCGGTTTCACACTGCACCGTGTCAAACGAGCCAAACCATTTGAAAACATGTTCCTCCTTCCTGCCTGTGGAGGCGCTCCACCAAGAACCACCGAATGAAATGATATAAGAATCTCTGACCTCCTTCTTGGTGAAACGTAAAGGTATCAGATCTTAGCAGTTCTAGGATTTATCTTTTCCATCCATCCATCCATTTTCCGTCACCCTTCTCCCTAACGGGGTCGGGAGTTGCTGGTGCCTATCTCCAGCTGCGTTCCGGGCGAGAGGCGGGGTCACCCTGGACAGGTCGCCAGTCTGTCGCAGGGCAACACAGAGAGACAAACAGGACAAACAACCATGCACACACACTCACACCTAGGGAGAATTTGGGAAGGCCAATTAACCTGACAGTCATGTTTTTGGACTGTGGGAGGAAGCCGGAGAACCCGGAGAGAACCCACGCATGCACAGGGAGAACATGCAAACTCCGTGCAGAAAGACCCCGGGCCGGGAATCGAACCCAGGACCTTCTTGCTGCAAGGCAACAGCGCTACCCACTGCGCCACTGTGCAGCCCGGATTTATCTTTTATCTTTGCTAAAAGACCACCAGCAAATTCTCCCATTGGGACTCTAGTTGCGCGTTTGTTTTGGTTGCATTTACCCAGAATGCCCTGCGCTATAGTCCACTTCCTGTTTTTGGAGCGGTGTCCAGGCCGCTTGGTGTTCAGATATGCAGTCGAACAGCACCAGAGTTCACTTCAACCAGAGGCGGAGGTTTGTAGGTGGACCTGAGTTTGATTTTTTGATCACATCTCCCCAAAGCGAACTGGATCTTGTCGGTAAACAAACTAGAGTCTGATTAAAGCGAACTAAACAGGGCAACAACGTCTTTCTCATCTGTTCTTCCAGCAACGTAGCCTTTAGCATTTTGAACACGATGCATTTGATGCTAATAGACTAGCATTCTATTAGCATAAAACGATGCTAACAAATATTGCAGTCCAAATCAGCCTTTTGCATTTTAATACAGCACACAAATAGAAACGTAACCATGGAGTTTCGCAGGGTTACACACTTGGCCCCATTTCATTTGTGCTTTAATTGCTTTTATTACTTTTCAACCTCAGTGTATATTTAAAGGTTTCAGTTCTGCAAGACTGTCCAGATCCTGGAGATCAGACTATTTCCTCCAGATGAATGTGTGCTCTGGCTAGCTTGGTTCCTCACACTGTTGGAAATCTGGAATCACTTTCTACATTTCTTAAAAGTCGCCACTGAAAAAAAAACAAAAAAACTTGGGTAACTGTTCAATAGTAAAACATAATTTGACCCGTTTGTCACATGTTATGTTCATTCTTGTTTTTATCATTAAGCAAAACCTGGAAAAATCTGTGCAATTCCTCCAAAGTCAAGGGAGACATTTTGCTGAAAATGTTGATGCTAAACTTTTGATTACATCCTCTAAGCGCTCTGCAGATCTCTCTGCAGTCCAAGACAGAACATAGTTTATGGTAATAGAGTTGATTTCTGAAAATTCTATTTTGGATTTATCTCTAAACTCAATATACATTTGTCCTTAGATATAAAGTAATTTAATATTTAGAGTTGTGCATTTTTTTTTCTTTTTTTACAATCTGGCATTAAAATCAGACTTGATTATTTCTGCCTTTTTTAAGTCATTTAGGAATATCATTTGTTAAATGTCAGAATAATAATTTTGTAGTTTTTATGAAATGAAGTTTACGTACATTTGTTTAAAATAATTGCCATCATTGCCTTTGATTTAGGTCAAACTTTATGAGAACCATTTCACAAGTTCCTCATAACTTGCACCTTACTTTTGGCCTATTCCAAACATGATACTGCCACGGCTCTCTACACAAACTTAGGATTTAATGACAGTGAGAAAAAAACGTTTGTCTTTTTATATTCAGCATAAAAACGGTTTCCTATATATATATATAAACAGTATTATTCCACATCCTGACACTGTGAATGTTGCTCAAACTGCAGAAGCGCAGAGAAAAGAAAGAGAGAACCAAATATCAGCTAAACGCTGACATGTTGTCTGCAGACCTTTTGTATTTCCTGTTATACATTGTTTTCAGAGACACTTTCAACATCAGCTTAAAGCATCACCCATCACTGCAGTGGACATAAAAAACAGATAAATGGATCTCCAATTATACACGTTAATTATCTCTAATTGATGTTAAAAAAAACAATGTCAAGTGAAGCTCAAAGTGCTCTTTGTGTCAGCTGGTCTGAACCTGCTGCCTTTGTGCCCCTGGTTTCAATTTGTCTCCATTTTAAGTGGCTCCATCATCAGCTGTGTGATAAAAACGTGTTTTGTTCGTTGAGATTTGGGAATTTTCGTGTGTTTGTTGGTCGCTTCTTCGCTTCCACTTCTGCGCAAATGACTTCTGAATGTTTTAAAAAGTCAGACAACCCAGTCGTTTCGCCCTGCGGCTGATTGTGACTGAACCCTTTCTGCCCCGCCGTGTGAACACACTCGTCAAATTGAATGAATCCACGTGTTTATTAATTCATAAAGGCTTCGGCTGTGAATGGGGAGCGCCTCTCTGCGCACGCGCTGCTCGTCCGTGTGGAAATGACGCGAGACGTGTGTGTGTGTGTGTGTGTGTGCGCGCGCGCGCTTCTAAGTTAAGCTACAATGTAATAGAAATGAACATTAACTCACAAAAACAGCCAAACTGAAACGAGAGTCGTGTTTCTTTTACATCACTTTCTTTCCCCCCAGTTTTATTTTTTATGACATGAAACATAATAAACAGTAGCGCAATAGTAATAGTGAAGACTTTACATTAAAAAAAATGTGTTTTTTTGTTAAAAGAACGTGAACCAGGGTCAACATGACGCCGACGCTGAAACTTACCAGTCGGCTCTCTGACGGAGGGGCTTTTAAAGCGCCTTCAGCCCTCGGAGCAGGAAGCCGAGCATCGCCGGGGTCTCACATCCACCGTCAGTCTGTCTGTCCGGACTCACCGCCGGCGAGGAGGCGACAACAAGCCGGAACACGCGCGGTCGGAGGGAAGGGGAGCCATCGGTACATTCGCCACGTCCAGTCCGCAGTCTGAGGGAGACAGAGCGGGGAGCAGCGCTGCCTCCGGTATGACGGGCGATCAGTGCCACTTGCAGGGGGTGGAGCTAAAGGAGGAGCACGCGGCCCCGATGATTCGACGCTTTTCTAATGTGCAAGAAGGAGATGGAAGTTCAGTTCAAAAGGTATTGATTTTGGTAACTTATTCTTTTAAATGAATGCTGGTTTAGGAAGAAAAATCTAACAACCTTTACTTTTGTTCATAAATGTTAGAGCGTTTTAGTCGACAAAATTGCAGAGCAGTGGGTTTATTCCACAAAATGCTGCCAGAATGCTGCATCCATCCATCCATCCATCCATCCATCCATCCATCCATCCATCCATCCATCCATCCATCCATCCATCCATCCATCCATCCATCCATCCATCCATCTCCTGATCACCCTTCTCCCTAACGGGGTCGGGAGTTGCTGGTGCCTATCTCCAGCTGCGTTCCGGGCGAGAGGCGGGGTTCACCCTGGACAGGTCGCCAGTCTGTCGCAGCAGAATGCTGCTTGAAACTGCAAAAATATTGGTGATGTTTTATAGTTCGTTGCCACTTTTTTAAATTTATAGGCGACAATATAAATTGTTCGACATGAATGTAAATTGTGGCTGAATGAACCAATTTTACTCTCAGCCAATCAAACCCTGAAATGGTTTTCTGTTGCTTTTTCACACTTTTCCACCTTGTCTTATGACTATTATGACTAAAGTTTCTTGTCAACAAAACCTGCTTAAAAAGGCAGAAGATGAGAAGATAAAGAAAAGGAAAGTTTGTTGATTTTATTTTTACTTTTCATGACCATATTTTTCTCCTTCGTTCTCCTCTGTCTCTTTCCTTCTCCAAGTCCTGCGGCCAATCAGACTCGTGAGTAGAGTTGACAAATACGCCACATAAACACAGAGAGAGCCCTGTTTTATTGAGAGTGCATACAGACGGATGGAAGGAGCACGTTTTACCGCTCACTGTGTTCATGGGCCTGTGAATAAATGGAAATACCGGCGATCAGAGCTATGCACTCTCTCGATTAATATGTTCCCTGTTGTGATTGCTTAATACGCGCCTCAGGAATTTTGACAGGAATGTGAGTCACCATAGAACTGCACTGATTTGAATTAACATAAAATTGAACCTGCTTGCCTTGAAAGGAAATTCGTTTCTTTCTTTCAGTTTCAAAATGTAAGAATTTTTTTTTCTTTCTCAAGCTGAAAAATTACTGATTTTGCTGCAAAAGTCCTGTAGGTTGAATCTTAGTCACTTTGCATTGACACTTTACCTCTCCAGTGGTTTCAGCTACATTTTTAAAAGGGAAATATGACGTAAAATCAAACTTTTTTAGCTTTACGGCATGTTATAATGTTATTCCCTCATTAAAAACATACCTGGTGTGTTGCCTTGATTCTTTCATGCAATGCTCCATGTTTCATGAAATCCTTTTCTTTCCTGTGGCAACCATTCAGCTGTGCAAAATGCCTGGGTGGACTAAGCTCTGCCTTCATGACGAAGCCCCTCCCCCACGGCTCCCCACTTCAGAATAGCCAGCAGCAGCTTCACCGACATCTGGTGAAGCTTCTCAGCCGCCAGCGCAGGTACAAACGTTAAAAGGTTAAGAGAGGAGCCGTGTTGTGATGACTTCCTGAAGGCAGCGTTTCAGGAAGAGCAGGAGGTTTTAAAGAGACGTGAATATGAGCCCAATTTTAAGGCTTGAAATTATAAAGCAAAAACTCTTTTAAGTCATATTTGTCATCTTTAAAAGAACTGAAAGTAACAAATTTGCTTGATGTATCAAGAAAATACATAATACTACTCCTTTAATAGGTTTGCTCCTAAAACACAACAGTTAATGTGGAAAGACTGATTAAAATGAGGCAGAACTTCAGATACTATCACACAGTCTGTGACATGTGGAATAAAATATTCATTCTATAAGAAGGAGGAATCTTTCCTCCTCCTTTGACCTTGTAGTGCACAGTTTTTCTCCACAGCAACAATATTTAATATCTTTACACAAATCTGTTCGTCTCAATATCTCCAGAGATCTGTGAGATCGAGTTGCAGGTCCTGAACTCTTGACGCCCTGTGCGCTCTGCCGCAGCTCGGGCAATGTGTACATGCAGCAACTCCACACACATTACCAATTTAAATGTTGCCTTGGCGTAGCGGTCTGCAGGCGGCTCGAGAAAACAAACAAACAAACCAACAGTTCTTTCAGGTCCGTTATTTCAAATCTCATTATTGACGCCCTGAGAGAAACAGCCAGAACTCCGAGACCTTCAGAATCGCAGCTGCCTCTGCAGGGCTCTCTGTGCAGAGGCCCTCAGTGAATACATCCATGTGCAGAGCCATAATTAGACATGCCTCCCAAACTCAATCCCATTTCAAAGAGCTCCTGGGGGAGATATTACGCACTCCGTAAACCTATGGCCCCTGCCTTAGTCATCACTAATTACATTCCCAGTTCAATCATGTGGAAACAAACAGCAGTAGTGCCAACCAAAGCAGTGACAAAAGAAAAACAGTTTGAGATTTTTATTTATTTTCGCATTTTAGGGATGATCCAACCTGTCTGAGAGATTTCCGAAACTGTATCTAAGCGTAACTTTTTTACCCAGGGGCAAGATAATGGGAAATGTGGAAACTGCATTAGTATAGTAACAAGGTAAGGGGTAAAAAAAAAAAAAAAATGTTTGTAGGTGTGGAGAAGGAGACCCAGCTCAGTGCCGAAATGTCAGATGAGTCAGAGGCATTCTGGGAAGAGCATCTGCCATGGAGGCTGAAAATTTACAATGACACCATCGCCCGTAATAACAGGCACCTGCAGCCGCTCGGTGAAGGAGCTGTCTGCTCTGAATCAGTGGGGGATGTAACACTGATTAACCCTGAGCGCCTGTAACAACAGATAACTGATGGGCTGCCAGAGGGATTTAACTGTAAAAACCTGCATAGATCCCTGCAACAGCAAAACATGGACACTTGGTAACCTGCTCAATTGTGGTGACTCATTTAACTTTCTGGAGCCCCAAAACCCCTGAATTATGAGAAAGGAATGGCAGGAGCACCTTTCAGCAGTAGAAAAGTTTTCAACCAGCATCCTTACAACCAAAACTTTCAGCAGATGTTAAAGGCTGAAGTGCATTTGCAGTTCTTGTATGATTATTTCCTCTGAGTCTAAGTGGTCCGGTAGTTTCTACAGGTCATTAGACATACAGTATCTGGCTCCACACTGATTCTGGAATAGTATTTTCTTTAGTTGGTGGCAGGTTTATTTGTTTCTGGCAGCCAGTGGGAGATAAGGAACCTGCTGTGCTGTTACCCTTTTTAGAAGAATGGTGTCGTTTTCATTTGGGCAGTTCATCAACACAGTTTTCTATTGGACTTTGGTTGTTGAATTGGTTGAACTAAGCATGTATTGGAACGCATGATTTACTCCCATAACATGTTGATATAAGCTTCATCTGCATCTCTTTATTACTAGATATTTTTCATTGTTATGCCCTCATCTTGTATACAACATGACTCCATTATTTCAGAAAATGTAAGTATTTGGGGTCTTGTCCGGGATCAAACATAGGTGAGCTTGTCTTCCCAATTACACCAATTACACTTCTGTGCAGCTAGTTGTTGAAAATGCGTGACATTAGCTCCACCAAGAACCACTGATGGAAACAACATAGCAACTAGTTTGATTAAATGTAATGCTTAAATTGTTGACGGTCTGTCTATGACTTTGTATTTTTGTATTTTTAGAGCACTTTAAACTCCCTTGTTGCTGAAATGTGCTCCACTAATAAACTTGATTGATTGATAAAAGCCTGTGACTTTCATCTTTACAAAATGTAAACAGAATGAGTGAGTGAATTTTAGGAATAGAAATGATTTGGGGGCTCGTCTAGGATCTGATGCTTCACATAACCTGATAAAATCGATGGCAGGTTAACAGCCATAAGTTCCTTGCAGTGGTAGTGGTCATCACTGTATCAGTGTTTTCAGCTTATCAGAATAATTATCACTGAGAAAGCTAACCAAAGTGTGGATGAGATGATCCCCGCTGGCTTGTAACTCTAGAGATGCTTATTTTGTCTGTGCACATCTGTGTGTGTGTGTTGTGTGTTGTGTGTGTGTGTGTGTGTGTGTGTGTGTGTGTGTGTTGCGTGCATAGCGGTGTGTGTGTGTTTGTGAGAACGCGATGGTAAGATGAGGGGAATGGAAAGTGTTTTTTGTGGTCAGCGGAGATTGAGATGCAGGAGTGTGTGTGTGTGTGTGTGTGTGTGTGCGTGCGTGTGTGTAGGTCTAAATAAAGTTGTTGCTGATCCTACAGGCGCCCCCCTCATTGCTCCAGCTGTGATGGTGGTGAAACAGACATGGGATCCAAATGCTTGCGGTGGCGACATGCAAGAGCGTCAAGGTGGCTGAGCGCAGCAGCTCGACGCCTTTCTGTCACTCTGATCAGAGCTGCTCCGTCATCCAACACACACACACACACACACACGCACACGCACACGCATGCACAGACTTGCTTGCTGCACAGATGAAACAGGAACCGGCTGCTATGGAGGTCTCTCATCTTATTTCATTAAGGTTATCTCTCCGAGTCCTGCACGGCTTGTTTCTGAATGTGAGTCGGTGAGGAAGAAGAAGCACACAGATGGTTAGGGGAGGGGGGGCAAAGGGAAGGAGGGGGGGTACAGCAGACTTCACTGCTCTGGTTAGTCACGACTCCTCTCTGCCCGGCAGATGAGTGTGAGCAACAGGGTGAATGTGAGCTGCCCCTCCTCCTGGTGATGGGTTTACCTCCGTGTTAATCAGCACACAGCTAGAACGGCCAGAGCAGAAAGCAAAAATGTCCAGAGTATGTGTGTGTGTGTGTGTGTGTGTGTGTGTGTGTGTGTGTGTGTGTGTGTGTGTGTGTGTCTTTCTTTGTGAGGAGCCAATTTAGTCTTGAGTCAATGCGAGAACAGTTGCGTTTATCTGTGATCGTTCAGGTGAAAGGGGCTGGGCGGTCCTCACAAAGACAGAGACGGAAGCATGAGTGTGTGTCTGCGTGTGGCGTGTGTGTGTGCGTGTGTGTGTGTGTGTGTGTGGTGTGTGTGTGTGTGTGTGTGTGTGTGTGTGTGTGCCCTTTAAAGAGTCGTACAACAACACAGAGCAAAGATGTGGGAGACATCTTCCTCCTTCTTCCCTGAATAGAAGCAAAGTTAAAAATCAATAAGACACCACCA
The DNA here is from genome assembly GCA_922788865.1 of Poeciliopsis turneri. NCBI lineage: Eukaryota > Metazoa > Chordata > Actinopteri > Cyprinodontiformes > Poeciliidae > Poeciliopsis > Poeciliopsis turneri. The sequence goes on from CAKLNU010000806.1 coordinate 913,255, forward strand.
GAGGAGAAGCTCTAAAACCGATGGATCGATGTGGCTTGTGCACTTTGTGGTTTCTTTTTGCATTTTTCTGAAGAAGAAGAAGAAAAAGAGGGGGGAAAAAAACAGGTTTCCCTGATCTAATAAGAGCATTAAACAACAGGAATAAAAAGGCGCTAATGAGTTCATGCTGAATCACTATATTAATTCATGCATCCATCTGTTGTTTCCACCTGATTTTGCTTGCAGACTTGAAGGCGGCTGTGGCCAATCACAGCTGCATTTCCATTCACCTCAGATTTGCACAATTCAACATTTGGAGAGTAAATTTGCTAAGTGAAAATTTTGGAAATTGGAAAATTTTCCAAAAAATAGCTGTTTTTCTAAAATTGGTTTATTCCTCAAATCTGCAATGGAAACACTTTTGTTCGCATCACACAAGTCACATGATCAACAACAGGATGTTGCCGCTGGCACAAACCATGAAGAAGAAGATGACAGGAAGTAGTGGAGGCATATTTTTTAAATGACTTATGACGTGAACAAATGTGGGATTTTACTTGCGTTTCTTATTTACTGAAAACTGTGCAATTATGAAATTGTATTTTTTCATCTATGTTAGTGCAACTTTGTGCACATTTGTTATGAATGTGCACAAAGTATTGTGGACATTTGTAATGGAAACAACAACATGTTTGTTCATATGACAGGATTAGTTTGATTATTTTTGACTGAAAATAAATTGGATCTTGCTGTGCGAGATGCCATCGGGTGACATTTGTTGTGACATGATGCTCTGATTAAACTGAACTGAACAAGCAGTAAATAAGATGCCAGGCTAACCAGAGGAGCACCTTGAGGAAGTTCCCAGAAACTTTCTCTCCTAAAGAAGATATAAGAAATGAGGTGTAGCATTAAACTTGAGCAAACTGATGCATAATTCTACAAATCTGAGGGTAAACAAACACGATCTGGAGCTGGTTTTTCTCTGATTTCCTTGTTTTGAGATATTTTTGCGTTATTGTTTCTTTTGTCTTGGGTTTTTGCATTAGTGTCCGTTTCTCTTCCAGTAGTCACTCCTCAGCTTCATGTTACCTCACAGCCGTTTGACGCCTTTTTGTCAACTTGTGTATTTGTAATGCACATTTCGGCAACAAAGCGCTTCACACCAGAAAAACACAACGCAGAAAAACACAATGGAACAAGTCGACATCATATTTTACCAAATGCCATCATCAAAGTCATCACGCAGATGCAGGCAGCTTCAAACAGGAGGGATTTCAGTCTTTTAGACGCCATGTCATATTTACGCTTTGAGCTTAATATGACAACTGTCACCATAGAAACATGAAAATGGACAGAAAAAACATCTCAGGTGATTTTTCATCGCTCTTAAGAATAAGAGGATATTTTTAGAATTGAAGAACAACAGAAAAAAATTTTTTAAACACCTAATGCAACACAATAAGTGATTAAGAACTTTTTTTTTTTTTTTTTTGGTCTATAAGTCTATTTTCAGGCTCCATCTGTCCTCATAATCCAGTTACAGATTTGTTCCAGTCAGTTCTTTATTTGTGAACAAATAAATACATAAATAAAAAAATAAATAAAGTCTGAGCCGTGATGCTCCCTGGTTTCCATGTTGAACACTGAACCACGGGGTCAGTTTATCACTGAGGGTTCAGGACGAGCAGAGCAGGAAGATGTCAGCCCGAGAAGGAGTGTGTGCGCGTGCGCGCGCGCGCGAGAGAGAGAACGCGTGGGCGGCCTGAGCCAGCGCTGTGCGCGCGCGCCGGACGCTGACACCGACATCTGCTCCATCTGCTGCCACTTCAGCACCGACTGCAGTCACACTGATGGAGACGGAGGCTGCAGGTCAGGACATAAAAAGCCCGACTAACTCTCCAATTGATTAGCTGTTGTTCCGGGGCCCGTCTACTTACTGGAACAGATGAACTACATGAAGTGCATAGAGGTGGACGCATCATGCATATTGATTTCACTGAACTATTTCTGCACTATGGTGTTTATTAGCACTGATTGGCGCATCTATGCACTGCTGGTTTGATCTGTAGATTTCTTTGAGAACTTGATAAAAAAAAAAAAGATGTAAAGAGGTGTTTGCAGAGGAGGCCTGTTAAAATGTTCTAGTTAAAAAAAAAAAAAAAGAGAGACAAAAAAAAAAAAAAAATGAACTCAGAAAATGTCCAAATGCTGAACTCTTGACATTCAGAAATTTCCACGTTTTTTCTCAAAAATTTCTGAGATTGAACTCAACATTTATAAGTTAGTGGATCATTGTTTTCCTATCTACAATGGTCCTGATACGTCATCATAGAGATGTGATGCTGAGCCATTATAACATATCAACTTTTAGTCTGTAATATGAGGATCATATCTGTAGAAAACTCAGTCTGAAGGAGGAGTTCTTAATTATTTTCCCATGATTGACTTTCTCATCACACATTTTGAGGAAGGAATTATGTGACCTTGTATATTTAAACGAGATCAATTTACTAATTCAACAAAGTCAGCAAAACAGGAAGGTAAAAGAGCCTAAAAGGATCAGTTTTTAAAGAAATTAATTGATAAAAATCTAACTTTTCTACAATTTTCAGGCTTCTAGGAGGATTTTTAAATTCACGCTAATATTTCTGTTAAATAAAAATGGGGGTTTGATTCAGTGGTTTGATTTAAAATCTCAAACCCTCCTGAAAACATTTGCGCAGTCATCACATAACCACAACAGAGGTAACTAAAGATGCTTTCTGCAGTCAAAATCAGGTGAGCATCTCAATACAGCTTTACAAAATTACTCAGGTCTCCACTGGCTTTTAGTATTTCTGTGGTTTGTCGCTCTGGATTATCCTGAAACTAAAACGTGGAAAAAAAAAAAGAAGAGAGAAACGTTCCTATTTGAGTTGGACCTTTGAAAAGGAAAAGAAAAAAAAAAATTACAAAAACTCTGACGAGCAAAAATCTAACTCCAAAAGCAACAGGAACCTGCAGCACCTGGGGACAGAGACGTCACCAGGTCCTGATCGCCCAATCAGAAGACAGATACCACCTAACAACTGAAGGCACACGAAACATCTGATGACAGGAAGTTTGCACATCGCTTGTGATCATTGAGTAAAATAACAAAAAAAACAACTAAATTCGTATTTAAAGGATAAGATGACATGGACTTGACAGCCCCACAGCGTGACCTTAAAAACATTCATGTTGATGATTCAGGGCTAATATAAAGAGGACAGCATCATCACTGGGTTATGTCTTCCTGCTTATTGTTGCATTGTGATTACATCTGCGCCCAGCGTGCGTAAGTTAGACCTTCTGAAACAGGATGTAGTTCACTACAACGAGTGAAGGGGAGCATATTGAATGAGATAGTGACTGGCTTTTCCTCCAGAGGGGACTGCATTGATTTTGAAAGTGCTCCATATTTAACGCTGGCCAATTGGGGAAGGAACAAAAGTTCATGGAGGAGCCAACGAAACCAACGTGACTTTGAACTCGTGCAACTTCTCTGTTAAAAACAGAGAGAGAAAACCTGCTTGGTTTGCTCTGACTAGCAGGAAAAAAAAAAAAAAAAGTCCAGATCTGAAGAAAGATCAGAAAATCTCCCTCTGCTGCCGTCCCGTTTATCCTGGAGAGTTCATTTAATAAGACGCATAGAGGCATAAACACATTTCTTCTCCTTCACGTCTTCTCAAGCGCATCTCCTGCTTCTGCATTTCGCCACTCCAAGCTCAGGCTCCCTCCCTGCCTCCTCGGCCGTCTTATCATCAAAGGTTGAATCTGCCGTCATAATCAGATTCAGGCGCTCGGCTGTGATAAGCCGGTAGGAGGCCGGCGGTCTCCTCACTGCCTGCGTCACAGTTTGTTCCCCCAGGTCACACGGCAGATCAAGACGTCTCTGTCAGAGACGAGCATCATTCAGCTCCTTCTGGCAGGAATCGGGCCCAAGTTGAGGACTGAGCGGCGACACGACCGCCCAGCTTCAAATGAAGTGGCTGTTTTTTAATAGAAAATAAGAGAAATTTGAGATATTAGGTTATTAAAACTAATTGATTTTTTTTTAATTGAGTCAGTTGCAGTGTCTGTAATTAATCGCAGTCAATTGAAAAATTAATTGCGATTTGACAAAACAAGCAATATTTTCTTTAGTCTTCCTGCTGCTAAGTTATTGAAAAAATAATTTTTTCAACAATTTGCTTTGAAAAACAATGGAAAGGACTATTTTGATTTAATCATCAAAATTATGTTTCACCAAATTATATTCACCAGCCAATCTGACAAGAAATGACTCATTAAAACAGGAGCCAGTCAGACTCAGAATAACACAAACACGTCATTTTATTATGTGTAAAAACGGACAACAACGACATGATAACACTTGGAAATAAAAACACTTTTAAAAACACCGTCAGTCTCAGGAGGATTACAGTAGACTGAACCTCTGTCCACAGTCCAGCATCCTTAGAGCTCCTACGCCTTGGTGATGTATCCCTCTTTGATGAGGAAGTCGTAGATTTTGCGAGTCTTGTTGACGTCGATCTTGATCAGCGCTCGGGCCTGCGCCAGCCGCAGCCCGCCCTGCCGCCTGCACTCGTTGAGTAAAGCCTGTTTGTACTCCAGGTAGGCCCCCGGCACCAGCCGCACCACCTGGCACAACTACGCAAACACACGGGAGGAGACAAAACGTGTGCTTTTATGGCTGCCGCACGCATCAAGAACACTTGCCTTACAGGAAGTTTATCAAGATCTTTAGGTGAAGGAATTAACCCCTGAAACACGAGTGAGGTATCTCACCATGGCAACAAATAACTTGGGAGTTCTTGCAGCAACACAATAGCAGCCTTTGGCTGGTTAACTGAATAATGAGGCTACTTGTTGATTTTTACAGGAGCTTTGAAAGCATGAATACACTGAAGTTAAACAGTCTGATGGTCAGAGAGATTTCCTGATGAAGAGAAAGCTGAATCTTTACCTCCTTCAAGTCTACTTTTATCTTGTGACCCGTGGAGGTCATAGCTACTCCTGGAAAAATGCTGCTCTAAACTCTTATGGTTACCAGATAAAGTTTTATGGAAATTCAGAGGTAAACCTTCGGCTTAGATCATTAGAAAACAGTGAGCAGTCTCCTTTCTGCCTATGCAGACAAACACCGGGACAGACTTGGCAGCTTTTGTCTAAGTTTCTCCTGCAGATATCCACAAAAACACATTGCAAATTTCGGCATAAAACAATTTAAATGCATCTAAAGCAGGTGGGTTTTAAAAATCACGGAGAAGGCCTCGCACACTGGACGCCTGTGTGTGAGGCCGTCATGGCCGTACCTCCTTCTCACGCTCATCGAGCTTCTCTGTCCCTGGAAGTCCGGTCAGGTTGAGAGGAGGCGCGCTCCGCCTGCCTGTTGCTGAGCAGCAGACACGTCGTTAACGTTTAAAACAGTCAGTTCACAGGACAACGCTGCTTTAAACATCAGACAACAGACTGTTAACTCTCAGGAGAGCAAAACGTTACAAAGCGTGAAACGGCTCAGCAGCACAGCTGATTGTGTTAAAAATAATAATCTCTTAACCTGTGATTTTCTCCACTGACTTAATGCGATGAAATTAAAGCTTACATTCTTCTAAAATATTCAGTTTCACAATATGCTACTGTAATAAAATAGGATTTATCTTAACAGGGATTAGCATAGCTTAGCTTAGCATAGTACAGTTTAGTATATGTCTAGTGTGGTGAAGCACAGCATAGTTTAGCATTATATAGGACAGTATAATACAGTAGAACATAGCCTGACACAGCATAGTACAGTCTACTATAGGTTAGCATAGCATAATACAGTCAAGTACAGCACAGTGCGGTAGTCTAGCACAGTACAATATAATATGGTATAGCATAGTACATCATAGTATTGTATAGCATAACATAATGTATAGTATAGTCTAGGATAGCCAGGTATAGCAGACTATACTAAACTACTACATATGTCTGCTATATACATATAACCTATATATAGTATATCCTTTAAATTTAGCCTATACCAAACATGTACTATGGAATAACAGTGTAGTAGAGCAGTATAGTATAGCATAGCAAAGCAAAGCATATAGCAAAGCAACGTAGCAATGCACAATGCTATATTGTGCATTGCTAAACAATGCACAATATAGAATTGTATGGCATGGTATAGCATACTTTAACATAGTTTCATATAGTCTTCAATAGATCTATAATACTGCAACACTGTCTAGGAAATTCTGCCTCATTTAAATAAAACTAAAGGTCTGAAAACATGAGAGTTTTGCACATGCAGAGATGTAGGCGTGTCCATTTTAAGCTCTGGGCGCAAAGGGAGCCGATGCTATTTTAAACGAGGGAAAGCGCAGAATAAATATGCTTGCGAAAGTGTGTTTTGGAGTATTTAAGGAGAAAAGCTCTATTGTTACGGCCGAGCCCTGGAGCCACGCTCAGACAACACAGAGGACGGAGAGCAGAGGAAGACGAGGAGAGAAACTTCCTACCTGACACTGTGATTGTTGTGACAGCTGGAGTGACGCCAGCATCTCTGTAACAAAGAGGAGAAAGAAAAAAGCCTCATCATCTCTGCCGCTGTGTTTATGCAGACACACATCCCACCGTTATGCAGCCTCTCTCTTCACTAGTCTCACTCTAGAATGTCATCAAAAAAAAAATAAAAAAGATGAGTCATTCTGTTTGAGAGTTTTTATTTAGAGGTGGAAGTTGGACGACAGCCAGTGGAAAAAGATCAGCATGCAGACCCGTCGGACGCTCACATGGCCGCCTGCTTGCTGAGCCACTGCTGACACGCTCTGCCGTCCTGGATGTACTGCAGAACGTCGTTCAGCATGGTCCTCTTCCTCCGCTCGTCCTCGCGCATCCTCTTCACTCGCTCGTACACCTTGGCACCTGATGGATGGAAAAAGCAGGAGGAAGAGTTCAAATGTGGAGCCACGGCGAGCTGGTACCAACGCGTTGCCCTACGGACCGGCACCTTGAATGTTTTCGGTTTGTTTTTATTTAGTATGCATCTGTGTGGTTCAGTCATTTTTAACCTTTCTATACACAAGTAAAAAAAAAAAAAGAAAAAGAAAAAAAAAGCAAAGAAAAAACACGATGCTGAAAAGAAAAACAACAGAAGCAAAAGCAAAAAAGGGGGAAATAAATATTTAAATTTCTGCCAATGCAAGAACACAAAGAGTAGTCTAAAAAAAGTCTAAGCTTATTATACTGTCACTATTTTTATACGATAACACGTAAAATGTCACGATGACATTTTGCTGGACAATAAATTGTCCCAATAATTATTGCGATAAACGATAAAATTTTTTCCTGGAGGCCATTTTAAGTAATATGTCAACAATAGGGTAGCAATGAAAGTTCAAGACTAATAAACTTTAGTTTTGTAAAGGACACTAAACATTTGTGCTGGAAGATGTTTTACATATCCTAAATAAAACATGAGGACCAAAATCAATAAATAAATACAGAAATGAAAACATAAAATGGACTGCCGTGTCTCTGTCAACAAAACTGCCGTTCAAAAAATATCAGTCATCAAAATGGAAATTACTGAGCTCTTTTTTATTCTACATGTGGTTAATTGGTAACGAAGTGAAAATATCAAACTCACTGCAGAAGGACTTGATTCCTGCCTTCCTGTATTCCTGCAGCCTGCGGATCTCTCTCCTCAGCTCGAACTCAACTGTGAAGAGAAAGAGTTGAAGGTCGCTTAATGCACATCTGCACAGACTGATTCATAAACAGAACAGTAGATGCACATTCAGAGCCGCAGACTGTTTGAAAGGAGCCTTCCAGACACACTGGCGGACGTAAAAATTGAGTTAAGTCCTTCAGGTGGCCGAATAAATACAATAAAAGTCGGATTTTTATACGAGTTCAAGCCAAGACAGATTTTATTTACCTGGTTGTTGATCACATGACTCGCGTGATCCCAAAAAAGTGTTTCCATCGGAGTTTTGCGAAATAAAACAATTTTGAGACGGCCAAAAAAAAAAAAAAAAGCACACCTCATCCTGACGCCAAAACCTTTTATAGAGAAATTAGGGTTTGTTTGTTTTTCCGTTAAGTGAATAAATTTTTTTAATTTAAATTGCGTCATTATCTGGCCAATGGAAATATCAACTACAGGAACAAACAATAAAAATGTTTGCCAAGTGCTCCAACACAGCAGCTTTTCTGGGGAAACCCTGAAATGTAATCTGGGTTTCTAAGTTGGTTTCTGAGGAATGACCTTTCACCCCATGTCGGTACAGGACTCATTTCAATGGTGAGAACTACTTTTAGATTTATAGGAGGTATTTGCCTTTTCCTCTCAGGGTGAAGGGCACATCTTCCATCAAACAAGCTCATCCATCCAGATCCTAAACAGAAAAACGGCTGCGCAAAAAGTGATGTGTGTATTTATGCTTCAGGTGACAACAAACATACAAAAATGGGGATCAGCAGAAAACAGTTTTCTTTTATCAAAATGTATTTTTCTGAAAACTGTTAGAACAAAAAGCCAGTCAGCTGTCAAGTAATTTCAGTCAGTTTCAAGTGTGCAGCACCTGCTGCAAACAGAGAAGCCTTCACACACTCACACACACTCACACACACACACCCTGTTCTCTACGATCAGCAAAGAGACAGGGACGTTTCAGAGCCAACGCTGTGTGTAAAAGCTTGAGCGGGAGTGGCAGATCATGCCACACCAGACAGCATCGCTGCTGTGTTACATGTCACGCCTTCCATTCCTGAACGCAAACATGCCTGCAGAAAGCAGGTGTGTGTTCAGGCAACACCACGTCATCCCTGGTTGGGTTCACCGTGAACGAATGAGGGCGAGAAGACATCCTAAAGCGTGACATCCGGGGCGAGAGGTATACAAATGTCCATCCATCCATCCATTTTCCGTCACCCTTCTCCCTAACGGGGTCGGGAGTTGCTGGTGCCTATCTCCAGCTGCGTTCCGGGCGAGAGGCGGGGTTCACCCTGGACAGGTCGCCAGTCTGTCGCAGGGCAACACAAAGACAAACAGGACAAACAACCATGCACACACACACTCACACCTAAGGAGAATCTGGAAAGCCCAATCAACCTGACAGTCATGTTTTTGGACTGTGGGAGGAAGCCGGAGAACCCGGAGAGAACCCACGCATGCACAGGGAGAACATGCAAACTCCGTGCAGAAAGACCCCGGGCCGGGAATCGAACCCAGGACCTTCTTGCTGCAAGGCAACAGCGCTACCCACTGCGCCACTGTGCAGCCCGTATACAAATGTGTGTCTTCTAAATAAATTTTAGTCTTGTATAATCCAATTGAAAACTTCAGAAAGAAGAAACATTTCAAAAGATGAAATAAAACAAGAAAATATCCACACACTTTCTAAAAACAGGAAGCGGTGACATCACTTCAGGATTGAAAGTTACATCCTTTCAGAGTGAACATCAGAAAGCCAGGTTACTCAGTCTGGCTCGATCTTGGTGAATAAACTCTGTGCATGTTCTCAGGTGAACGCGCCAGGGGCAGATACTGACGTGCGTGACTTTCGATGAATTTGTCATGTTCGGTCGGTCCGACCACTCTGGCGAATCGCCTCATGACCTCATACAGCTCCTGCACCTCTTTCGGGTAACATCGCTCCAACACTAACAGGAGAGAGAGAGAGAGAGAGAGAGAGCAGAGGGAACAGGTATGAGTGGGCAGCAAATCCAGGAGAATAGAACTCAGAAACATGAAAGAAGTGATCCGCCTCCTCAGGAGCAGCTTATGACTCCTACTGCTTCAGCTGGAGAGTCATTTAGTTTGTTACATTAATGTCTCTCAATGGCTTTTAGTGATGCACTTAACAATTGTTTTTTCTGAAGTATGAAAGAAACTTCGAGCTGCAGCACGTAACTTTTATTAAAAAGTGTTGGTTTTTTTTACACATTTGTTTAAACTGTTGCTGTTTTAACAGTATGCGACAGATAATCTGTGACAAGATCGAGGCGCTCCAATTCCTCCCTGAGCTGCTATTGCCATTAGCAGAAATGCATCCCTACTGATCAGAAATGGCCGATCAGAGACGACCCTGATTGGCAGCGCCTCCTGCCAATCAGGATTATAGCGTAGCAGAATGCAAAGATGGAAGGTGTGAGCAGCACATTCACGAGAGTGACTGACAGCACCAAGACCCTCCTCCTGGCTCTGATTTGTTGTTTCTGAAGTTGTGGTTGTTTTGAAGCAACAGATGTTCTCATTTGTAAAATAAGTTTGTTGAAAATAAAGAAGCATTTGAAATAACCAAATAATTTTATTGCATTAATTATCCATCCATCCATCCATTTTCCGTCACCCTTCTCCCTAACGGGGTCGGGAGTTGCTGGTGCCTATCTCCAGCTGCGTTCCGGGCGAGAGGCGGGGTTCACCCTGGACAGGTCGCCAGTCTGTCGCAGGGCAACACAGAGAGACAAACAGGACAAACAACCATGCACACACACACTCACACCTAGGGAGAATTTGGGAAGGCCAATTAACCTGACAGTCATGTTTTTGGACTGTGGGAGGAAGCCGGAGAACCCGGAGAGAACCCACGCATGCACAGGGAGAACATGCAAACTCCGTGCAGAAAGACCCCGGGCCGGGAATCGAACCCAGGACCTTCTTGCTGCAAGGCAACAGCGCTACCCACTGCGCCACTGTGCAGCTTGCATTAATTAATTAAGACTAAAACATAAGAGCCTGACACACTAGAATAACTGAACTCTGAGTCACATTTGGAACGTGAAAAACGCACATTGTTCACAGTGATTCATGGTCCGTTTGTGCAATTTTCCCATCGCCACTTCCATCTAATTATGCTGGACACTGGGGGATGACAGCGACACCTTCCCGACCTTTTGTCCTCGGCTTGGGAAACGATTCAGCGCCGCAGTGAACAGGGTCGATGGAGGTCCAGCTACTTTTTAAACCACAGGTATTGTTTAGGAAACAAAGTACGACTTCTAGAGACCCGGCGGGTAGATTTAGAACATCGCCGGGGGACACACACGCCCATGATCAGGATAAAACCCCTGCCTGTGTGCCGTGGTTGCACCTGTTATCACCACCGCTCTGTGCAGACGGGGATGATACGATCTCCTGAGGCGGCTGCAGGGAACGAATCCTCTCCCTGCAGCCGAATGGATCTTCACTTCTCATCCAAAACCACTGATTACACAAAAAGCTATTAACGCTCAGGGTGTCTTTACACAGCTCAGCTTGCGTAATGCAGTCAATACAAAGATCTTTAATTGTCAACACTATGTAGGAGTTTGCCTCTCAGAGCTGTCAATCTGGAGAGGGAAATATTTAAATCACTAATGTAGCAACATTTCAAGTTAATTATAAACAGCATCAGTAACTTCTTCATAAAGCTAGATTTTAAATCCTCCTCTGCTATTAATTATTTTGGAATGTGAGAGATGACGTTATTAGAACATATTTATTTCTGATCTGCCACAGGAAAAAACGGATCAGCAGAGCCAGGCGGCTGGGAGTGACCAGCTGCACTAGAACTGATTACGAGTCTTTAAAACTGCACCTAATCCTAAAAAAATCCTACCAAGCAAATTTGGTCTCATTTCTAGAGCAAATGCGCTTAGAATAAGGCAAAACCAACTTACAAGTAAATTTTCAGCAAGACAGTGAAACTTTTTTTTATGTCAAAAATTCCATTGTATTTCTGAATAATCATTAGGTCCGTTGGAGATAATTTCACTAGTAATAACATGGGAAAATGTTTTGTTAGAAGTGAAATAATTTATCAATGGAAGTAGGATAAAGCCCCAGGCCCCCCAAAAAACAAGAAATGCTGGTTTTGGGTTATGGGTGAGGTTTAGGACTAAGATGTGAGCATGTCAGTTTAGGTTGGGCTTAGGGTTAGACATGTACCGGTAACGGTTTTGGGTAAGGATTGGGTTAGAGAAACGTATTGAAAAATGAATGAAAGTCGACGCAAAGTCCCTGAGAATATAAGACAGAGAGGTTGTCCTAATGCTAGACTAATTTAAAAATACAGCAATGAAAACAATACAGAAACGCTCACCTGCACTGCCTTGGATTGAAACATTTATGGGTTAGTTTTGCTTGGTCAAGAACCAAACCTAAACCTAGCTGAGAATCTGTGGCAATGCCTGACAGATCCACTGATTCTCTCCAACCAATCAGACTGAACTTGAGATTTTATTGCCAAAAGAACTTGAGCAAAATATAACACATTTATTTGTTTCCAGCTTAGAATTTTTTTTAAACACTTTGTGCTGTTTCTACTTCTTCTACTTTTCAATTTGTGGTGGCCTATCGCATAAAACCATGGAAATCCAAACAGAACACATTGAGGATTATGCTTGTGACAAAGCAAAATGCCACGCACTTTCAGGGGGATAAATATGTGTTGGAGAAATTGTGCCTTAATTAATCAAATATTAGTTATTCTCATATAACCTTGTCATATTATCTAACATTTATGCCTTTATGCCTTTATTGTTTAATCTGATTGTCGTATTAAGAATGTTTCTATGTTGTAGACTTGCTCTGATTCCTATCTTCAGAAGATCTCACTGGTGGGGAGCAGAGGCAGCAGTTTCCTGCAGTGTTATCTCTTGTCCAGGTGTTCAGCTTCGTTGACCAGTTGGATTGCTATAAAACTGTCTCTGTGAAGATTCACTACATGTTTTGCAAAGCTCTGTGCCTGGAACGAGATTAGCTAGTACTGAATCATTTGTGACTTAGTTAGTAAATGACAATCAACGCTGCAGCTGTGTGATGAATTGTTTCCCCTCCCCTTAGAGCTGCAGCGTCCTTGTGATTAGGGATCCTGAAAACATTAAAAAGAGAGGGGCAGACAAATGTGGCTTCAGAGCGGTAGGAGATTGTAACTGAAGGCACATCTCTGGCTGTTCTCCTCGCGAGTAGAAAGAATCTAACTCTCTTGTCTTTCCTGAGTTTGCATAAGTTGTGTTCATAGGTGTTTTGAACCTAACGATATGTTTAGAAGAAACTGTATATATTCGAGATTTACAACCCGTTCAATCACCTAAATAAACTGAATTTTGGATATCTTATCCATTGCAAAGGAAAAAGCTCAAACTCATACTCAATAAAACATTCAGCAGCCTTGCTGCATGAAAACAGAAACTCATCTCTTTTCTGCATGATTTGCCAAAGCGACGCTCCACTGCTGAGTGTTCACACATTTAACTCCCCTGAACATGGATACACACTCTGAGACTTGTTGTGTTCGCCTGAAAGCTTCGGCCGCGTTGCCAAGTAACAAGACGAGTGTCGGAGCCCGAGAGAAGAGGTTTCTTTTGTGGGTTCAGACTGCGGCGTGTGTGAGCGCTAATTAACAGCTGCCGTCTCCGGCTGAGCCTATGAACTCGTGCACCTAACCGGGCACGCACACACACACACACACACACACACACACACACACACACACACACACACACACAGAGAGAGAGAGAAAGGAGACCAGAACCCAAACTGGGCCCAAACAGCCAAAGACAAGCGGGCCGATGGGTCGCGAGAGACGCCACCGCTCCCATGGTCGCATGTGACAGACGCATGAACGCGCACACATACACACACGCGCTCTTTGACAGTCTCCATGGCAACCGGTGTGCAGCTCCAGTCTGAGTTGGCTTTTGTCTTGAAAAGGCTGCAGAGATAAGGCAGCAGGGGCTAACCGGTGGGCTGAAGGGAACCGTCAATAAAAGATGAGGGGGAACTGTTGGGGAGCGGGCTCCGCGGAGCAACACGTGGCGGGGCGGCACGGCGAGGAAAGTTACGAGGCACTATAACCGGACAAAATCCTTTCGCGGCGCAAGCCATCCATCCATCCATCCATCTTCTGCCGCTTATCCGGAGTCGGGTCGCGGGGGTAGCAGCTTTAGAAGGGAGGCCCAGACTTCCCTCCAGCGTGTCCTGGGTCTTCCCCGGGGCCTCCTCCCGGTGGGACGTGCCCGAAACACCTCACCAGGGAGGCGTCCAGGAGGCATCCTGACCAGATGCCCGAGCCACCTCAACTGGCTCCTCTCAATGTGGAGGAGCAGCGGCTCTACTCTGAGTCCCTCCCGGATGACCGAGCTTCTCACCCTATCTCTAAGGGAGAGCCCAGCCACCCTACGGAGAAAACTCATTTTGGCCGCTTGTATTCGCGATCTCGTTCTTTCGGTCATTACCCAAAGTTTATGACCATAGATGAGGGTAGGAACGTAGATCGACCGGTAAATTGAGAGCTTCGCTTTTTGACTCAGCTCTCTCTTCACCACGACGGACCGGTACAGGGAAGGGACCAGACAAAGCGCAGCCCGAAGACCCCTATGATGACTACAAACTTTGGACCTAGTGTTCCCTCGCCCGGACGCGGGTCACCGGGGCCCCACTCTGGAGCCAGGCCTGGAGGTGGGGCACGTTGGCAAGCGCCTACCGGCCGGGCTCAGCCCGAAGAGGAAACATGGGTCCCTCTTCCAATGGGCTCACCACCTATGGGAAGGGCCACAGGGGTGCATTGTGTGATGGGTGGTGGCCGAGGGAGGGGGCCCTGGCGGTCCGATCCTCGGTTGCAGAAACTGGCTCTTGGGACGTGGAATGTCACCTCTCTGGTGGGGAAGGAGCCGGAGCTGGTGTGTGAGGCTGAGAGGTTCCGGCTAGAAATAGTCGGTCTCACCTCGACGCATGGCTCTGGTTCTGGAACCAGTCTCCTTGAGAGGGGCTGGATGTACTTTCACTCTGGAGTTGCCCACGGTGAGAGGCGTCGAGCAGGGGTGGGCATACTTGTTGCTCCCCATCTTGGCGCCTGTACGTTGGGGTTCACCCCGGTGAACGAGAGGGTAGCCTCCCTCCGCCTACGGGTGGGGGGACGGGTTCTGACTGTTGTTTGTGCTTACGGGGCCAAATGACAGTTCAGCTTACCCACCCTTTTGGAGTCCTTAGAGGGGGTACTGGAGAGTGCCCCTCCTGGGAGACTCCCTCGTTTTGCTGGGGGGGACTTCAACGCTCACGTGGGCAATGACAGTGAGACCTGGAGGGGCGTGGTTGGGAGGAATGCTCCCTCCGATCTGAACTCGAGTGGTGTTCTGTTGCTGGACTTCTGTGCTCGTCACGGATTGTCCATAACGAACACCATGTTCAGGCATAAGGGTGTCCATATGTGCACTTGGCACCAGGACACCCTAGGCCGCAGTTCGATGATCGATTTTGTCATCGTTTCGTCGGATCTGCGGCCGTATGTCTTGGACACTCGGGTGAAGAGAGGTGCGGAGTTGTCCACTGACCACTACCTGGTGGTGAGTTGGCTCCGGTGGTGGGGGAGGATGCCGGTCAGACCTGGCAGGCCCAAACGTGTTGTGAGGGTCTGCTGGGAACGTCTGGCAGAGTCCCCTGTGAGACGGAGCTTTAACTCCCATCTCCGGCAGAGCTTCAAACACGTCCCGGGGGAGGCGGGGGACATTGAGTCTGAGTGGACCATGTTCCGTGCCTCCATTGTTGAGGCGGCTCATCGGAGCTGTGGTCGCAAGGTTGCGTGGTGGCAACCCTCGAACCCGTTGGTGGACACCTTCGGTGAGGGATGCTGTCAGGCTGAAGAAGGAGTCCTATCGGGCCTTTTTGGCCTGTGGGACTCCGGAAGCAGCTGATGGGTACCGGCGGGCGAAGCGGCGTGCGGCTCAGGTGGTTGCTGAGGCAAAAACTTGGGCGTGGGAGGAGTTCGGAGAGACCATGGAGAAAGACTTCCGTATGGCTTCGAGGCGATTCTGGTCCACCATCCGGCGTCTCAGGAGGGGGAAGCAGTGTAGCACCAACACTGTTTACAGTGGGGGTGGTGTGCTGCTGACCTCGACTCGGGACGTTGTGGGTCGGTGGGCGGAGTACTTCGAAGACCTCCTCAATCCCATCAACATGCCTTCCATTGAGGAAGCTGAGCCTGAGGACTCTGGGTTGGGCTCTCCAATCTCTGGGGACGAGGTGGCCGAGGTAGTTAAAAAGCTCCTCGGTGGCCGGGCCCCGGGGGTGGATGAGATTCGCCCGGAGTATCTCAAGGCTCTGGATGTTGTAGGGTTGTGTTGGTTAACGCGACTCTGCAGTATCGCATGGACTCGGGGGGCAGTTCCCCGGGATTGGCAGACTGGGGGTGGTGGTCCCCCTGTTTAAAAAGGGGGATCGGAGAGTGTGCTCCAATTATAGAGGGATCACACTCTTAAGCCTCCCTGGCAAGGTCTATTCGGGGGTACTGGAGAGGAGGGTCCGTCGGATAGTCGAACCTCGGATTTTGGAAGAGCAGTGTGGTTTTCGTCCTGGTCGTGGAACACTGGACCAGCTCTACACCCTCAGCAGGGTCCTGGAGGGTGCATGGGAGTTCGCCCAACCGGTCTACATGTGTTTTGTGGACTTGGAGAAGGCGTTCGACCGTGTCGGGGTGCCCTTTGGGGGGTTCTCCGGGAGTATGGGGTACCGGGCCCTTTGATACGGGCTGTCAGGTCCCTGTATGACTGGTGTCAGAGTCTGGTCCGCATTGCCGGCAATAAGTCGGGCTCGTTCCCAGTGAGGGTTGGACTCCGCCAGGGCTGCCCTTTGTCACCGATTCTGTTCATTACTTTTATGGACAGAATTTCTAGGCGCAGCCAAGGTGTTGAGGGGATCCGTTTTGGTGGCCTTAGGATCGCATCTCTGCTTTTTGCAGATGATGTGGTCCTATTGGCTTCATCGGGACGTAATCTGCAGCTCTCGCTGGAGCGGTTCGCAGCCGAGTGTGAAGCGGCCGGGATGAGGATCAGTGCTTCCAAGTCTGAGCCGGAAAAGGGTAGAGTGCCTTCTCCGGGTCGAGGGAAATGTCCTGCCCCAAGTGGAGGAGTTCAAGTATCTCGGGATCTTGTTCACGAATGAGGGAAGAAGGGAGCGTGAGATCGGCGCAAGCTTGCCATAAAAATCTAAACCCATCTGCTCCCTCCCTGCAAGCAATTATATCACTGAACCCGGTGAAATCCAACCTGTGACAGGTGGAGGATGCGGCCGTCTCTGCAGCAACGCCCTTCAAAACAGGGGAGTGAGGTTACGCCAATGTACGCCCAACTCCCACAGCCCATACCGACAGGAAGATTCACACATTTTTCTGTTTCTTTAAAAAACATGTATCATATTTTATGCTTGAAGTGTGAACATAGCTGGAATTATTTGTAGCTAGTGGAGGTTTACTCATCCATTATGACAGAACCGATGTGCAGAATGTATTCATGGAAATATCAATATCGTAATAATTTGCACAGTTTTTGAACATGATAATATAATTAAAGATTCAATAAATAACTTTTGTGAAAAAAAAAAGGTTTTAATATACGTGTTAAAACTGTCACTATGTTATGATAGTATATTATGACATACACTTATTGGTCATAGACAATGAAAGCAGGAAGGAAGGAGGGTCTTAGCGCTGTCAATCAAGCTGATCTGTGCAATGCAGAAAGTCCCCCACACCCTTTTGCTGAGATTAATCTCAGGAAATTTTTGAGAAAAGAAAAGGAAATCCTGAGTGCAAAGAGCTAAAAATTGTCTACGTTTGAAACCGAGTGAATTTCCAAGTTGAAAAATTTTGACAAGCTCAAAAAATGACCAAGTTCTTTCTAGGAAATATGTGACATAAATCCCAAAGTTTCAGAGTTTTTTTTTTTTTGGAAAATTACCTCCCTTTTTTTTCTTGTGTCTGTGATGGCCCTAATATGCAGTCGGGCCATTTCCATTATTTAAACAAAAAAAAACTAATCTTAGCCCTTTAAGTTTAAAACGTACCTCTCTAGTCTTTTTTAAACAAATTTGACAGAAACATTTATTTCCGTATTTATCCAAGCTCAGATATAACTAAAAATGATGTAAGCAGTCCTGAAAAGACAAATGAAGGTTATTACAGCACAGTTTTGTTTGCACACATCCTCCAGAAAGCAGAGCAGCGATTTGGCTGCCAGGTATGAAATGTCTGGCCAAGCCGTTGTGAATGACTCAGCAGAGCTAATGAGTTTCTGAAGGGAACTCACTCTGGAATTTGCGCAGGTTGATCAAACCGTGGTCTCGAATGATCCTGTAAGAGACGAACACAGCGGTTCAGAAAAAACAATCCTTTGATTGCTGAAGCAAACCTACAAGAAATGGAATCTTCTTAGGTGTAACATTATCTCAGTATAAATATCAAATAAACTCCCAATAAAACTGTCTTTTTATGCCAATCCTAAATCACTCTTCGGTCAGTTTGTAAGACAAACTCTTCAAACCCAACATCTGGAAGGTGGCCAAAAACACACCAGAACTACAATTATTACCACTTATTAGTGCGCTATGTTTAAAATGAGCAGTTGAACTTCGGGATGAATCGGGCGACACATGAAACTGTGGAGCCAGCGTGCCGATTTCTGGAAAGCGAATCAAGGCTACTGCCTTTTTAAAGCCGTCTCAGGTCGGTCTCCACCAAACAGAATTCAGTGCTTTTAGGGCCGGAGAAAGCTCACAAACGTGAGTTCTGATGTTCGGCTGCGGAGCTCAAGGTCTGATCTTACAATCCTCTCTGACAACTTAGCAGAGATAAAATAGGGGCCTGGCTGCTCGAGGTAGCTGGCAACGCTTTGCGAGCCTTGAATGCCATTCCGCGGAGTTCAGGGAGCAGAAACTCGTTAAAGTTGACTCTGTGATGGATGCGAGGCGCAGTGTGGAGTGACAAAGAGTGACAGCTGGCAGGATAACAACAGAAAATGTATTTTCCTCCAAAAAGAAAAAAGAATGTTAAAGGACACCTATTACGCTCCTTAAGAACAAGTTAAGAGATGTGCCTGGGTTCTACAAAACATGTTCATTACGTTTCTTGCATAAACTCATTCTCAGATAACGAAATGTCACCCGGTCAGTTCTGCCCGTTTTGAGCCATGTTCAAAATGAGCCGTTTTAAGGTTCTGTCGCTTTTATGCAAATAAGTTGCTTCTGGCCACGCCCCCAAACTCATGTTGCACTATGTACCCTTAATAATGAGTGTGAACTGGTGTGCAATTGTACAACAACGCATCTAACGTTTCTGCAGCAAAAGCTTCTGCTTGCACCGCTATCATCTGGACTATGTTAATTAACGTTTCCAGAGGTCAAAGGTCAACCAGCCAGTCCAAATTTACAAAATCAAATGAAATATGGCCTCCATCAAGTGTGCTACATTTGTGCAGCAAAAATGTCCGTTTGTGCCGTTGTAATTTTAAAGGTATTATTAAAAAAAAACTTTTTGTTTGGGGTATCAGAGATCATCCTTCTCTCCACACTGCAGGTTAACAAAATCAAACAAAATTGATAGAATTAAATTTTGCTATTTCTGTGCAGTTCATTGCCACCTCTGGAAACTTTTTTTTTTTTTTTTAATAGTGGCACAACTGAAAGTCTTTGCTCTACAAAGCAGCACAAACGTAGCACAGTTGATTGGCGCCATCTTTCTTTGGATTTTGCTAATGTGGACTGGCTGATGGAGCTTTGATGACATCTGGAAACATTTATTAATATCTCTAAAATGGTTGCGAACACAAAATAAAAATTTGTTCTGCTCAAACGTTTCACTTGATTTGAAGAAGGTGAGAGCGGCCGACTTCAGAAGAAGAGCAATGTCCCTGTTCTCTGTTGGAGTTAATGAAAAATGCGCTCGTCTTTTCCAGCTTTTCCAGCGCGTTCGGTGGGAAAGCCAGCTGTCCAAATGTGCTTGTCTTTCGACAATGAAGTGGGCGGAGCTCGACTAGTTGCTTTAAGAGGAAAAAAGACTGAAATCCTTGGTTCTAATCTGACAAAGTGCAAAATTAAAAGTTTATGGATACTTTGACATGGCATGATACTTCTGGACACTCATGACGTCATTTTGTTTGTCCGACAGTTTTATTCTAGCAATAAAAGAAATGTGGTTTTATTGTCATCTTCACATGATCATTTAAATGTTCAGTTTTCTTAGTTTGGCCAATGCTACAAAGAACTTAGTATTGGCAAAAAAAGACACGCACAAAAAAAACCCCTTAAATAATCAAATATTTATGTGATGACTGGAACAACTAAAGTGGAATGAGTAAATCAGCAGGAATTTCATGTGAATGGTATCTCAGATAGAGGATAAAATGCAGGGAAACAAAAAGACCGAAAGTGAGAACGCCGCTTTCTGTAAACTGATTTGTTCTTCAGAATTAAAAACATTTTTTACTTCCTTCCTGCTGGGAGAACGGGCATGTTGTCAAACAGTCTGGCATTCACATTCACAAAGAACAAATGCATATCTAAATATATTCATGGAGGGAACAAACACCCTGCGGCTTGTAAATTCAACCCGAAAGACCAAATGCACGGCAGCAAATAAATCGGTTAAAGTTAGCAACCCGTTCAGCGATAATCGCATCTATTCTGAACTGGCGGCTTTTGACAAAACACCAAACAATGTTATAAATACATCCATCCAGTGAAATGCGAGATGCTAAGTAAGCAGAGAGCTGCTGGGAAAGGTGTGAATTACTATTTGGAAAACACCAGTGCAATGAATACAGAGGTTTCTGACGCCATCTGCTGAAAATACGAGGCCCCTGCATGCTGCTGGCTGCATATCCACATCGAATGAAATAAAAACAAACACCTACTTCTTTCTTCTTTGTCTCTCTTTTAATCTTGAATGATATATATCGACGACCGCGAGCTTGAGAGCTGTGAAAGAGGCAGGAAGTTAAAGTAGAAGGTGCGAATCAGACAATATGATTTAAAAAAATGAAAAAAAAAAAGTACCGTGCAGTATATCTGAGTCATCGTCCACAAAGTCGATGTCTTTCAGATCCCATTCTGCGTAGTTGTCGAACTCCTAGGAGAGAGATAAAAATGGCGTCAGGCTCTGATGAGGTTGCTATGACGGCTCGCTGTCGGGTGACAGCCCAAGGTGTGAGTCACTATTTTCATTAACATTTACTGCCGAACCCTCTGGTGGCGGTTTGACTGATTTACTCATCCGGACAGGTGAAGTCAGCTCAGCCTCACCTCCATAAAGTCCGCCCTGGCTGGCATGTACCCCGCCATGTCCCGAGACAGAACCGAGTCAAAGGTCGGCCGGGGGGGGTCGTCAGAGGCTGTGGGGTCAGAGGAATACATATAAGAAGCAAAAATGCTTCACTGGTTTGTGATTATTTACATTCTGGGATGGACTTTAGAAAGGGCTCATATGGGCAGTAGCCCAGGCATCATTTTTTGGGGGGCGTCCGCAGCATTTTTTTTTATGAATGCCGATATTGTCATATCAAGTGAGATGAAATAATATATATATATATATATAAATATATATATATTTTTTTTATTTATTTTTTTTATGAATATAAAGAATACTCAAGTGTCTGAAAATTATGAAGTTATAGTCTCATTTTTGGAGCTAAAAGCTACCATTTTCAGGAGGTATCAACAGTTCATGCCCATTTATGTATAGCACTACCTACTAATGTACTGTTATTATTATAACAAAGGAATTTTTCTTTAGTTGATAGGGCACCAATTAACTAAATAACTTCCATCCCGGGGCCAAAATCCTTCTAAATCCAGCCCTGTTAACACAGGGACGTCTGACTTTAATTCACAAAAATATTTTAAAAAATGAAACCATGGGGATTTTACACGGTTTTATAAAAGAAATTAGCTATAGCTTATAGAGATATATCAATCATTCAGCCAATACTCAAAATTTGTCAGTTTCAATCAGTAGATCAAATATTGAATGTTTGTGTTTTACTATTTATATCTTTGACATTTCAACAAACGCCTGTTGGTTTCTCCTCCAGTGCCAAAAACAGCAGATTAAAAGCTTTTATTTTTGGCATGTGTAGCACATTGCCTCTGCATGGAAAATTGTAAAATGTAGTCTTACAAGATCTTAACCGGAATAACCTACAATAAATACAGATCGTTTAAAGAATAGTGAGTGATCCTTGAAATCTTTATATTGTTTGCAAAAATAAGAAAGAGGAGATCAAGAATAAGAACCACAGGGAGTTTAATGATCAATAATTTGGATTAAAAACTTGTGGATTAAAAAATATGTGTAGCAAAAGTCAAGTAAAGCTTCTTATTAAAATATAAATTCAAGTAAAAAGCATGCTTCTCAAAAAAATTGTTTTGAATCTTATATATGATGGAAGATAAACTCTAGAATTGAAAAACATTTTCCACATTTCACTTCAAAAAGTATCACGTTTTATTAATTCCCATCATTTCTAAAGCTACCTTGAAACACCGTGTCAGACTAATCTCATTAACCATCATTTTAAAAGAAAATAATCGGCATATTGTGTCTCTTTCGGAGGGTTTTGTGTTCCGCTGCGAGAGAAAATGAAAGAGATAAAACATGGAAACGGCTTACGTTTGAAAGGAATGGCTCCGTCTGCATAGCAAGAGTCTTTTGCTTTCCGCAGGCTGAGCAAGGTGGAGGAGAACAGCGGGTTATTGATGAAATTCTTCATGTAGTGGCTCTCGCATTCTTCTTTGGTTTTAGTGCGCATCTGATATGCTACATCCTGCCTGGGGAGGCGAGAAAAACACAAAGATTCATCCTCCGGCTCCGCCGAGGACGGCTCGTCCAGATTTATGAACGGGTCACACCGGGTTGATGGGTTTAGGAAACAGAGCACAAATACTGTGTTTTTATTTGTTGTGTTTAAAGATTAAGAGCGGGAGACAACACGATTGCATTCGGCCAACTAAAAATGAGTTAGGGTGTTTAAATTGCGTGCGTGGTACGAGGTGTGTTCCTTCAAGTTTTAAAGATTCCTGCAGGCCAATATTTTAGGAATTTTTAAAGCGGCGGTATTATGTATTTTTCATCCACACAAAGCCATTTTATAGCTCAATTAATCAACTGTGTTAGCTTCAGTTGTATGTATCAAATATGAATTAAAAGAAATTTGACTTTGTAACTTAATAACTTGAAATTGGGCCTCTGTCTCTTTAAAAATTCTTGCTTTTTCTAAGACTCTGCCTTCGGAAGTCAACGCAGCATGGCTCCTCTATTAACCTTTTAGCAACATAGACAAACAAATGGATGGAAACTATTGTTTTCTAGCCGGAGACAATAAGTGACAGAACAACTTGTGGTGGAAGAAACTTTCCTCACAGGCCAAAACATCAAACTCATTAAAGCATCACAAACTCAACTCATTCCCCGGAAGGCCGACTGCTTGGCTCCGTGTTGCGCTCTGAGCTATGACGCAAACATTTAATATTTAACCTGAGAGCAAACGGCAGCGGTGTGATGAAGAGTTTCAACCCTGAGGGCGTGAAACCCAGAAACAAACCTTGAAACCTTAAATAAATGACACCGGAGAGTGTGGCAGAGGGAAAACTATCAGGCAGACAGCCTTTTCAAATCACAGTGAATAAGTGCCCACCAGTTCCCAAAGCCGCAGTCCATAACCGCCTCCAGCAGCGCCATCTCCTCTTGCGCCGTCCAGCCCGGCTCCAGAACCGGGAAGTCCGATGTCTGCAGGGTGGGGAAGTAGAGTAACATCTCAGAGGTGTGTGTGTGTGTGTGGAGGGGTTTGCAACTTGGTGAAGTAAAAGAAAAATACTCACCATGATTTCATATTTGTGATCACTCTGATGCTTTTTGTACTCAAATCCCTTGGTGAAGCACTGAAAGAGATCCACACGGTTAGACTGACTGAAGTCACTCTGACTTCCTACTGAAAGTCAGAGGAAAAAAACAGGAAAAGCTTTTAACCCTCCAATGCGACCAGGGGGAAGCCGACGGGTTGTCCCGTCAGACCGTCAGTCCCAGCAACAACAACAACAAAACGCAGGGTCAGTGTGAATCTGCACTAAACTTGCGGATCCCAAATGATCCCATCTCTTCAGACCGTCAGACAGTTAAAATGGCGGTGGACTTCCAGGTCGCTGCGATCGTAAACAGTAATGCAAATTCACTCATCACTCACATATTTTGCACAGACTTGAAATTTTTATTAGTCATCTCTGACCTATCACCTCAACGCTTCTGGATTTCCTTCTTTTCTGACCAGTCACTGCAACACGGCTGAATTTTGACCAATACTTATAGCGGATTTCTAATATCACTTCCCGTTTTTTGAACGGGACTTTGTCTTGCCAAACCTGCGAGACAAAATCAAGGGTGACGCTTGATGATATTATTGACATTTTTTCTGTTGAGACATCCTGTAGGATAAACATTTCACATTAAAGTGAATGATTAATACGCCATTCTTCTTTTACATTATGACAACTCCTCGGGACATAATTTGATTTGAATTGAGGATCCTATTTCAAGAATGTTCTTGAAAATGTAACTCGCACCTTAAATATGTTAAAATCTTTTTTGCAGCAATTTAAACTTTTTTGTAAGACATGTTATGACTCAAATCTTTAAAAAAAAAAGGCACCGCAAAATCCCAAAGGGACTGAATGATACCTGGAACCATTCAACACCTAAACTAGACAAATATTTATAGAAGACTGTATCGATTATAATCTAATATCATAACTGCATGAGTCAAGATTATATACAAATATAAAAATACACAAATTGCTCTTAGAAAAATGCTGGTCTTGCTATATATACAGGATATCGTTCTTGTATCACCAGTTGCATATTTTTACACAGGCGTAATTATAAAACAAAGAATAATTAATCTAGGATTAAAGACAACTCAATCATCTCGTGTGTCAGGGTCACTTGCAGCAAAAACAGAGATATTTTGAACTTTTCTTTTCCAGAATGATGTCAAATAGAAAAAAGGGGGAAAAAAGAACCACTTCTGGAGCCACAGGCTGCAGATCCCCATTCCCGAAGCTTTATCTCAGTCCAGAGATATTTTAGGAGTGCTGAGGAGCCAGCAACGTGCTTATCTCTTTCATGCATAACTCAACAAGTTAATTTTAGCAATCAACACCAAACTAAAATCAAGTGCAGGAAAGTGCAAAACAAAAACAAACAAACAAAAAAAACAAGCATAATAAAAGACAAATAGAATCATTCCCTGTAATTGGATTCAGTCGGAGGTCTGCTGATGAGCCACGTGTTGGTTATCCACTCACCTGAAGGCAGAGCAGAAACGGAGCCGGTCCACATTCTGCACACTTGATGTAAGGTTCAGTCAGGTAGGAAGAGCATCCTCTGCAGGGAGGCTTGTCAAAGGGATCATCTGCAAAATCACAGGCTTTATGGTTAAAATGTCATGGTTACAGTTCACTTACTAATTATAGACTGCAGAGCACGGATACATAAAAATAAAATATAATAATTAAATAAATATTCTCTAGTCAGTCGGGATCACAAAGGGGTTTAATTTAGGCTGTAAAATAACATTTAGCTGCACATTTCAAAGCTAGCTAATGTTTGGATTTAGTTCCTTATAATTAGCTTCAGGTTTGCGTCTTTCGTCGCTGCTTAACTTGGCGTCCAATATCTACAGCAACACCAACATGTATGCTTTTATATTTCAAGGTTTTGAACGAAACATTTAATGCGCTTTCTTTAGCCACGAATGCTAACGTTAGCCTGGGTAACAACACAGAGCAACGACTGGGGGAAAAAAAATATCCACAACGCGCTAACGGTGAGGGAACAGCGGCTGACTGGGGCCTGTTGTCCGTGTGTTTTCACAGACACTTACTTGTCAACGACGCCAGACAGTCCATGTTAGTCTGATTTTCGGAGAGGAAACATAAAAACTAAAAACAAACCAACATCCCCCCTCGCAGAACCGAGGCTGAGGACAGATCTATTTCTCGGGGCTCAAGTCGAAGCTAATCGAGTTCATGCGAGTCGATGCGGGGAAAGAGGCACGAGACCAAGATTTTAACAACGTTTCTTAACATGTAGGTCGAATGGACGTAAAATATTATATTCATGCATGCGCAGTGAAATTAGATGCATACGACAAAGGCAACCACACTTGCAATTAAAGACATAGTTTTAAATGTTATTTTTTTTTCTTACAGATCACGTCACACATAAATTACCTACTATATATATAAAAAAACAGTTTCTTGTGCCCGAATTTGTTATTTTGCGATTGTGTTGTATTTATTTACTTCTTTTCATTTGAGATTTTAAGATACCAGGATTTGAAAATAGCTTATTTTGTTTCTCTGATGGCAGAGAAATTTAATATGTAAATAAAATATGTAATTTTATTTACATATTAAATAAAATGTTTTGATGAGTACAAACTCATTACAGACATAAACATAAGTATCCGCATTCGCTCCATTGAAGCACTTTTTACATGCAGGACACAAGGAAAAGATGCATTTCCCCTTTTTGCCACCAGGCGTCGCTCTTGCTCCAGTGTCTTGCATATGAAAAATGCCAATGCCTGCAAGCCTTTGTTTTCACTCTCAGCGCAGGCTACCTCTTGAGCCTTGTGCTTGTGTCTGCGTGTGTGTGTGTATTTGTGTGTGGGTGCGTGTGTATGTGTGTGTTAGCATTTCTCACCCAGTACGGTTCATTTGTCCAACAAATACTACGTTATGAGGACCCACTGCTCCTCATGGAGCAATGTTAAGTCCTTGTGGGGAGAGGCAGACATACTATGTGTGTGTGTGTGTGTGTTGGTTAAGCTGAGAAGTGGAAAGACTTGAGATGGATTTTACAGTTCACCCCAAAATGCCCCCATACTGTTTTTGGTCCTCAGTCGTGCTCCTCCAGGCCTAAGAATGGCTTGAACACATCCCGTTCAATATAATAAAGTAATAAATATGCTGTTCTAGATATTTTTCCACAGGATCTCTCCAGTTCTGGCCCCCAAATCAAATCAGCCCTTCCTCTGTCTGCACAAAAGGAGATCCAGCAAAAATGAACACCTCTAAAAGTTGACGCCCAGAACTGCAGCTTTGCTTCTGGTCCCACCACTTACGGTCGACAAGTGAGTTTATCTGACATCTGAATGTTCGTTTTCTTTTTTTTTTCTTTGCTTTGTTAGCTAAGTAAGAGCAAATACACACAGTATCAGCCTGGAGAAATGAAAAGTTCTGCAGGAACTTGGAAGTGCTTGTTAGGTTAAATGAACGTCCTCCTGCTCGCTGTGAGGACAATCCACAGTGACAGGCGTGTTCAGCCCCGGTAAAGAGTGCATCCCGTCTCCCGACGTTCTGGGTCGACAGCGGACCTCTAGGGACAGACTCACTGAAAGCGGCGGGGCCCAAAGCGCCGCAGATACATGAGTAATAACAAAGTGGCTGTCCAACGCAACAGAACGGAGCATGATAAAGGGACGGTTGTACTTCCCCTCTCTGTGTCATTTCCAGCTCGCTGTTGAAACAGTTTGTTTGACAATCCTGTGGGAGCGTTACAATTTGTGTGTCTTTGAAAGGGAACTTCTCCTTTCCATGTGGCAGTTTGTAGTTTAACCAAATGAAGTCAGCCTGTGCCTTTGTGCTCTCTCACTCAGTCTTTTGTTCTTCAAGGATGACCCAAACCAACCATTTTGTTGTCATTTGGACTATACCTTTGGTTTAAGGTTGAGGGCCAACAATAGGCTGAACTGCCCTGAAAAGAAAATCATTCTTGTCCCCTCAGACCATTCAGGCATGTCAACTGTATAAGGTCCCTGTATTTTGGGTAGAAGGAGATCAAGGCCATCCATTGTTGGTTTTCTGTCCTGTCTCTTGTTCCCTAAAGTGCTAAATGATGACGATAAACTGAACTGAACATGAGCCCATCTCTGTGAAAACCCTTCTTTATTCAGTGACGTTACTGACCTGTTGATGAGAAAACAATCTAAAACAAAACAATAAAATATAGCATGTGGAACTCAATTCTTTCACAGATCATCTGCCTCAGTGAGAAACATATTATTATAAAAGTTACTCACCGTAGCTTTAACCGTTATGAGGACACTGGTGTCTTCATGGACCCATTGTGTGAGCCATGGGTGGATGGATGGATGGTTGAATCAAGATTATTTGCATAGCACATTTCACTTGTAAGGTGGTTCAAGGTTTTTTACATAATAAAAACACAACAATTGCAAAGTTTATAGAAAACACCATCAACAATTGAACAAATGTCACATTTTGATGAGCGTCGTCGTCATGAGATTTTAACTCCTCCTATTCATTCGATAAATTTGACAGAGCAGTATACTCTCAGCTGCAGCCGGGCTAAAACACCAAGTCAGCATATGTGGATGCAAACCGTATCAAATCACATCTTGGCTGGCAATGCAAGGAAGACTCCATTATCCCCATTAACAAAGAAAATGTTCCAGTTCTCTCCACTGCAGCATCATCATCGTCGTCGTCTGAGCAAACAACCTGCTGTCTCTCCACCCCCCCCCCCCTCATCCTCTGGCCCTCACACCTACAGAAAGGGCCCCACGCTGCTAATTCGCTTCAAAGGCTGACAGACGAGGGCTTTCTCTGTTACAGGCGTGTGCCAGATTAGGTGGAGGCGAATCAAAAAAAGACCCCCCCTCCCCACCCGGTTACATCTTTAAAAACTCCCCTGGTGTCTGGCCACTCCTCTGCCTCAAAGCACTCCCCAGCTGCCGGGGTTTGAATCGGAGGGGCTCCCTGGAGAAAGAAAGGGGCATCTGGCACACGCCTTGGGGGCGAGGAGTTAAAAAAAAAAAATGGAAAAAAAAAAAAAGAAACGTGTCAAACTGCTGCTTTCATTAAAATACACCACTTCAGACGACTGATGATTCATGAACTCCATCTCGGAAAATCTGCAGTGTTTGCTTTTATCGCCATGACCTAATAGTGTGTTGTCTTTTTTTGTTCGTTTGTTTGTTTTTAATGTGGACTGTGGACTTTTTTTAAATTTCATTTTCAGACTGAGATTTGATTTATTTATTTTTGTTAAGTAAACTATCTCCGTCTGCAACTGATTAGCAGGCGACTTGTTAAGATCTTTATGTATCTCCTGGGTCTTTTATTTGTGCTTTACTGCACATTTGAACACATCCAAAACATAAATGCATTTTTATTTATTTTTTGTTTTTTTTTGTTTTTTTAATTTTATGTTCCATGAAGAAATGCATCGTTTATGTTTGGGAATGTTTCAGTTTCCACTGTTGGTTTTTATTGTGGCTCTGAACACTTTCAAGAGGCAGAAGTAATTAAAAAGGCTCCAGGTCGAATTAGCCGTTTCACCAGTTTGAACCCTGATACACGTTTTGCTTGTCGCGGCCCACTTTTGATTTTGTACTCACAAACAAACCATGCAGTCGGTAAGGATATTTCTGTTGCACTTTTACTGTGCTGGATGAACTGGGGGGACAACATATTGAGTCATAAAAACACGTAAAACTCACATATTGTTTATTTTCATTAGATATGATGTCTTGTTGATCGTCGTCCTTCATTCTGCATGGGAAGAGAGAAAGAAAGAAGGAGACAGAGGAAAGAAGAAAGACGTTTTTTAAAGATCTGTCACACTTTGTTTTGCACCTGCAATCAATTTTGTAATCCATAATGACGATAATGTGGTTTTGTGAGCTTCTGATTATTCTAATGTGTGAGCAAGAGAGTTTGAAGTAGGATCGACATGACTTCAGCACTGCAACAAGATCCAAAGAGCTTTCAGAAGATGCCGACCGTAATGCCGCTCAGAATTGAAGAAGCCATATACACATTTTTTTAGAAAGCCAGTTTTATAGTCATAAAAGTCTGATCTCAGTCGCCAACCAAAATCTGGGTCGATCTGAAAACGGTTGGTAGGAAAAGCAGCCAACAAACCTGACTCGGTTTCAGCAGTTCTCCCCAGCTTCCAGCTGCTTCCAGCTGCTCTGGGAAAGATGTGAAAGGATTCCTAATGTGTTTCACCAGTCGAACTGCTTAGAAGGTAAATCTACTTGATGCTATGAAGATGCACATAAACCAACGTAACTTTCCCATTTTCCTTCCTTCTTTTAGAACTTGATAAAATAATAATAATAATAATTGTGCTTAAAACACCAAAACAACATCAGCTTGAATTGGGAAAGGGTCGACTGAATCAATATTTTTGTACACATCATCAAAACTTTGGATTTTTCATCCCTTCCCTGATATTGAAACTCAACAAACATTTTGTGTAATCCAGTTTAGTCTGAGATTCTTTTCACATACAGTGCTTTGGCGTGGAGACTTATCACTGACCTCAAGTGGTAAAATATTTCTACAAATAATGGTGTTCAGGTGATGAGCCAAAAATAAACCAAGCAGTAAATCTGGTCAGATTTTCACTTAAGACTCTTCATACACATTTTTTGGAAGTATTTTCCGCCAATTCTTGCTCTACGAATCTTGCCCTTTGTCTCTCATGCTGCCGACCATGAGTCTGTGTGGAAATAAGTGCGCAAAAAAAGTACAAAAATAAATAAATCACATTTGGTTTTTCAAAAAAATACCTCCCAGAAAACTTGTTTTCAAAGTTTGCTTGGGTCATTACGAGTGTGGAGTTTCGACCTCCGACTGAAGTGGGTTAAATATTACATACCCACAACTAAGATTGTCTCAGCTGGATTTAGTGAGGCCAATCATAGACAGTTTTTCTTTTCTGTTTAAGGAAAACTTCACAGGACGATTACACATCCAGGGACGATTCTAATCTTGAAATAAACATCTTGAAGAACTCCCCACTATCCACAGCGAGGAAGAGTAAGTTATTAAAAAGTCCATCAACATCACAATGTTTTTAACACGTTTTGAAGTCCTTTGTTAGATATGATTACCATTGCGATTTTGGCTGAGTGAAAGGTTCCCCCTGCAGGGTTCTCCTCCCTGTGACCTCATGTGGACATCCTCTTCCCCACGGCTGAGGCAACTCTGAAGAACCAGCGCAGTTCGAGTTCATGAAGGTCAACAAGTGGGTGTGGAGTGGAAGGTTTTTCCCATGTAGAGCGACGCAGCAGCGCAGAGGCTCAGTGGGAAAGCATGTGCTGGCCTTCAGGATGGCCCACGGGAATTTAAAAAGCACAGCCGGCTGGAGTTGAAAGACGCTGTACAAAAGCACATTTTCAGAGCGGCAACAATGATAAAACATCACCACAGCACAACCTGAGTTTGATCCTGAGCTACTTTAACGCCACATTGTGAGTAATGTAGTCACTGCCTACATTGCCCACAATGCACTCGGAGCTGGGTTTGACGCTCAGGAAGTTAACGGTCAAGAAGTCAGGATTTCAACGAGGCAACGCCCATACACTTTGTTAGCCGTGAATGCTAACAGAGTTAGCAGTGCCTGTTACAAACATGTTTAAATCTTTACTTTCCATTAGCAAACAGCGCTTTTATTTTGTTCAGGTTATAGGTGCAGCCGCTATGTCACAGTGATGTTAGACTCATGTCATGCGTCTTGTAGAATAAGCACGATGAGCCGCCATATTCATGTTAGGAGCCGCCATATTGAATCGCAAAGCGGACCTTAGAAGTCCTAGGAGGGGTGGCGGGGGAGTGTAAATGTTTTAATATTCAATGAAACAAGAAAAGGTCATAACTGATGTACAAGAAGTTTCTATTTGGTGGCAAAGTTGTTTGCCAGCCACCAATACATATCACAAGAAGAAGAAGTCGGAGTTTCTCCCAGTTTCCAATTCAATTTGAGTTTGGAAACTTGAATTGAAGCTCAGTGAACAATGTCATCTACAAAATCAAAGCAATCGTTGTTTGTATGAAGTTTTCTAGCCACAGGCTAATTTTCACTTCTTAGTTGGTCCAGGGGGAAATTCGACTCCAGTGTGTTCCAGTTAACTTTTCGACTGGGAGCCGGAGCGCAGCATAACATTCTGTTATTTCTGACTGATTTAGAAACATGCCAGCTGGTAACAGTTTTACTTAATTTCAGAGCCAATTATTAAAATTTAGACGATTCATCTTTGTCTCCTTATGTGAAGTTGGCTATTATATGGCAATCTGAAGGTCTAGTGTGAAGAAAACCCTTAGATTGTGGAATAAATGGGATAAAACCCCAAAATAAACACAGCAGAAAGTACTTAGTGTATTATCTCTGCTGTCTTGCAGCTTATTAGAGCTGGATGGGGCTGGGGGGTATAGTGCTAGATTTTACTATCAAAAAAGGCTCAGATTTTCTGTTTGCTTATAAAAACAAATGCTCTTTGTCCAAAGTACAGCCGTAACAGACTAACCTTACCAGAGAGCTGTAAGGAAGAAAAGCACTTTCTTATCAAATCCCAGAGTTTTGTTATGTCTCCATCCTCTTTCTCACAGAAACCCTTCAGACACACAGTGGTTCTGTGTCTGCAGTATAACCACATCACTTTATTAAGTGCTAAAGCTCACACTTTCAATTCAGTTCAGCCATAATTGAGAAATTCTTTAATCTCCCATGGCAACCGTTCAAACAGAACTAAATGCTGGGGTGGACCCAGCTCCACCTTCGAGGCACAGCTCCTCCTGAGAGCTGCAACTTCCAAGCTACCGCCTCATGGATGTAGAGAGAGATCTCTCCCCGTGAAGCTCTGCGTTTCCTCTCACGGCAGAGCGGACCAACCACAACACTGCCACAACGCATCAGCCGCGGAGGCCTTGACGGCTCTCACTGGACGGCCCTGTTGCTTTAGCAGCTGCCTGCCTGGGCCTCGGCAATGTGGACGCAACACAAAACCCTCAGCGGAATAATATACAGGAAGAATGAGGAACTGCGTCGACGCATTGTCCGCGCTGGCGCTTAGGAGAATGGGCAGAAACAACAGCGAGAGGTCAGGGAGAAAGTTTTCATAAAAGGCCTTTCTGCCACAGCTGGAGCAGAAACGGCCCCGGTGAGAACGTTCACCTCCTGACCTCTTCGCCAGGTGGCGGGGAACGCGTGGAGTCGTCTTCCAGCGGGATGCCATGCGGCCTGTCAACGGGGCGAAAGTATTCTTGGACGTCACCTGCTGCTCTTTAGGGGTGAGAGTAACGCCGAGGAGGAGCGTTGAGTGGAAAGGCGAGATAAAGAGACACGCTTCCTGCTCCGTTCACCACACAATCTGGGTGGAACCACGGCGCTGGGTGGCCGGGGTGGGGGGAACATCATAGAGGAACCCACCACAGCTGGAAACCAATGACAGGATTGTAGGTTTTATTTTCTCCATTTTTCTCTATTTTTTTTTTTTTATCTCTACTATTGATCAGGATACTGTCCTTATTAATAAAGTTTGAATTAAATTAGTTAACCAACTCAGTTGAATATTCACAATATATTTTTTTAAACCACACAGTATTTAAGTTGAAATGTTGCCCTTTCTGTACAACATGTTATTCATTTATTTTTATTCTGTTGTTTATGTATGTATTTATGTTCTATGTTTGTGTGAGTCGCTGCGCTGCTGATGCACAGAAATTTCCCCCAAGTTGGGACAATTAAAGGATGTTTCTCTGCTTCTCAACTTCAATCCAGCTGAGTCAGGGGTTTATTTTTAACTTTTAAAGTGCAAAGGCAAAATTTTACCCAGAATTTGACAGCAGTTATTTCAATCGAGGAGAAATCTACAAAGAACTGGACGGCCAGTGAGAAGGACAAACAGACGGACAGGAACACAGTGTGAAATCACTTCAGCTACTTTCCAAATCTCAATTATGTTGTAAATCCATTTTTTTTTTAATGGCAACGGTTGCCGTGCACCAGAACCTTCAATCTGGTTCGCAAGAACTGCTGTGAAATGGATCATGTCAGAGGAGTGAGATTTTTAACTGCTTCCAGCCACTTCTCCTTTGAGCTACAAAACGGCCGCAGAGCTGCTGACATCAATGATTCAGTCTGGCTTTCAAGAACAGAAGGACCAATCATATGCGGAAAAAGTGAGATTTTTTACTGAGTCCGAGTGACTTTGAATGTGCGACTCTGCTTCAAATGAACAGATCACTTTCTTTTCTTTTCCTTTTTTTCTGTCAGTGTGAATTGATTTGGAACAACATTGGGCCCTCGCCTATTGGCGGTCCCGTGATCACAGATTATGTTGCAGAACCAGACTCCAAATTATTTGTGTAAAACATACAGATTTTTTCGTAGAGCATACCTAAAATTTTCAAATAAAAATGCAACTTTGAGAGCTGAAATATTGCCTGACATGCTATTGGTTGGCATTTGAAAAGCAGCCAATCCAGAAGGGCCATTTCTTCTCCTTAGCAATGACTCCAACCTAAAGAGTGGTGATGAGGAATACTATAGATATTAGCTTCTGCCAAGACAGTTTCCACTGTGCGTATTAATGCGCATTAAGTTTTATCTGGTGCTTGCACTACTAGAATCAGCAGTTTTTAAATGGGATCTAAAATAGCTGCAGACTTTAGCGGCCATGAAGAATTTTCAAAACTATTGACAGAGTGGACGGATGGATGGATTAAAGATCAATGAATCAAATTCAGACTCCTCCAGACTGCAAGTATCCTGTGCTGAACGCACAAAGTGTGCCGTGAGCAGCACACCAGCACAGCGCTGATGACAGCAGACAGCTGAGTGACACAGATGACACATAGTTCAGACTTCACAGACCGGCAGTGGGCAAAAGCAGCGCGTTTACAAGTACATCCCAGCGGGAAGGTCAGTGGGAAGGTGTGTCAGGCGGCAGCAGGAGCAGGAGGCTTCCGGGAAACCGGAAACACGAAAGTCTTGGTTTCTGCAAGCTGAGTCACGGCAGAGAAGCCAAAAGAAAAGAGACAATAATGCAATACAAAGCGAGCATAATTAACCAGTTTTACTTAAACCCTTCATGGCTCTTCAGGACAAAAAGAAACAAGTTTTCTCTTAGCTGCATCGCACACACACTTGTGTTCAAAATAACAATGCCAAATTAATTATAGCTTTCAACTGCAAAACACGTCGAAGAAAAATCGATCAAATTTGTTATCGCGCCACGTAAAGTGAGGAAACTCATATTTAAGGTTCTCCAAAACTCGGCTGTCAGCATTTTACTTTGCAAATAAAAGAAAATATCGAAAAGATGGAAAAATGCTTGAAGAAAAAGTATTAAGTAAAATCAACTCTTTTTTGAGTTTCGCATCATGTCCTATTCATATCCAAAAACAAATCTGGAGCGTCGTTTTTGATTCTTTGATGCATGTTTGAGAAATCCTTGAATCTCCGGTGGCAACAGCTCAGGTGAACAAAACGCCTGGGTGGACCTTGCTCCGCCTTCGAGGCTCAGCTGAATGGCCAGAGTAGCATTTTACATAAACCTGACGGTTGAATAATAACAGAATACAGAAACAATACATACCGATGTTGTTGAATTCACGTGTCTATTTACTCAATAATTTAACGGCAAAAAACTTTTTATTTTTTTTAAGTGAACACAGTTTAGTTTGTTCCTATATGGAGATTAATTGCTGTTTTTAAAAAGCCATCGCAGTAACTGGGGCATTTCAGTTTGTCGGAAAGAGAAAATAAAGTTAAAAATCAAGGCAAAACACTAAAGGTTAGTCAGGTCAGCGGCTAACCAGGCATGGCAGATCAGCTCCCAGCTATACTAGCTGATCTAGCACAACTACTAGTACACAAGTTGCTAAAAATATGGTTTCCACCAATAACATAAACAGTTGGATTTCTAATATTGTAAACAACCATATCAAACGAGTTTTTTTCCCTCTCCACGCGCTTGTTTCATTCTAATCATTGTTTCTGCTGGCTATCTCAGCATGTTCCAGGCAGCTCTGGAGGTCCTCTGGTTCACATCACATTCCCTGTCATGCAGTGTGAAAACGTCCATCCGGGAGAAGGTTTAATAAACGTCGAGCCGCCGTCTGCTCGCTCAGGAAGAGGACACGGCGGAGCCCGGGGACGACAGGGACCCCGGTGTCCCGGGCTTGAAAACTTGACATGTGGTTCTCATTGCTGCAGTGAGTGAGTAATGGCTGCGCGCTGGAGCCTCGACGGGCCTCGGCCTCGCACGTGAGCCCATCAAAACCACATGTTCCAGTACGATTGTGTCTATGGGATCGTAAAAACCGGAGCCCGGGCCCAAACAGCCTACTCAGACCCCTCTTTGGATGTTTTACACTTTTTTTTTCACCCTCTTGGCTGATGCAACGTAGCACAACTTCCACATGGAGAGTATTTTCCCTGACTAAGTAGTTTGGGATCAGATTTACGGTGGAGAACTGTTGCTGAGATGATTTTTTTTTTTTTCTTAAGGAGTGGAGTTTTATTTTTCTATGAATGATCCACGATTTGATCCGTCGGCAGAGGAGAAGGGAAATTATTAGAAATTATTTATGGTCAAAACCAGATGATAGGGGTTTTTTTTGGTTTTTTTTTTCAACTTCCAAAAAAAGAGAAAGAAAAAAAAAAATTCACAGAGTTGGTTTTGGCTTTAATGGGAGTAGAAAGTTTGTGCTCCATTAATGCAGCTCTGCATTGTTTCTGCCGCTGCAGATTATTCCGTCAACATCTGGATCGCATTTCTAAAAGCGCATTCCTTTGACCTATGAATCTATATGAGAACGGTCTTCAGACCAGAGACAGAAAAATACAAATCTGCTGCTTCTCTCAAAGACGTCAAAGAAAGAAATCAAGTCGACCAGCAGGACCTTTTATGAGAAAAGTTTCCATCTCTTTACGTCTTCGATTTTTGTAAAATGCTTTATTTTTCTGGAAGATGACAAAATGCACGTTAATAAGTTCGTGGTCAACAAATAACGGTCAAATTTAAATTAAAATAGGACCCCCCTCTCCCTCCCACCCTGTTTGATTGTGTGTGTGGGATCAGAATGACTCACTCAGCCACACAAACCACTGCTGGCATGTTGTAGGATTTTCTTTTTCTCCACTGCATTTCTGATGCAACGTACAATAAAAAAAATGTTCAAAATGAGACGGGGGTAACGCAGCATCCAACAGTCAGCGCTACTTTCTGCATTAAATAGCAAATGAATCCTAAAAGCCCAGAATTATTCATACCCTTAACAGATTTAAATCAGAAAAGTATTTTCTGATTTTACTTTGGCCTTCCACTTATTCTCTACATGGTTTATTAGTACTCCAACGGGGGGGTGAATACTTTTGGACTTAACTGAAAGTGTGCGTCTGCTTAGAGTCCTCCTGCGGGTCTCCAGAACCAGCAGCAGCAGCCGAGCCTTATCTACTGCAGCCAGGATGCTGACTGCAGGCAGACTGGAGAGGCGCGCTCATCCATCATGCTCTGTGTCAAAGTCATCACGGCGGTACATGTATGAATGCTGCCCGCTGTAGCATACTGGATAAAATTCCAGTATGTTTGCGACACACGAAGATAGTATATTTATCCATATTCTTACAAGCAGAAGAAACCAGTAAAGGCAAAATTGAATTCAGAGGTGTTTTTATGAGGCCAACATTTAAATGCAAGAGCTCGATCTTCTTGGACATCATATTTTATCATAAGGGCCACATTCGCGCCACAGCATTGTTTGACGTAAACTGCTTCTTTGGTCACAACAGATTATGATAGCAACACTGTACGTCGCATGAGAGTCTGCTTTTTTCCCTTCACAGTCAGCGGGTTGTTGTTGCTTCAAATGAGGCTTTTAAAGGGGAAGTATTTTGTGTTGACCAGGCACATGGTAATACTTTACCATGTGCCATGTAGCACAATCAAGTAACTATGTTACCTTCAGTTGTAAAAATGCTACATATGTCAAATGTGACTTAAAAGAAATCAGACTTTGTAATTTAATGCTTTGAAATTGTCTTTGTCTCTTTAAGAAGCTCCTGCTTGTTCTGAAACTCCGCCTTCAGGAAGTCATCACATCGTTCTTGACTTAACCGTTTAACACCCACTGAGCTCAGCATATGCGGTTCCAAAAGGTGTCTACTAATTGCTGCTGGCTAGTCTGAAGGAGCTGAGAATGGGAGTTCTGGGGAAAACATGCATGAAAGCCACACTCCAGGTTACATGGCATGTTACATAATACCGTCTGACAGGCCAGTTTTGTGACTTATTCTGTACCGGTGGAATTAATACTGACTTGTTCTGGATATTATCTTCATCCCTCAGACACTAAACTAGGAAAACCTCTAAACAAAACAGAAATCTGGAATGGAAAGAAAAAAAAAATCAGTTTTTGTGATGTGATCACTGGGGATGATCTCAGGAGTTACTGATGGGCCTAAAAGGTCGGAGTAATAAGTCGTTGTGGCGCTGACACTTTTATTAAGCGGAAAAGTCTCAAAGTTAGCCGATACCAATGAGCCGCTTCTCAAAGGAAGCAATCTAAAAGGAAAATGTAACTTTTTACGAGGTTCATTGAAGCTGCAGATGATGGAGAGAGAGCAGGGCTTTCTGAAGATAACAAGAAGTCTCATGAACAGAGTTCAGACATTTTTCATGAACTATATTTACTTGTCTCCCAGAAACAAACACAAGTCATGAAGTTGAATGGAAAGCAACGTTTCATTCCTGATAGTAATCACTGCTATTTTTTATTTTTTATTTTTTTTTTAAAGTTCACAGATCTTTCATAAAACAAACTTTAGAGCAGAACGTTTTGGGTCAATGCTGTTCTGCCCGACTGTCTGTTGCAAACAGGCGAAGGCGTTTTGACAACACGTCGCATGTCGTTACTGCACGCTATGCAGGTCATATCCATTCTAATCTGATGTACAGTGAAGACATAAAACTCTGTAGTAATTATTATCCCATAATCCTCACCATATGGCGCGTTGTATTAACGGTTTGGACAAACTGTACGTGCAATAACCTTTATGATGTACTACGAGCCGATGTTCTCGTCTGCTGAAGTGTTCGTTGCTCTGATAACTTTGCAGTTTGTTTTTTAAAAAATTGCATAAATAAGTCATTTTGCGTAAGAAAATTAAATAATCGTATTATATCTGTGTTATGAAACGCAATTAGAGCTGGAATCGGATTAATTGATTTAATAATTGATTAATAAGAAAAAGTAAATAAATTCTGCAAGAGACGAAGTACTGTTTGATATCATCTTGTTTCCTCAGGTTTTACTTTTTCATAAGTATTTTAAAGTTTCCACAATATAAAAGTGCATTTGATTTGCATGTTTTTGTGAAAAAAACAACAACAAAAAAATCAAACAAAACCAAACTAATGTGATTTGCAACTTAAAAAATAGTTGAAAATTTCTGTTAACTATGTAAATAACCAAGTGATTGCATTATTGCTACATTTTATTTGATGCGAAGCTATCCTCAGAGTGATGAAAATGCAATTAAAGAAGAAAAACACTCAAAAGTTCAACCAGTTAGGAAAACAAACCTCCAGTCACCACATGCCCCAACAATCGGCCTTAAAAGTCTCTTTTCCTGCTTGAGGGTCTTCTAACAACCCGGCCATGTGCTGAAGCAATCGAGCGACTCTCGAGCAATTCCCTCCTTCCTCTGCTACAAAAGCTGCAATCCATCATCCACTTCCTGTTTGTGCAGCGGCTCGTTTTACACCCTTTCCTGTATGATCCAGAGGACTTCCTTCTGGCCCCTCTAGCTCACCGACTCCTTCAGCGCTCTGCTTATCTCCGCAGCACACCGTGACACAAACATGGACTCCAGAGTCACCGGTTCACACAATCATTTAGTGAAACAATCAGGGAACGGCTGCTGCCCGGATCAAAGAGGGAAGAGCTGGAATCGTTTCAACCGCGCAGCGCATCTATCATCTGTCCAGCATTAGTGTATTTCGCACATGAGCCATGTGGTCAACAACCGAATGTTACTACTGGTAACATTCGGTTACCAGTAAGACGAAGAAGATGACAGGAAGTCGTTGGAGAATTATGGCACGGCATGTTTTTTAATCGCTTACGTTGTGAACAAACCTACTGACGTGTGTTTTTAATTGTGTTACTTATATTAAAGGAATTTTTAATGGAAAATTAGTGTTTTTTTCCACATTAGCTGAACATTGACAAAGTTTTGTGCACATTTGTATTGGAGTCGCAGCTGATGTTGGTCTTTTTAACACACTCCTCTCCCTCCTGTCCTCACCACAGACTCAGAGGGCAGCCTTAGTGTCTGTTGACACCAACACATGATCCCAGCGCTGACAGCGGCTCGTTCTCATGTTCAGTTACTGGAGCCACCAGCAGAGCCAGCCAGGACCACCAGCAGCACCTCCGACACAGGCGATTCATGAACGCACCAGAGTCTAAAGTTACATGGGAATTTTAAAGGCCAAAATCAAAATGACTCACATAAACCTGTTCTTCATCCAGTGAAGTTACTCACAGTGGGTATACCGTCCGGACATTTTACTCAAGCAAGAGTAGCAGTACGAAATACTCAAGTAAAAAAGTTAGAACATAGTAAAAACACTCCCAAGAGTACATTTTTCCCCCTAAAAAGCTCCTCAAGTAAATGTGATAAATTTGTGTTTGTCTCAAGTAGTGGCATCTTTAAGGCCCCAGTGTGACGTCATTAGCTCCGCCCACCCGATAGCCCGATGGGACTACAACTGAAGGGCGAGCCATGGTGCGGTTCAAAGTGGAAGCGGACCAATCACCGACAAAGTCTTTATTACTCAGTGGCAGCGAGGCCTTAGAGGACATTAGAGAACCAACAGCGTCTTATGAAGTCCAAGGAAAACACAAGACATGTTAGGAAGGAACTTCTCCAGAGCAGCGATAGATAACTTTTATAAACATGTTTTTAAAAAATATTTGTTCAAATTTTCACTATGTTCTGACCGTATAACATAAGACAGATAATCTGGGGGAAAAAATTGAACTCCTCTGTCTCCTCTCTGCGGTCCTACAGCCATCTGCAAAAAGGAGAAACAATGTTGGTTTTCCACCATTAGCATGTACATAAACTGTTTATCCCATTCTTGGTTGCCATGCTAACTAGCATTATTATTAGGCTAATAAAAGCTTTCTGTTTTACAGAAAGCTTTTATTTTCCATGTACTCCACAAATCTGGTATCAATCAACAGTGTCTAGAACAATGTCATAATTGAAAGAAAAACAAAAGAAGAAGTGTTTACCTGTTTAAGATCTAATATTTAGAAGTTACTGCGCATCATCCTGAACATGCCAGTCAATCTCCAGTTGGGCAACAATGGAATAAAGTCAGGAGTAAACTCAAGATTTAGATCAAATTAAGAACTGAACATTATTATCGCTTATCAATCAGACGATCTTTAACAACGACTTTAGAGAGATGAACGTTTGCACAGCAATCAGCGGCAAATCTGCACCGCCTTGCACCTCTTTCCAGACTTTCATCTAGAAAACATATAAAAGCCGTCTATCATTTACCCACACTTCACAGCTATGAGTCCTCCAGCCCCTCGTGTCTTTCTGTCAAATAAAATCGCAATAACTTATCGCAACTGAAGGCCCAGTTGGCCTGCAAACTGCTGCAACGAAACCCTCTCCCGGCTGAGACGCAGGGATGTTTTATTCATGACGAGCTCACGACTCTCACCAACGCCACGGCGTTGGAGCCGGAGAGCAATGACTCCCTCACCGCACGCCACACTGTGACCCCCCCTAAATTATTCACCACTGGACGGTGATGACAGGAGCGTAAAAACAGAAAAAGCATGAAGTTCACGGCAGGCTGGTTTTGTTTTTGCTGCGTGAAAGGCCCAACTTGGCGCACTTCAGGCTCCCATTAAAAACTTAGACATCTGTAAAGGACTCATTAAATGTGATATATCCAAAACTCTGACATCAGCGGATTGGATCAACTGTAATTTTCATTAAATTTCATCACTTAAACATAATGACCCTATTTAAGCATTAACTTGTTACGGTCGACGTCAAAAGGAGCAGAAGCAGAAAATCTGTTTTTATTTCCGGGTCTCTGAGCAGAACTGCAGCCTCTTTTAAGTCGTTGTTTAAAGTCAGGAGATATTTATTCATATATTTCATAAATCTCTGTCATGACAGAATGAAATCATATTTGATTCACATCAGAATCATAGAAAAACATTTTCTGCCTCACGGATTTGTACTATTTCACATTCTTTTCTGCAAAACGTCCCACAGGACGAACCGCCCTGGGTGGTGAGCCACATTTCTTGTATCAAGTTTTGCCACGGCCCACAGGGACATGAGGAGCGTCTCTATCCGGGGGTAAAATGCATCCATCAGCACAGGTCGAAGGTCACAGGAGGCTGTTTGACGTAAATCTGC
This sequence comes from Poeciliopsis turneri, assembly GCA_922788865.1. Lineage (NCBI taxonomy): Eukaryota > Metazoa > Chordata > Actinopteri > Cyprinodontiformes > Poeciliidae > Poeciliopsis > Poeciliopsis turneri. Next base: position 955,329 of record CAKLNU010000806.1, read on the forward strand.
TCCACGTCTGACACCTGATGTCGATTTCCAGCAGAAAATCAATCCTGTCAGCTGTACAGCAGACGATCATGAGGCACGGATCGTTGTCTCCGGGTGGAGACAGCTGGAAGACACATGGCCGTTTCCCCTGACGACGCCATTTCCCGAAAGTTAGAGGAGCCGACGCACAGCAGCAGCAGGGAGGAAAGGTATCCAGCTGAGGTCAAGGGTCACGACCCTCCCTGACAGTCGGAGCACAGGCCCATCAGATGAAGACCTCCAACTCCTTATGTTTAAAGCTCTTCCCTCTGTCCTGCTTCTTGTTTCTCACATATGTTGATTTGACTTGCTTGTTTTTTTGTTTTTTTTAGCAAATACGTTTATATCTAAATATGCAAATATGGCATTTTCCGTGGGAGGAGACGAATGTGGACAGGCATGGAGGAATGAGTCAACTCCAACCTGTCATGCGTTTTGATTTCATGAGCTCACCAGGTCAGCTCTCGGCCTTCCGGCCTCCTGCGTTTTGTCCTCAGATGTCGGAGGAGGACAGATTCATATCCCCCTCAAAGCCGCTGCAGCGGCGCTGCGATAATTTCCGCCGCACCTTTGCGTCACACGGGGACGGCAGCGTGCAGGTTCCCCGCGGAGCTTCAGCAAGACTTTGTGTTTTCAAAAACAAACTCGGCTCGGATGAGATGAGACGTTTCTTCTTTGTCTGGAAGCACAGAAGGTCTGTATGATGACAACAACAGAGGGATAATTCAATCACTAACAAACACAAAGCTTATCTAAGTTGAATAAATACACTGAAATTTTCTGTTTAAATAAAATAAAATAAGAAGGAAACTTTAAAAGTGTGACAAGATTTACTCTCAGTCTCTGGTCTTGTTTTTTTCAATAACGATGATTTGATAAGAGTTTGTAGTCAGAAAGTGATCATTATCTTTCTGCCTGACCTTCAGAGTTTAATATTTTGCAGGTTAGTGGAGCAACCTTTAAAGCTGCAGTATGCACATTTTATTTAAAAAAAAAAAAGTTAAAACTGTCATTATGTCATGGCTGTGCAATTTGAGAGATAACCTGTGAAAAAATTGAGCTCCTTTGCCTCCTCCCTCATGTCCAGGGTGAACCCCGCCTCTCGCCCGGAACGCAGCTGGAGATAGGCACCAGCAACTCCCGACCCCGTTAGGGAGAAGGGTGACGGAAAATGGATGGATGGATGGATGCCTCCTCCCTGTGGTCCTGCAGCCATCTGCAGAAACCCTTCGCTCAATTGGGAACATCCAATCAGAATGAAGAGGAGGGTCTTACCGCTGTCAATCATCCGTCTGTAAACACTTCTCAACCCAGAGCCTAAACGTTTTTTTTCCATAACTGTGAATAGTTTCTCCGCTGCAGCTTGTCCACCAGCGTGACTGAGACTCTCCTCATCTCTGTGACCTTCTAGACTCCAGAAGGTCACATGAACAGAACCTTCAAAAAAAACATTTGTGTGCTTAAATATTATTTTATCAATCAAATCAAAGCTGTTTTTTTGACTGTATTTTGCCAAATTATGTCAATGTGAAAAGATGTTCAATATTATATTCCAAGAATTACTCACCAAATGCAGAGACAGCTATTTATTCATATTTTAATATATCTTCATGTGTAGCTTCAACAATCTGCCACCAACAGATGTTTGAGGACAGTTATAGTCAATCAATGCTACACTTGTATACAGTATTTCTTAAAAATACAGAATAGTACTTTTCAGGCCAATCCTTGCATCCCCCCATGTGATGAGAAAAAAAAAAGAGCAACCATCCTTTCTTTAACCTGCCTCAGGGTTTAACCATTGAGGTCAACCCAATCGCACAATAATAAGAGTGAAGCCGTCAAAACGAACCACAGTATGGTGGTTTTAGAAATCAGTTTCCAATTTGATAAAAAACATGTTTTTGTACATAATCAGCATCGACCTGTAAAAAACATAAAAGGGAGACACATTCAAACGAGTGAATACTTGTTATAGACACTGTGTATTGCTGCAGAATGTATTTTTTTTATTTTTATTTCTAACATCTATAGTGTAATTTTCTGACTGAATAATTGAACTTTAAAGTCTAATTGCATTTTTTTTATATATTGATCCTGTTTGTTTTGATCCATACAAATCAGTGATGAATTTCACACATTAATTTGTTGAAAATAAAGATAAATTAAAGTCATTGCACTTCGAGAAGTACATGAAAACCATGTCCATTTGTCAATTATCAAAACCTAAGATATAAACCTAAGAGATCAACCGGAGTTGATTTAACGTCACGACAGGATGGAATAAAACTGTTTTATGAACCAAACTGTCTTTCAAGAAACAATCCATTTCAGAAAAGCTCCGTTTGACTGATCAACGAATGCAGCAGAGAAGTACTGTGTTTTCCTGCTTCGACTTTTTTTTTTTTTTTTTTAAATAGCGGTTTCGGTTGGGATGACCTTTGGAAAGCTGACCGACCTCAGCTTAAACCCACTGCATGTTGAGCCGGAGCGCTGCTCGAAAGCGGACACGCAGAGTCGCACTCCGGCCGTCGCCTCCTCCCTCCTCCACCGCCAGAGTTTCAGTCAAACTGTCAGATCTGAATTTAACGCTCAGAGATAAAAAAAAAAAAAAGTTGTTTGGTTTCTGATCTGATAAATAGTTCAGTGTGTGGGTGAGCGATGTAAACTGTTAATGGCACTGTTAATGTTTAATGTGAGCGAGTTTACCTTTGTGTGTGTGGAATGTGTGAATCATGCCCCTGCTGAGGAGAGGTGCTGCAATCGCCGCAGTTTATCACCAGCAAAAGTGCAAACAAAACCAGAAACCGGTAGGAAAGCTTTAACCAGCATAAAGATGGCCGACGCCCTTACAGTATAAATTACTGATGTGGTCGTGTTTTTGAAGTCCTCATAAACATTTGTTTTTTCTTTGGGACAGAAATGTAAATACCAGGGTCAAATTATCCACCAAAAAAATAAAACTTGAAGCCCGTTTTTATTGGGTTTTTTTTTCTCCATAACGTTTCATGAAGAAAATCCCTCTCTAAAACAGGAGTGTTAAACTTATTTTCATTTTGAGCCACATCGAGATCAAGAATGTTCTAAAGTTCAGCTCTGGCGCAATGCGTTGATCACATTGACCTTAAAAAACTGTTAAAAAGTGCAAATGAACAACTGTCTCTGGATTCGATGAACCCTGCCTGGCCAATCGGCGAGCGCTCCAAAAGCAGGAAGCAGACTACGCTCCCAGGGAATTCTGGGTAAGTAAAAAAAAAAAGCCTCAAAATGAACACAGGAGTCAAGCGCTTGGAGAAGAAATGTCTCTTGGTCTGCTGTCAAAGACAAATGAGAAATTCTATAATAAAGAAAAGAAAGATGCCACTCCAGATTTGTTTACGTTTTATAAAGTAGAAAATTGCGCTCAGTTTCTTCTTCTGAGGTTTGGTTCTTGGTGTAGCGCCACCACAGGCGAAGGAGGGAACAGTTTGTTCAAAGGGTTTCTGTACACAAGAGTGATTTTCAAGCCATTATAAAGTCCTCCATGTTTAATTTATTAAAAACAATAAAGAGAGGTTTCTAAATATTTGGCGTCAATTGTTTTTATTTTTGTTGTTTAAGTTCAGAAACAAGAACAGGACATTAGTGACTCTTCTAAAGAGCAAAACTTTGAACTGGCAGCACCTCTGACCCTCCCGGATGTGGACGGTTCACAGAGGTCAAAGGTCCAAACTGGTGAAATGCTGGAAGAGAACAAAGGATCAACACCACAGGTCTAAACAAGTTTTGGATTTTACTTGTAAATTTATGACCTCTTAACCAACCACTGAATAAAAACCTCTGAAATTAAAGGTTGGATTTCAAGCAAATGAATCAGTGTAACATCTTGTCTTGGCAACAGGACGAACGTAAGAATTTCTCCACATCGACGCATCAACAAGTCCGCGGGGGTTTTGAATTTCAGCGACATTCCTCGGTCTGATTTACGGTGGCGGCCTCAGGCTCAGTAAACAGCCGTGTCCTGCGACAACAGGTCCTGAACGTTCGGCGTGTTTACAGAGAAAACAAAGCATCCAGTGGGCAGGAAGTGGCGGTGCAGGAAGTCACCCTGCTGAAGTGCCACATCCAGGCCGGTTAATCCAGTGGAGCGGCACGGCGCCTGAGAGAGCAGCACCACGACACAATTAGAGCCGTTGGTGATGGAGGGCTCCCAGGCGGCCCATCAGGATGACACGGCACCGCCTGATGACTAAACTCATTACCCGGCTCAGCTGACACCTGCAGCCTGCCTAATAAAGCTTCCCGATGACGGACGAGGCGGCACTTAAAACTGTTAGTCTGAAATAAAAACTACTCTTTTTTTTGTTTTTTTAAAAAGGTTTTTCTTCTGAAATGAGAAATTAATGTTCTGTACGAAGCAGCAATGTTCAAAACAGAGCACAAAGATACTTAAAGAGGAATATTATGTCTGTTCCAGACACACGGCGAAATTTTACAGCACAATCAAGTAAATGTTACCTTCTGTTGTAAAAAATGTCAAAACGCCCTCGATATAAAATATAAAATATGACTCGAAAAGAAATTTGACTTTGTAATTTAACGCCTTGAAATTGGGCCGCTGGCTCTTTATAAAGGCAGAGTTTCAGGGAGAAAACTCCACCTTCAGGAAGTCATCGCAACATCACTCCTAACGAGCTCGGCTGATGTCTATTCCCACCAGGCGTTTGCTAATTCCCGCTAACGAGTTTGAAGGGAGTCGCGAGGGAAAGTTGTAACATCCAGCTCAAAGGAGGAACTTCGTCCTCGAAGGCGGGGCTTGGTCCACCCAGGCGTTTTGCACAGCTGAATGGTTGCCACAGGAGACTAAAGGATTTGTCAAACATGCATGGAAGAATCAAGTAACAAAAAAAAACAAAAAACAAACTTTTTCATGAAAAGCATCAGACCACAGAGACCGGAGTTTCTCCCGGGACGGAGCGGTTCAGAGGCGGGATGGAGGATGGGGAGATCCCCGCAGCCGTGCGCGCTCCACGTCACTCCCGCTGCAGAACCCTTGTGTTTTCCTGCTCGGACGTTTTTGTGTGTTCTGTTGTTTTTCTTTTTTCTTTGTTGCGGAGCCTCTCCTTAACGAAAGAGAGACAAAGCACATCTGGAGCGGCCGCAGCCGTGGGGCCGAACGCGGCGCCAGTCCGAGCCGAGCCAACACCGCAAACACTCACACAGAAACACACACACACACACACCTCCTCCCCGTAGCACCCAAAAATGTTCCTGGGTGGTGACATCAAAAAGTTTTCATTCTGTTTTTGTTTTACCCACTGCCAATTTATGCAAGCAGGAGGGTGGAAGCGCTCAAACGGATCCTCTGCTACTTTGAGAAACTGCTTCATTCTTGACTCAGCGACGCAGGAATGGAATCGTTCCACTTCATAGATAATTCCTCTCACTTAAGCGGAGCTCCTTAAATGAGTCCTGAGAAATGAACGTGTCATTCTTCCCTCGGCGAGGGAAGGCGGGGCCCTCGCACACGCTAATTGTTCTCAGCCTCTCTGACCCAGCCATGTGAAAGCTGGACCCGGGCCCAGCCGGCCTGGTTCTGATTAGCCACTCACGTGACGACGGGATGCTGGAAAAATAACGGCCGAGGTGCACTTTTCTCAGCTTTGGGGATTTAAAATTGTCTGGAGTTTTCCAGGCACAATCAAGAAACTATGTTGACTTCATTTGTTCTAAAAATTGCACATATATCGAATATGACTTAAAAGAAATTTTACTTTGCAATCTAAGGCCTTGAAATTGGGTCTCTGTCTCTTTAAAAGCTCCTGCTCTTTCTGAATTTCTGCCTTCAGGAAGTCATCACAACATAGCTCCTCTATTAACCTTTGAACAACGTTTTTCACCAGCGATGCATTGAGATGTAGCTCCTATAACGAGGTCAGCAGATATGCAGTTCCACCAAGTCTTTGCTAATTGCCGCTGGCTAGTCTGAAGGAGCCGACTGAGAGCACGGAAGATCAGAGGCTTGGAAACTGCAACGTGAAGGTGGAGCTGCCTCATCACAGGTGGAGCTAGCACCACACGGGAGTTTTTGCATAGCTCAATGGTTGCCATGGAGATTAAAGCATTTCTCAAACATACATGAAAGAATCAGGTATGTTCTCCAGGTATGTTTTTGATGACAGAATTATATTATAGCATGATATAAAGCTCAAAATTGTTGCCTTTACTTTATAGTATCTCTTTAATAACTACCAGAATCGTTGCTCCCTCTGCCTGCTGAGATTTGAAGATTTTAAATGGGGTTTTTTTGTTGTTGTTTTTGTTGCCTTTGTGGAAGTTTTTGTGTTATTTAACAATTCCAGGTGTCTGTTCAGAGGGATTTACAATAAAGAGAAAATAAATTTCAAAACAGCTACATAGCTACATTTAAAGTATTGAGTTGTGCATTAACCCTCACTCAGTCATGGATTTTTTTTTTTTAAACCACATTTACCTCAAGCAGTTTCCTTTTTATCACCTCATAATCACTTCAGTAAAAGTTGCTGAGAGCGTGAGTCAGCGTTCTGTCGACTAAAAGGGTCTGAGAGCTTCATATTCTTCTGTTCAGTGGCAGATATTGGAAAATAACATCCTCGTGTAATAAAAATGTAAAACTTTAGCAGAAGGTTTGATCTGCAGTCTGAATGCAGCCGTGTTCTTTGTCTTGTGTTTGGTCATTTGAACGCTAAGCTAATGTTTTCAACTCTGACAGAACATTCACTTGTCAACCATCCAACACATCCAGCATAACTCTGGCTGGACACTTCAGCACTCCTCTTATTAGAAACTGTCCATAAAATTAAATTTTGTTCTCACTTTCAATAAATGACAGCTATCTAGCATACCTCTCTAGCTAGCTCGAGATTAGCTAGCTAGCTAGCATATCTATCCAGCTATATCTAGCTAGCTAGCTCAACATTAGTTAGCTAGCTAGCATATCTATCCAGCTAGCTCAATATTAGCTAGCTAGCTAGCATATCTGTCTAGCTAGCTCAAGATTAGCTAGCTTGATAGCTAATGAGATACCTAGATACACTTGGCTAATTTTAAACTTTATTTTTCAACACACACTCGGGTCATGAAGGGCATATTGAAAACTTAGGACCCGCTGAAGAAAATGAAACCCCCAAAGAGAAATGTGCGCTCACTGTTTTTCCATCTTCTTCATAAAGTTAATGCGCCGCAGCCTCCAACCGCCTGACGACTCAGACAGAAAACACTTTATTAAAAACCGGGAGGATCTGTTTGCATGAACAGATCAAACATAATAAACCATCTGAGAAAAAGGAAGCGTGAGCCGATATGTGCATTTTGGTCTGAGATATTTAACAGTCGGCTCAAGACGGCCAATATTTTTAGCCGCCCGAATGGTGAAAAAATCTGCATCGCTGCTCAAAAAGAGATGGAAGTCCATGTCTTTGGTTCTGTATTAGTAAAAGCAAGTAGTTCAGTCGGTGCTGCGTTGATGACAAATGAACATTTTAATTGTTTTATTTGAGTTACTTGTTTTCCTGTGGGTGCAGGAGGCTGAAGAGGAAAAAATACCGATCTATAACAAAAACAGATGCATTCATACGAGAAAAGAGTTCACACTTTAAACATTAAAGTTCTCTAATTCTGAATGAGAGTGAACGCAGTCACACGCCTTCTGTTTGTACGACAGGGTTTGACCTGCTATTTTACCCCTGCGGGGGCCTCAACACCTTTTATATGTCAGCAGCAAATTCCCATAAGAAACCCGCCAGGTACCAACAGGATCGCTCTGCAACACACACACACACACACACACACACACACACACGCACACACACACACACACCCAGACAGCTCCATCCTGCCAGCAGGCTGTGGGGGAATGGTTTGAGGCTGCGCCTACAAAAGCACTTATATGGCCTGAAACGTCACATTCAGTCAAGTTACAACCACAAGCTTCAGCTGGGATTTTCAAAGATCAGAAAATAATGGAATGTAATGCATTTTTATTGTTTTATTTTTTTTCATGAAATTTTGATAAAATATGATTTTCTTTGCCAAACGCCTCAACCGTAGTCAGACTGGATGGAGAGCATCTATCACCAGCACTTTCTGTTGAATTAGAACTTCATTATTATTTGATCTAAAGCATTCCATTGTTTCCTACAGCCTTTAAACGCCACACAGAGGTGTTAATGTGCATTTAAGTCTTACTGTTCTGTGTTTCTCCTCTGCGTTCTCAAAACAGCAGAGGCTCTGCGAGGAACGACAGCAACGGACCGGCAGGTGATTCGTGCACCCCGCAGGACCGTGCAATGACCAGGAATGCAACCTCAAGTGCAGCACAAATTCACAAAACATCAGCAATGAAAGAATAACTTGACGACAACAACCAAAAACACTAAATCCACACAAAAATCCCACAAAACCCTAATGCGTTATTTGGAAAAGCAACATACACCAAAGCAGGGACTAAAGCGTCTGTATGTATTTATTGACAGAGCGGGTTTTAATTTTACATCCATGTTTATCTTTAAATCAAATATAACTAACTATAACTAAGGTTTGACTAATTTATCTTAATGGATGCCTGAGCTGTCTCAGTTTATTTATTTTTTTTTTTTACCCAGTTAAAATAAAATGCTGCTATCAAAATTGTTTTGTCACAATGAAATAAACTTAAAGCCCTAAATCTTTAGCTCACCAAAATCATAAAAGGTCCAAATCATTAGAAGTAATAATGCTATAATATGATACTCTTCCAATAGCTTTTGGTTTAAAATGTGCTAAGGCTGCAAATAAAAAAAAATAAAACTGTTAAAAAATAAAATATAATCTATTCAGAATGTTTTCTTGTTTAGTTGATTTGGAGTCAAACAACATTTTAATGCAAGCAGTAAATGTTGCTGTAATTTATTAAAATGAACATTTGCATCTTACAGTAGATTTTCTGTTCATTTATCAAAACCAATTACATTTATTTCTCTGGTACATTTAAGAAAAGCTGCAGTACCACACTGAAAAACAACAAATGATATCAATTCCAACATAAATGAAAATATGTGTAAGACAGAAATAGAAGCATAGAAATTCCAACAAATGCATCTCTTGCACCGTATTAAAAGCCAGTGAGTACAAACGTGTTTTGAGGAGTGATTTAAAAAAGCCTGTGTGATGTGAAGGAGCAGCTGGTTCCACAGTTTCGAAGAATCCAGGACTTATTGTGAAAATTAGATATGAACTTATTCACATTTATACACTCAGTTATAATCATCTCGTGAAAACAGGAACTTTCTGAACCTGACGAGTGATCTTGTTGCTCGCAAACATGAGTTTTGTATCCGGACAGCTTGGCCTAGCAACAAAATATCAATAGTTTCCCATTGGCAGAGTCTACCTCCTTCAGTGGAGGCTTCAGCCAATCAGAGGCCGGCTCAAGGAAACTCAGTTTGTTCTCTGTGGCAACCGCGCCGCTCTACCTCTGCTCACTGTCAGTCCTCAGACCGTTTCTGGAAGAATGACAGGATAACACACACCGGTCCACCAAAACCGGCCCCCCTACTCCCCACACCCCACTGTCCTCCCAACCACCCCTCCCCATCGTCGTTTCTCTCTGGGCATCCCGATATCATCTAGACCGGCGAGGTTATCTCCGAGGGTTCAAATGAGTTAAACAGGAGATAATCTGAGAGTTTGTGGGGAACTGAGTCCTCCGCCTGCAGCAGATGCTGGTGGGGGGAAGGAGTGATATTTGAGCCACGGCACAGATGTGGGAACACGGCTCGAGACAAGTGTGGGTGGTGCCAAGCATTTTCAAAGCGGCTGGGCCGGAGAACAAACCGCGCTTGTTTGAGAAACCCTTCCCCGGCCACATGTTAGCACACGGCAACAAACACGCAACGGAGGTACACAGGGGGGAACCTGCTCACCGGGTGTTTTCCCCTCTACGTCGTCATAGTAGCGTCATGATGCCACGGCGGCTGAGTGACAGAAATGGAGACATGTTTAGAGGATAATCTCAGCTGGGCCATCTGGTCAAGATTCTCCCTGGATTGTCCCCAGGATCAGAGCAAAAACATCGTCCTCTTGTAAGGACATCGTCTGATTTACGTCTCTGAAGCGAAAGCGTCTCGCTGGCGTTGGTTGGGGGAGGCAGAAAGCTTGTACGCCAAACCCCAAGCCAGCGGTGAACCGTATAATCTATACTTATGCTACCACTGGTCACTTCCAGTTGAGTCAGCCCATCTGGAAGCGACGGCAATCCCATTGCTCTCCCAGTTTAATCGCCGCTGACACGGGAAATTTAATCCAGAAATCTTGGTGATCAGGAAAGTGGTTGTAATAGGATTAAATGCGGTTGACACTGTTGTGACATTGCTTCTATAGACCCTACTGTAGAGAACGTTGGCACTGATGGAGAGACGAAATGTTTCTCAACAGCTGCGTTTCCACCATATTTGACACTTTACAAATACATTTGCTCAGTGGAAACACAGCAATATTGAGGAATGTCTTGGTTGTCCATAAAATGTTTTACCGCTTGTATGAGGTAGAGGTTGTTGTTTTTTTTACCCGTACTGAAAACAATTCGTCTCACAAAACCGCAATGGAAACTCACGAGTCACATGCCTGACAGCCAAGATGGCGACCGGATGTGAAAGGCAGTGGTTGGAGGATGATGGAACGGCATGTTTTTCAGTGACTTATTCACGTGTGTGACTTTGTGATTCTTAATCAATAGAAACACTGCGATTGTGAAATTGCTTCTTTTTTTTTTCTTTTTTTTTGACATTAGCAGAATAATGTCAAGGTTTTGTGTACATTCGTAATGGAAATGTGGCAAATGGCTACTTTTTCAAAAAGTGATTGGCCACAAGTCTATTTTTTACGTTGCCACATAAACCTCAGCAGATCAGGTGAGGTGTTTCTCGCTGAAAGAGAATATCACCTCAATCTTACATGACCTTGATTTGATACATTTTGAAGTGTGAGCTTCTTGCGAATTTACCATTTCAACAAATTTGAATTTTATGACGCCGAAACGTGGAATATTCTCCTTTCTTGTTTGTGTTTGTACTGGGGGAGTTGATGGAACAGGTGAGTGGGATGAACAGGTAAATAAATACAAGCAAATCATCTAAAGCTGCTTTGAAAATTAGCATAATATGTTTAATCCCTTCTTCTATTGTTAGGCTGTATTTTGCCACTGGAATAAATTTAAGGAATTTAAAAGTTGACAATGTATAAGTCTAAGCTGTTCACCCGTACATTGTATATCTAGTGAAGTCTTCCCCCATTGTATTCACCAAGTAGTTCGGTCAGGTCCAATGTGAAGTGATTTTTAATGGATCCTCGATTGGACAGATATTTAAGGCTGCATGATGTTTTCGGTCTTTGTACGCGGCTCTGGCTCAAACTGTAAGACGATGTCACAGGGTTCAGCGATTCACAGCTCATGATTCCCCATCCTTGTGATGTACGACCCGCCACAGCCTCGAAACCACAAAGAAGAAGAAAGACCTGGAAGCGAGGAGACAATGCCCAACAAAAACAAACACTTCCTTTCCGTTCCGCGTAGAGAAACTGCGGCTTCAACATCCTTGCAGTTTGACTGCAGACATTTTGTGTTTAGAAACATATTTATGTGTGCGAATGTGAGCGAGGATGAGTGAAATACCATGTATTTCAGGCACATGGTGCCATTTTATTCATGTTACCTTCAGGTGTCATAAAAATGCTGTTTTTCTGTCAAAAATAACTTAAAATAAATTGGTTGCTTTAAACCTGGGCTTCTGCCTCTTTAAGAAGCTCCGACTCTTTCCAACACTCCACCTTCAGTGCGTCGTTACGACAACGCTTCTCTTTACACCGTTAATAATTGTTTTGTATATATATTGTATTGCTTGTCGTACTCAATTACAGTAAATTAGGTCATTTATACGTTCTTGATTTGCTTTCCTGAGTGTGAGGGGTTCAAGTATGTATCACAAAAATTGTTGTGCATGAATTATAGATCCAACAATGCAATTATTAAATAACATTTAAGTGCTAGATTGAGAAAATGGACTGTGCAGTGGATTTGACTGCAACAGGTAATTCGTCAGTCGTTAATTATGAAAACAGGCTGCTAAAAATAGCTTTTAATAAATGGGTCACAGTTCTATTTCAGTCTGCATTCCTTTCTTTCCCTCTTTCTTGACAATCTGCCATGTGGCCATTGAGCACACGGCTAGATTACGGGGCTGCACGATTGGCGCCACAGAAAGGCTTTACTTATGAGCTAAAGGCTGGAATTAAGATTACATGCAGGCCTATTGGCCGGCGGGATCTGTTTCCACTGGCTTGTCAACACAACAGTGTGTTTAGCGCTGGAAGGATTGCAGGATGGAAACAGCTGAATTAAGCCAATTGTGGTCGGTGAGCATTGTGGTTAAGGACGTATTAGAAAACCTTCTTATCATCGCGTCTTTAAAATACCAGGAGATTGAAGTGGGAATCTGAACTGGGCCGCCACTGGATGATCTAAATCTCCAACGTCACATCCGCACAGAATCTGTGCACTTTCATCCCGATTGAGCATGTTCAGTTTCAGTCCCAGTCCCACGCTTACAAAAATTCCAGTGAAGTCTTGAGTTGCGAAACATTTCTGTCATATTATTGCAGCACGCTGTACAAAATTGGTACAAAATGTGTGAATCCACCATGTTTTCATAACCAGATATAGGGTAAATGTCCTCACTGGTCTTGAAACCCTATGTTGGAAAATAAGATGATCCATTTTCCATCATTAAATAAAAAGACATCATGCTGTTGTTTGTTTTTGTTGTTGTTTTTTTTTTTTTACTCCATGTTCCTATCCTTGACTTGCAGCCTTAATAAAATAAAAACAAAGAGCCCCGTCGGTCCGGCGGGTTGATTCGTGTTGCAGCCCTCATGTTCGAGCGAACAGGACTCGGCGACACGAGCGGCAGATGTCTATCGACTGATGTTGCAAACACGCTTGTGTTTTTCACAGTTTCTTCTCAGTAGCCGGCTGCTTTTTGCACCTCTCAGTGTTTACATCTTCCCCGACGAATCGCCCTCGCAGACGACGCTTCGCTTTGAGAAACGTGTCTCATAAAAAAAGCTCTCTGTCGGGATCAGAGGCTCATGGTCCCGCGTGGATTTGACTGCAACAGGTGGGAATAATAAGAACGATAAAACACGCTTTCTTGATCCAAGTAAAAATAAAAACATATTGGATGTTTTATCACACAGACCTGTCCAAGGTGACGAATGTAACACGATGAGTCCAACTGATTCTATCTACCAATAGTACATTTAGTTCAAGTCATCATTCACATGCATTTAAAGTTATGTGAGGAAACCCAGTGGATCTTACTCACCTTTGACCCGGGGCCACAGCTTCTTGTTTCCAGCTGATTGGAAGGTTTTAATTAGACCTTTATCATCACATTAAGAGATAATGACGCAGCTGCAGTTTGGAAACAGAAATGTGTGCCATCGCCACAACAGGGACTGTAAGGTTTGAGGTATGAATGATATGCGAGTCAATTATGTTTCATGCCGCTGGGTCTGCCGGAGTGAGTCAAAGATAAGTGGGATAATGCGAGTGACTCATTGGAGGGACGGGTTGGGTGGAGCGGCCGCGGTGACAGGAAGGATCATGGAGGAAATCTGGAGGAATAGAAAAGAGAAGATCTACGATCATCAGACAGTTGAGGAATCAATATATTTATCATCGCCACCAATGATATAGTTTCTCTGGCATTAGCAAATTGAGCAGAGTACATGAGGATGATTGACAGCATTAAGACCCTCCTCTTGGCTCTGACTGCTTGTTTTCGGTAGCAGCAATAATTTTTCAGATTATCTGCGTCACATTAAACCGTCGATACATGGTGAGATTTTTTTTTTTTTTCAAATAAATTTACATTCTGACATTTTTATTCTATTTTATTTATTTTTAATTTTTAAATTATTATTCTTTTTTTTAATCAAATTGTCATTTCCAGAAGAGTTTTGTTCTCTCGCTGACGGCTCTGACTCATCCCGTTAATCTTCCAGGGAGGTTCTGCTGTTTAATCCAGGGCACAGATTTTCTATAAAGCCGCCACGGGACGCCACCTTGCTCATAAACCAGCCCGGTTCGGCTCGCCTCGGCTCTGAGGCGCGACTCTTAAAACTTCCAGTACGAGCAGCGACAGCCTGGCACCGCTTCGCCGACCGCAGCTTCCCTTTGATGTGCCGGTTTCACGAGGCGAGGAAAGCCTCGCGAGGAGGCCGGGCTCTCCTCCATCTCTTCCTCCTTCTCCTCTTTCTTGCTGCTTTCTTTCCTCCTTCCAGTGTGTATTTTTGGCCAAAGGTCATGTTTTGCGCGCTCACAGCGCTTGGGAATGCGACTACCTGCAAATGATTTACCTGACTACTAGCGGAGCGTCACTTCAGAGAGCGAGGCCAAACGACGGGCCTGCATGCGGCGAGCAGCACGTGACTCTGCTCCACATGGAGAGGGAACTCTGCTAACATGTAATTAGCCTGTTACTATTTCGATGCTACCGTCGCCCTGCATGAGCAGCAGGGCTGCTGGTTTGTTCGCTCCATGCCAAGGAATCCACGAAGCTTTCAATTTAAAAGTAAAAACTTTTCTCTGCGTTGTTGAATGACTGGCTCTTGAAGTGAAAAAGAAGTCCGCTTTTTTTTCTCTCCTTTTTTTAAAAACAGATGTTTTTATCTTTGAGCCATGAAATGAGCACTAAGAGAAGTGAGATTATAGCTTTTGCAGGATCTTGGCCAGCGCCAGCGCAGGAAGTGAAAAGCTGAGTGAAGTCGTCGCCCCCCCCTCCCTCCGCCTCCTTCACATCACACAAACTGGAATCAGACATTTGTGCTACGTTTGGTGCAGCAAACATTTCGATTGTGCTACTTTGGCTTTGAAGATATTAGTGGAATGTTAAAAGGTCAAAAGGTCACCCCCCCCCCCCCCCCCACACACACACACACACACACTTATGAAATCAAACAGAATTGGCGGTGAACGTTTGTGCGGCAAAAATGTCCGTTTGTGCCGTTATCATTCTAAAGACATTGAGAAAAATGTTTCTAGAGGTCAAAGGTCAATTGACATCAGTTCGTGCTGCATCTGCGCATTTCATTTGAAACTGTGAAGTGCTGACCTGTGAACATGAATAATTTAATTTTAACGTTGCTGAAATGCTCTGGGAACCAGGTTTTATTTAGAATGAACTGGCACAAAGCCTCCCAAAACACACTCTGCATTTTAGTTTCTGACGACCTCCAGAAACATTTTTCTTCATATCTTTAGAATGAAAGCAGCACAAACGAACATTTTTTGCCGTACAAACGGAGCACCAACGTTTGACACCAAGTTTGTCTGACTTGAAGAGGTTTCGTGGGGGGGGGGCAACTTCACTGGGGTCAAGTTAAATGCAGGACTGTCCTCTTTAGGGGTCGCAGAGAGATTTTGATATTAAAAGCTCGTTTTTCTCTTTTGTAATCTTGCACCAGAGCCAAATGGAGAGCTGATGCAAACTCCTGTCTGCATTTCTGACTGGAGATATTGGGGGGGGGAATCCCCCCAAAAACGTGCAAAACTACAATGACCCCTGACCTACATAACAAGTTAGAAGCAAAAGAAATTGACAACAGCACAAACTTGAGACGTTTTTTTTTTTTTTTTTTCCCAGCTATGTGACTGAATGAGCGTTTTGTATTGATTTAGGTCAATAGAAGATGAATATTGCAACTGCTTTAATTTTTAGAAAGCAGTCCCAGCAGGACAGATGGCTAGATGAGCTTTATCGGCTTTCGGTTTCATTAAGTATTAACATTAGTGGTATATCCAATCAATAATTCAGTGAAGCTCTAAGTATGCTGATGCTTTCAATGTAATGCGCTAATGCGTTGCTCTAACCATTTAAACATTTTGTATTTCCAGCACACGTCGAACTCCTGGTGCACCGATAAAAAAAAGCACCACGGTATAAAATTCAGAGCAGCTTTTAAACTGCGATCTTGATCTACGTCATCTATCACTCAAATTATTGTAAGCTAACTTAAAGTCAAACAGATTAGTTATTTTAATTGATTTGCTTGTTTACTTTTACAATGACACTGCCTTTACTTTGGTGATTGTATGTATGTATTGTATGGAAACTGGCGTTTCCATAACATGACGGAGCGATTAAAATGGATTGTGGGGAAACACGTGGGAATAAGTGAAACAGCTGATATACGGCATTTTATTTTACATAAGAAATTGACAAGCACTCATCAATCGACATAATAAAACATTTGTGCCATCAGTCCAGACTCCGGATGGCTCCTTAAAATAAATACTTTTAAGAGGAAATAATACAGACAGAACAGGCTCAAACCACACAGACAAACGAATTATCCAAATGTTCAAAAGACGAATGGGTCCGAAAACTCCCAAAGTCGACCCCGACTCTCCAACGTAAAGAGCTTGTATAAAACAGTTAAGCATTTTGAAAAATACAGAATCGTACAAAAAAAGTTTTTTTTTTCTTATTTATTTATTTTTTTTTATTTTCTTGCCTTTTTGTGTCACTGTAAAATATCAGCTGGTATTCATGACAAGAAATTAAGAAATCCCCCATGTATAATAATAAAAAGACAGAATGTGCTTCTGCGGCTTTTTTTTTTTTTTTTTTTTTTTTTACATTAGTATTCACATATATCATAAGTAAACCATAAAAGTCTTCTCAGCTCCTTAAGGTGCTGCTCACAGTCCCCCATCGCACCGAGCCTCTGAACGCCTCCCCGTCTCCAACGTGTGCTGAACAACACACTAACGTCAAATGTTCATTGTCCTTATAGGTTATGCCACCAAGGTTCACATTTTATGAAAACAAAATCAGAAAAGTTTGTGTTTTCAGTTCTCGTCAACTGAAAAGGGTTCAGAAAAATAGCAAAAAGTCATCAACAAGTGAGGATTTCAAGAATACAGCTTAGATTAAAAAAACAAAACAAAAGAAAAAAACCGCGAGGGCGAGGTTTTGACACATGAAGCATGCGTTTGCCTGCTCGCCTTTAAAACTGTCATGTGAAGACATACTGTGTAAAAAGGCCACATGGCTTTTCCTTCACTCTTAAAATGCGGGTGTATTCAGATAGCTGGGAGGAAATGGACAAAAAGGTGCGGCAACCTCTCTTATTAGTGTGAGGACTGGGTAAATATGGGGCCCGTTAAGAGTTGTGTGTGTGTTCAGTACACCAGAGAGCCCCTGACACGTTGACCTGGTTACAACTTTCACACCGGCGAGTTCCTGCTACGATAACAACCCACACACAGTCAGCATTCTCGTGTAATTTGTTTTAAGTGTAGTGTTGGTTTTGTAAATGTTTTTGAAAAGTACCTAAAGTCAGGCTTTCTCTGTTAGAGGACGCATGTGAACAGATGTTTTAATGTTTAGGGTAAAAGTTATGCTAATGAACACTGTTAGCATTGTTAGCCTAAGGGGCTATGTGTGCTACACAGGAGCAGAGAGGTTCCAGGGCAGCAGGAAATGGATGCAGAGTATTCTCAACAAATCATCTTTGAAATTGAAAAATGATGCAGGATGTGTTCAATGGGGAAAAGTTTTGGCTGACGTCACGAGAGTTGTGCCATTTCTTTTCTGTGAAATCTTGACACCTCGAGAAAATAAAAGTCTTTCTCAGTTCTTGCAAAACCCTTGAACGACTGAAATCTGGAACAAACGGTAAACTTGCTGAACTGTATGTGTGGAGGAATCACATCTTACATCTACTGCTGGGCGGTGACTGTTCAGTGAAAGCCATGCTGGTTCTTACTTTTTATGCAGAGTTAAGCTAAGCTTAGCGCTTCAAAGATCGCTTTTAGCTGTATAATTGCAACAGTCTTGCATAAGTGTTTTTGGAAAAGTAAAAACAAAACTCAAAATGACTTTTTACTGTTACAAAAGGTAAATGAAAATTTATGTAGCTGTCAATGCAAAACTGTGCTAATAACTTGTGGTTAGCATAGCTTAGCATGAAAGCATAAAATCAGAGCAGATGGTTTAACAGGTTAGGTCCAGGAGGGAGATTCAGATCGTGTTGGGTGATAGTTATTCAATGAAATATTTAAGTTAAATCTAGCCATTTGAAAACGAATGTTATTTTTAGTCTTAAGTATTTTTGTCAAGTTTTAGAGAAATAAAAATATGTTGTTTTTTTTAAAGATAAACGAGAAGAGGCTTAAGTTCTTCCCGGTTCTGGTTCTTAATAAAGATATTTAAATGATTCTGAAGCCAGCTTTAATTTCATTATCAGCACAAATGAATTTTCTTTCTAGCGTCGTAAAAACTATAAAGCCTCAGTCATTAAGTCTTTTTGATAAGTCTCTGGAAGCGATGGTCAGTATTCTGCTAAAGATCAGACATGTTAACCTGAAATTCCAAGTTCGGTGGAGGTACATAAGCCGAAAATCAATAAAACAGGAAGTTGCTTAGTTTCAAGTTTGCGTCTAGATTCAAGATTGCAATTTTTATCTGTGGCTTCCTTAACTAAACCATTCTGTTTTTCAGATAAGTTAAACAGGAAACGGAAATTTCACATTTAGCATGTCGTAAGAGTTTTCATGGCCTAAGGAGAGCTATGAATTGCCAAAGACATTTAATAAAAACATCTAGATATTCAAGGTCAGCTCAAAGTATGTGTATGTTTGTGGTCATATTGGTAGTTGTTATGGGGGACGGTTTGTTAAAGGATCACGATACTTGAGTTTGAATCTGCTAGGTCCCTCTTCTTTGGGGTGGTGCTGAACATTTGCGTCTTTCCGCTCACAGATACCCTTCAAACTTTATATATCTATATCTTTACCACATTCTTTTTGTGTTGGTACCGCAGAAATAAAAACAGAAGTACAACTCAAGGTAAACACTCTAGGCACTGTTTGATTTCAAAGGCTTTAAGTTGCAGAGGGTGATCAAAAGGTCAGCAAACGCATAGAAAAAAAAAACAACGTAAAAAAGGAACGTCAGCGAGTGACGGTTCTGCAGACCAAACATTTTCCCCCCTTCTCGTGATGCGAGTTCCTCCAAGTTGGCTCGCACAAACCAGACTCGCTCCAAGCTCTGCGGTGGAGAGGCTATCAGGGGAGGAACGTGTAGAAGTTTTCAAGGTTAAACGTCAGTCCCAGTCTTTAACCCATCTTCCTCCTTCATGGACAGAAAAACGAACACTTGGGTCTCAACCCATTATCTTCTGGGGAATATCTATAGAGGCCTTGATGAAGATGCAGTTGTCTCGGATGTAGTTCCTCTTCTTGATTTCCTCGTGCGAGATGAACTTGGGGTAGCCGAAGCCCAGGGTGCTCTCATCCAGCGAGTTGCGGCTGCTGCAGGGCTTCTGGAAGTTCTTCCAGTTGGGGTCCGGGTTGAAGGTCTCTGTGATGTGCTGGGGTTTGGAGAGGGACGGGTCGCTCTGGTCCAGGATGGAGAACGTCACCTTGTAGGAGAAGGGCCACTCCAGCAGGTTGTCGTACTCTCCCGGCAGGACGCGGATGTAGACGGAGAGGTGCGAGCCCTCGCCGCTGCCGTTGCCGTTCAGGAAGGCTGACACCTGGAGCTTGTAGCCGTAGCGGTGCGTGTAGAACGGCGGGCTGAAGAACTCGTGGTTGCTCCGCAGTTTGGCCTCTTGGAGTTTGCGGGAGTAGTCGCTGAGTTTCCAGATCAGGACACCGTCTTGGCTGACCGACAGCTCCTCCATCTCTCGCCGCAACTCCAGGATTTCTTGCCGTTGGCGACCAACCAAGTTGCACATCAGGGTGAGGTGTGACTTGGTGGTCTCTTCCAAGTGGCGGCTAATAGCCAGCTTAGGGCACTGCAGGGAGAAAATAATTCATAAAATATAGTTAATTCTATACTGAATATATTTGAGTTTTTTCATGAGTCTTTGTTCAGTAAAAAAACATTTTGTTCATCTGATTCAATCAATGCGTCAGGTTGATATGAAACGTGATAAGTTGATGATAATGAATTTAAGTTTTTCATATTTTAAGTTAAGTTGCCTTGTAACTTTATCCAGAAGTTTCTTTTGATTAAGAGGGTAGTATTATGTTCTTTCCAGTCACATGGTGACGTTTATAGCACAACCAAGTAACTATGTTAACTTCACTTGTTATAAAAATGTTATGTGTATCAAATATGAAATTTGACTTTGTAATTTAACGCCTTGAAATTGAGCCTCTGTCTCTTTAAAAACTCTTTGTATTTTCAAACAGCAGCCAACTCAGGAAAATAGGGAACAACGAATCTAAATCAACACAAGACGTACACACTCAGGTTATCAGGTTACATTTGGAAAACTTGTAATTCTAAACCCCAACATTATTAAAAGTCTTGGTTTCCTTCACAATTTATAAAATCACATTTATTTGAACCAGCTTGTTTAAAAACCAATCTGCATCTGATATTTCTACATATTTACCATATAGTCTCTATTTTACCTTTATTGTTATTCTTATGTGTTTCTGTTTGCTTCCATTTGAGACTTTCTTGTCTAAAGAAAATGAAAAATGACATCACAGCGTTTGATGCTTTCACATTTCCAAACTTTGGTACCTTTAAAAAAAGACACTGATAGACGTGTCACTTTATTTGCATCTGTCCTGTTATTAGGCAACAAACTGGATCTTTGGACCTGGTAACCAAGGCCACGAAGTAAAGATTATGTTGTTTTTTAAAAAAAGGCTCCTGGCTAATGATTAACACAACAATGGGCGTGTTAAAAGGAAATTCCCACAGAGTCAGGAGAATTTTAATGAGAACGGATGCAGGTCAGTCTTACCCTGTGTTTGCAGCCGGCGTCTTTGAAAGGACAGAGGACGAGTGCGTTGCCGCAGTTGTCCTTGACGTGGTTGGCCAGGTCCTCCCGGGCGATGTTGGGAGTGCCGCATTGGTTGGGACACTGGACAGGGAAGCGAGGGCAGTGATACTGGTGGTTCTGTGTCCAAGAGAACAGAAACATTATTTCGGTTTTAATGAATGGAAAAGAGACGATGCGCTTTCCATTTATTTCATGTGTCTTCGGGATGAATACATATTGTTTTGTTCACTTTTGACGAGACGACAAACAAAGGTTCAGGCCCACCGGGTTTGCTGCAAAGTCAGTGAATCAATACAATCATCTGGGTTTCCATAAGTAGGAAACATTTTGCAATTTGGCACTTCAAACTGAATTTGACTGCACTGTATTGTAACCAAGAGTGAAAATAAGTGCTTGGAAATGAATGCAAGTTTATGGAGGCGTTGATATGACTACATGTTTTGTGTCAATCAGATCGGTTTGGTCTTGTATTCTGACTTCAGATGGTATTTCTGGTGAATTTGGGGTAAATTATGAATTTAATATTTGTGTCATGCAAAAACGTAATCACTCCAATTAGCTTTTTTATTGCAATGCTATAAATTGGAGTGATTTGGTTACATTAGCTGAAAAAGCTAATAGTGAAGCAGAAATGCTTATGGTTGTCCTGGACAATAAATTGTCCCAAAAGTTATCGCGGTAAACGTTGAAATTGCTGTTTTGATGGACACTGAAGTCAAAGCTTGAAAGTTGCATCGTTTGCCAACAACAGAAAGAATTGTACGCAACTTAATGTTTGGTGTTTCTCGCTCAAAGAACAGAAAGTGTTTCAACAACTTCAAAGCTTCTCGGCGTTCACACTGTAATGATAATCCGTGAAAATACAGGAAATCAGTTGTTATGCACTGCGAGACACGTTTGGTTACTTCAGCACATCTTGACCCAGCATGTGAGAGGAGGGGAAAATCACAGCTCTGCCTTTGTCAGAGAAGTGCTGAGGGGAAGAGACCTCAACTTAAAAGCACTAATGGCAGCAGCTCACACCGCATCCAGCTGGAGAAGGACACAGACACCCTGAATGGAAACATCCTGCTGCTGCTGCTGCTGCTCTTCTTCTTTGTCCTGCCCTGTCCAGGCCTCAAACAGAACGCAGCTGCAGGAAAACTTGCATGAAAATAAACGCATCTCTGCCCGTTGCGTAAAAATACAGGCTGGTTGGTTTTCTTATAATTACCAATTTCTTTTCTTTTTTTTTGTTTTTTTTTTTGTTCATTGACTCAAATGAAACTCACCTGGATTGTGTCGAAGACGAACTCTTTGCCGCAGTACTTGCAGGGCTGCGTGCGTTTGGGACACTCGGCCATGCTGTGCTGGGACAGCAGGCGGCGCATCATCCTCGCTCCACATTTGTTCTCACAGTAAACGCTCTCCTGAGGACACACGCCCTGGTGGTTCTGACCAAAACAAGCAAACAAACAAAACAGAAACAAATTATTGATGATAAAAAAAATAAATAAATAAAATCCAAATCCAAACTTTAGTTAAGACGTGTTCTTAAAAAGTTCAAATTCACGCATCTAAAATGAAGATCTTGACATTGTCGTGACAAAACTATTTAATCTCACATATTCTTGTATATGTAAGTATTTTTCCGTCAGGCGAAAGTTTTTAGTTAAGCGCCGACCTCTTCGCCGACATCTGTTGCGGGCAGCTAGCTAGGCACCAGTTAGCTGGCTAAGAGCCAATAAGAGAGCTAGTTCACTTCTTGCCATTAAGAGAGCTAGCAAGAACTTTATGTCTATCATGAGTGACAGGCTGGACAAATGTTTGAGAAAGGAAAAAGTCATCGCCACTTGCTGTGAGACCCAACTCATTGGAGGCAATATGGAAGACGGCAATAAAAGTTTTGACCCTTTTCAACTTTTTGTGTCTCATTGCTGCCCTTGTATGCACAGGGGTATCCTTTCTGTAAGGTTTCCAACACGTCTTAGTTCTTTATGCTTATTTTAAAATGTAACATAATAACAATAATAACAATAATCAGTGAATTTACGGAAGACATTTACACTTATAAGGTGGAATCCACAAAACTGGAGACAAGAAGGAAAGAAAGGAAAGGAGAAAAGACTCAAACACAGAAGGACAGAAGGCAGGTCACAATGGCAGGAGCAAAGAAAAGGAGAGTAGATAGACCAGAAAGATAGTGACCTTCATATAACATTTCTAACTGGTTTTTTTTTTCGTTGTTTATTTGAAAGTGAAAGGTAGTGGTTCTAGAAATGTGTACATAGGGTGAGAGTGTAAATAGAAGGCAGTCAGGACCAACAGAGGTGTTCCTGAGGAGTACAAGGCCCCTCCATTCACTTGGCCAGGAAAAAAAGTAAAAAAGTTGTTTCCTCTTCCATCATTCGTGCTACCAGAAAATACTTTCCTAATACGATGACGCACAGGCCCGAGTTCTTCCAGCTGTTTTTAACAGGTACTGCTTTCATTAGACACCATGAGTCATCTCCCTCCAGGTGTTTCTTTTTCCATCAAACTCATACAACCACAAAGAAGAACAAACACAAACAAGAAACAAGAGAGCAGTGTTTACCTCGTAGGCCTCGCCGGTGAACTCGCTGCCGCAGAACTCGCACTTGACCTTGCGCTTGGGGCAGTCGTGCTGCAGGTGGTCAGGCAGGTCGCGGCGGGTCAGCTTGACGGAGCAGCGGTTGGGGCACGGGATCACGTTGAAGGCGCAGGTGGAGAAGTGGCCCTGGGGGTGGAGGAGAAGCAGCCGCACGTTCAGCAGACTCGCCCCGTTTGTTGGGCACCGAAGTGGGCGAGTGAATGACGGAGAGAGAGAGAGAGTGAGAAGCGAGAGCTTTTTCTCACCTGCAGCTGCTTCATCTGTCCGGTCCAGCGGCAGCCCTCCTCACTGTGGATGCAGCGGATGGGCAGCGCCAGGATCTGCTGCTCCAGCTCTGGGTCTGGGTAGATCTGAGGGTGGCAACGTGGCACGAGGTCAGAGCGGACAGATACAGACACCTGCTGCTGTTCACTAACAATGGTAGCGTTTTGAGGGACGTCATCTGTGTCCACCTGGACTCTGTCCACCTGGCTGAATGTCACATTAGCTTATTTGAGGAAGTAAAGGAATGGAAACTTCAACATGGAAGCTGCATGTACAACAACATGTCTGCATATTGCACAGGCTGCAAGGGAGCAAGAGAGAGCAAGACTTAAAAAAAAAAAAAGTCTAAACAGAGCGCAGCTAAAGTGCTCTGTTTATCTGTCTGCCATGGAACATTCTGGATCTGGAAATGTTGGCCACATATTAAAAAAAACCTCAGAGAAATGTTGTTAGCTTATGCTAACTAGGCTAACTGTGCTAATCCAAAACAAGGGGTGCTAGGCAAATGCTTAGCTTTGTTTGAAAATGGTTGTAAAGCTTAAAAAAAAAAGATAAGTTTGTACATTTTTAAGGAATGAACATAAAAATGTACATTTGTAATGCTAGCCACACAGTTTTTTTTTTCCACCAATGTAAAATAATCCAGTTTCACAAATGTCTTTGTAATGTTTTGCAATCAAAATCCAATCTTGTGGTGCAACTTTAGAAAAATTTGCAAGAAATTCTGCACTTAAGTGTGACAGTAAGTGTGACTTTTTGATCTGTTGATTTTGCGTGAATATCCGCGAAAAACTGGAGGGACTGATAAGCAACTAATGACGATTTGTAGCAGAAAGGTTGGAAAATTATATTTTAAATGTTCATTTCTAAAGATGCACTGATGTGAAAATTTGGGATGTCGACATCCGATTGTCGTTATGCCCAATAATTACATTTACCGATATATAAATAGTTCCTTAACCTTTCAACACATTTTACTTAACGGAGCATGAGGGCACAAAACCAATTACAGTTTTTTTTTTTAAATGTAAAAAATAAAAATTGAGAATTAGCTCCCATAGTTATATTAGCAAAAGCCAGAAGTTAAACTTTTTTTTTTAATTATTTTCCCCTAACATGTGAGCTTATGTTTAGATTTTTTCAGCTCTTGAGTTGTCACATTTTTAGGAAAGTTTACATATTTATCTGATTAATCATAAAGTCACTCTGTTTTTGGACTTTGACACGTAATCAAGCTTGTCTAGTTTATCCAGAAACAGTGGCAGCCAGACAAAGGAGCAAAAAAAAACCCAACAAAAATACAAAAAGCTTACGTGAGAATTCTTCGAGCATCATTAAACATCCCTGACTGAACTAAAACCACAAGATTGTCGGCAGAAATAAAAGTTTCGCTGCGCCAAAAACGTTGGAAAGGCGACACAGTTTGCACTAAGCTGCACAGAGAAATGAGGGAATTTCACATAATTGTTTTTTTTTTCTTTTTTTACTACACTGCAGCAGTGAGTCAGGCCTGCCACTGCAGTGATAATGAAGAAGTTTATGACTTTATGGGACCTCAGAGAGAGACATAAGCACTAAAGAGGCAGAGAAGTATTTATCTGTGGTCACTGAACAATGAGGAAGAGCCTGCGTTCGACTGAAATCTCCTGAAATCCTCTCCATCAAGTCGCTGTCCTGAGGCTTTTAAGCCTCCGTCCCCCCACGCCGGCGGGAAAAAAAAAATCCGGTCAAACAAGAAAAGCCACTTCCTAACAAATGTCACAACGGCCCTCTGTAGCCTGGCTGTTGAGTTGTGATTTGTTCAGTCACGTGCATCCGCACTGAAACATGAGTAAGCGCGGTCCAATCGAAAACACAACACACCTGGAAATGTCTTAAAATAACTTGGCTCAGTAGGGTCATGTTCAAGGGCAGATATGTGAGCCTTTCACAAAGCATTTTGCTGACATAAACCTATTTTTTGGGGGGGAAATTAAAGAACAATCTCTCATTGTTCCAGTCTTAGAATCTGCTTGGAAGGATGCAATAATGACCTTTTCATAACTTAGTCCCCGGCTCATCGGGGAGAGGTTAAGCTCTTCGGTTCAAGTTGGGCGTTTACTCTGTCGGCAGCAGCGATTCATCGTAGCTACAACAGGAGTGGCAGCAGGACAATCCTTTAATGATTTCACCGCTATTTTAATGTGGTTGTGTTTGTGCATTTTTATTTTATTTTTTATTTTGGAGAGGAGGGACCGAGTGCAGTGAGTGTTATGATAACCCTGACAGGAGACCACCAAGATGGGGGTAATTTGCAGGCGACTGGGAGCCTGGGAGCGCCTTGGTAAATAACAATGTCTGACAGGTGTGCCATGAGCGCCTCCCTCCCCGCTCAAGGGAGTTCCTGCTATTAGAGGCGCCTTCATTCGCTCCCTGCATCGGGGCCCGCTGATCATGCAGCAGTTCAGGTTCACTGCTGAATGTAAACATCTCTACTTTCGCTTTTTCTTTGCGTTGTGTTGCCCAGTCTTTGCACATCTCAGGTTTTCAGGGTGTCAGTTACATAGCTGAGGACATCCAAGCTAAACGTCCCCTTCCCTTAATTCTTCATCCTGAGAACACTAAGCATGCGTTCACGCCAGTCCTGTTTGATTAAAGCGAACTACAGTCTAGAAAGTCTGGTTTGTTTGGGAAGGAGTGAAAGCGTAACCAAACTGTGTTGCGAACCCAAAAACTGAACTCTGGCCCGTCTACAAACCCAGCTCTCAGTTCGGTTGAAGTGAACTCTGATGTGGTTTGAATGAGTATGTGAACGCCAAGCGGACTGGAGACCGCTCCAAAAGTGGGACACTGCAGCGCAGGGCATTCTGGGTGAACCCAAACAAACAAACATGCAAGTCTAGTGCTACTGCGAGAAATGGATCTCGTTTTTTTTGTTTGTTTGTTTTTTTACCTGAAGAGAAGTTATTAAATATTTTCCCAAAAACTGCTTGCCACTCAAGACGCTCGAATAAGCTGTCTGTGTGCTTTTAAGATGTTTGTTTCAACACTAAAGTAAAAAAAAAAAAAAAAAAAAAAAAAAGAGAAAGAGACCCGATAATGGAGCCTTTTTTTGTGATTGTGGATTTTGTTGTTTAAGTCTTGTAGACTGAAACAGAGGAATTCTAGCATCAGAGAAATATGTCAAAAGCTGTAGCAGAAAAACAAAAAGACAGGTGATTCTTACGTGCCCCTGAAATGCTTTGAAAAGCAGAGATCACACGTGAGAGAGTCCTGACTGAATACGGTCTTTATGCCCCCCCTCCCTGAGCACAATCTGATTACATTACATTTGGAGGGAAGCTGAAATTTATTTCTCAATCTGCTCAGGGAGTGATTGAGTGCAATGGTTTTAATAAATGTTCTGGTGTAATGAAATAAATTGCAACCTCAATAAATTGGGAGCGAAGACGTGTTTTACTGCCGTTATGCACTACAGTAAATCAGAGGCACAAACCCTCGGGTTTTTATTTTAACAACGTGAAGCTGTTAAAGTAACAGCGTCTAACCAGGCGCAGTCCGAACCTGTCAAAGCCTGATGCCTTCGTACGAGATACGTAAAGCAATACCAGATGTTTGCAGGGTTCGCGCGAGTTCACGCTTTCACATGCGCTAGATTTGTTATAATAACTGCTCGTCTCTTCTCAGACGGTGTATTTGTCCTCGTAGGAGCAGATGATAGCAATTTTCTTGGGGGGGAAAAACAAACAAACATCCATTTTAACTGGATTAGCTTTGTCTTGTTTCTAACCCACTTTCGTATTTGTTTCATGTTAGTGATCTGAAACGCTAAAGAGATTGAATACAGTAAAATGCAAAGCAGTGCATGTTTATTCGGTTAAATGTCCCTCTTGTATAAACATTCTGATCTGAATAAAGCTGATGGATGCGATGTCTGTTTATTGTTTGAAGATGAGATTCTAGAGGACGAGGTCAGCATCGTGAATTGTCATTGTTATGCTTTCTTGAAACTAAAAGCTAGATTTTTGTCATAAACTTGAACAAATTTACAAAGTGACTGCAAAAACAACTGAACTGGTTAGCTAACCTTGTATTTTTCGGGAACAGAAACAACAAATTCTGTCTTGACCTTAGTGCAGGAAACTTTGGCTCGTCTAATTTATGATATTACCAACATGCGTACTCATTGACAGAAATAATAACAGCAGTTATCTAGTGACACAGAATTATAAATTTGTGTGTCATCAGCGTATGGTAAGAGACTGACAGCAGGAATGTAGATATTGGATAAAGTGGGGCGAGAATGGAGCCTTGAGGAACTCCACATGAGATCTTTGTCCGTTGAGATTTAGCACTGCTAAATGACACAAATCTGTCATGTTCTGTTAAGTATGTTCTGAACCAATCTATAGTAGGCTGAATACGGAGTCATCGACTGGAAAAATAAAAAAAAAATAAAAAAAATCAATGCTGCCTTTGGGTCACTGCTTATTGTTTTGTGAACATGCTTTTAAAGGGGGATTTAATATTCTGGTTGTCAATATTTTGCTATCACTGAGTTTTCATAGAGTAATGCATCCAATGACCACATGTTCATCCTCAATGCCTGTTGGCTTGCTAAAAGGACGCTACCCAACTCGTCCATCTGTCATATATATATATATATATATATATATATATATATATATATATATAAACAAAAAAACAATTCAGCGGTTTGACAATATGTCCAATGTAAAACACAGAGTCATGATGTGGAAACTAAGCTGCTAAGCTATGAACTTTATTTCTGTCAAACAACTAGCAAATAGCAGAATTGTTAAATTGTTCAAACAAAAAGAAACCCCAAATAATACTAGTATTACTACAATTAGTGGGTACCTTCTCTATTGTTGGTCAGGTATTGGTATGAAAGTCCAAATAACAAAAGATAAATCATACAGAGAAAACTGTATGACTTTCTGCTTTAAAAACAAATATAGATTATGCTCGCCATTCTAAATTTTTGGATAAATGCTTTGCAACCTCAAGGTTGTGTCATTCCAACAATCCCATAGCGATCCACGCCTAAGCCACAGAGAGCTGCATCTGTGTTTGTAGAGTATCGAACCGACGGGACGCCTCACTGTTTCAATCTAATACATGTTGCTGCTTGTTATGAGTGTAAATAGTAAAAGTAGGGTTGCTCCAAGACTTCCAGGGAAGGTGCACAAATGCAAACAAGTTTGTAAAGACTGTTAGCTCAATAATTCAAGAGTTTGTGGTGTGAGTTAGTGTCAGGCCGGTGTATCTGTCCTACCTTGGCATAGTCTAAAGGCAGCTGATCCTCTGGACATTTGAAGACGCCCTCACTGCAAAACGAAACAGAGAAAATGTTGGTTTATGAAAAACATGCAGATAATTATACAGTACAGGAATTAAAGAACCACAAAAGTGCAGTCAAAAAGCCTTTCTGGGCATCACTGCAGAGCACAAAGTTTTAGTCTTTAGTCAAGCTCACCCTTACTCTGAAAACTCCTCTGACTCATCAGGCTGCATGACGTACAGGGAACACACTTTTCCATGCACCGTGAAGCAAACTGACTTTAATAAGCTCTTTTATTCATTCCCCCCCACAGATGGTGTGCTCTATAGAGCGGCTATAGAGCTGCTGCAGAGGAAGCTAAAAATTACACTTTTATTTGTACTTAACCAGATAAGTTCCTTGAGAACATAATCTCATTTCCAGCAATGAGCTGGCCAGGAAGCATCAAAGCATCATGCAACAGAAAACAGCAGAATAAGAAGAAAAAAACCCAAATGGAAATAAAACAAAAATATCTGAGAAAATTAACTTCACTACGACCTTTCAAATATGTAATGTAATAATTATACACTATTAGTACAAAATAGATGAAAAAAAGACGACTGTGAGACTGTTAAAATGGTGTAAATGTACAACTGGTAATTGTCCTGATAGTTACAATGTGCACTTTGTTTCTTGTGGTGTTTTCATACTCAATAGTCTGGTAGACTTGGTTGGATTTGGGGAAAAAAACTAACATTTGTTCCATTTTAACTGCTGCTGTTCGCTTTCAAACTACACTGAGTCAAGTGAACCAAAAACCTTTGAAAAACCTGTTCACCTCCAAGCCTGTAGGGGCACTGCACCGAGAACCACTGAAGGAAACGACACAAAAACCTCTGAAGAAGACGCTGAGCAAAACCTTCTTGGCAAAATGTCAACTAAAATGGAGAAGCATCAGATTTTAGCGGTTATAGGATTTCTTTTTTGTCTTGAGCAAAAGACCACAAGCCACTTCTCCCTGTAGTGCTAGACTCTCGTGGTTTTGTGGTTGTATTTGAATGCCCTGCTCTTTAGTCCGATTCTTACTTTTGGAAAAGTCTCCTGTCTGCTTGGTATCACATCAGACAGGACCACACACTTCACCTGAACCAAGACGTAGATGTATAGGCAGACCAGAGTTTGATTGTGCATTCACGCCTTCGCAGTCGGCAGGTTTGTCGACAAACCTTTCATCAAACCTGCTTTAATCAAACCAGACTTTGATAAAGCAGACTAAACGGGGTTGGTGTGAATGCACCCTAACTCATTCTCGTCTTGGAAAGTTTGCTTTAAACTTCTCCATGACTTCCTCCCCGACCTGTTTGCTGTTTTCCTCTGTCTTTATGAAGCTCATTATTCACTGATGTTCTGTAATGAACCTGAGGCCTGAGATTAACTTATTCACTGAAATATTCCAATCTTCCAACTTCTGAAGGCAATTAGTTACACTAGATGTTTACCTCTGTGGGTATCAGAGTAAAATGGGACTAATATAAATGCGCAACACAACATTCAAGTTTTCATTTCCTCTATACTTTAGTTGTACCTTGCTTTGCACATAAAATCCCAATCGAATACATTGAAGTCGGTGGTTTTAATGTGACAAAATGTGAAAAAGTTAAAGCATGGTGAATATTTTTATGACATATTGCATATAAGCTCAAACCTTACACAAAGCTACTAAAACTGCCTCCTCTAACCCAGACCATGCCTCAGTTACAGCTAAACTAATTAGGGAGCAGTGCTGTTCAGAGAGTGTTTGCCTTTTTGTGCTTTAATTCGGTCATCAGCGTCACCTGACCTTATGTCCCCGAGGCACAGGAACACAGGACGGGAGTGTGTGTGCACTGCCATCTCTGTCTACCCAGCTGTGAAACGCGCCTGCTGATGCTGACGGCGACGGGAGGGGGGATGGGAGCAGAGGTCAGGCCTGAGAGCGAGCGAGGGAGGGTTGATGGAAAGAGGGGTGGAGGAGGGAGGTTAATGCGTGACGGGACAGCAGTAATTCTTCTCCATTAGGGTTACTGTGTCAGCAGTGAGCCAGAGACCAATTAACAAAACCACAGTGGGCCGTGAGGGAGGGTCGATCGATTGGAAGCCTGCGAGAGTCCACTCAGCATCTCTTGTGTGAAACCATTTACTGAACTCATCGTCGTCATCGCCAAAGAGTGCGCGACAGTCAGCCAGCTCCGAATGTCCCGCGACTGTAGACCCCTAGAGGAGATGGGAAGTGACAGGACCTCGGCTCGGGATGAGGGAGACGCAGAAGGACGGTCCCAGCCCCCACACGCCCGTCTAACTCTGAGACACGGAGAGGCAGAAAGGCGAAAAAGAGCCGAGTCACAAAGAGTCAGGATGATTTCCTGTCCTGGCTGCAGAGACGATTATGTGTCTAGCACCACTAGCAAACAACTGCACGCAATTCACTCGTGGGTTGAATTCACATCGACTCGGTGAAACCACATTGACATGCGGTAGAGCTACGACTTCATTTGAATGTTATAAATCAGCTAATGGCCACAATTTTCCCTGATCAGTGGTTCGCCTAAGACTATGAGTCTCGGTTCGGTTGAAGTGAACTCTGGTGCGGTTCAAATGGATATGTGAAAGCAAAGCGGGCCGGAGCTGGAAGTCGACTAAAGAACGGGACATTCTGTGTAAATACAACCAAGACAAAACACGCAAGTCTTGCGTTCGCAGGAGAAATAGCTTGTGGTCTTCTGCTTAAGACAAAAAGAGAAATCCTACAATCGCTAAAATCTGATGCCACTTCTCTTCTGTTCACATTTCATAAGGAGGAAGTTACGCTCAATCTCTTCCTGAGGTTTTTGAGTCATTTCCTTCAGTGCTTCTTGGTGGACAGAAAGAGGGGAACAGGTTCTTGAAAAGTTTTGGCACGGTACAGTGTGGAAGAAAACTGCAGCAGCTGAAAATGTAACAATTGTTGGAATTTCGGTCCCTAATTGAACCGAGTCTACAGAACTAAAGCTTCCAGCACCGGAGTCGACATCGAGTCGGATCACTGTGTCCCTGTGAGCGTTTCGTGCAGTAAATGCGATGAGGAATGCAGTGCTGCACTATTCATCTTGTTTTATCTCGGTATTCCTGCAAACAAATATTTTACATGTTTTAAAATTTCCCAGTGAGCTGATCTCTGATGTGATCGGTACCAGCAGTGCTAGAAAGACGGCAAATACCATAACATTAACACCAGGAGTTATTAACAATGTCCGCTAATATCAAAACGAAATTATGTTTATGCATTCAGCAGAAAACATTCCCCTGTCAGAGCAACTCTATGCAGCACTGAATGGTGGATGATAAAAAAAATAAGCAGCTGGATGAAAGGAGACAGTAAGTTTCTGTTAGTCTGATGCAAATCAGACTTTTTATTAATGATGAAGATTGGTGGTTTTACAGGTTTGTCTTATAGTAAGAAGAATAAAAACTAAAGTGACATTCTGGGTGGTTGAAAGAGGCCATTATTTGACTATGGGGACCCAGAGCCAGATTTTGCCTCAGTGTAAACACAAAGAACTAAAGCAAACACAAGCAGCAGTTGAGCTTCAGAACCGGTTTGGTGAAGAAAAAAATAAATAAATGAAACAACAAATTTATTCGTTTGTGAGTGAGGTGTTCACCAGTGAAGCCTGTGAAAGCACGAATGGTGAAACAGGATGTTATAGAACGTAAATTAAACAGTACTGTTTACGTTTAATGTTTGCAGCTCATTCAGGCTGCAAGAGAGCGAGAGAGAGCAGGACTTACAATATGAAACAGGGAGACTACATGGAGCACAATAAATTTCTTAGATTGTTTTCTTTTGAGTTTTAAACTGGTCTGTCAGGAAAAATGCAGGATTTAGAAATATCTCTACCAATAATAAGAGTCATGAAAGCTTCAACGGTAAGAAACTGCCTCTAAAAACAATAAATGATCTAAACCAAGTCAGGCTGATATGTTAACAGCTACCATTTACTGCCAAGTCAATGAGCATCCAGGGACAAATTTATCTGTGTGGGGATGAGATGTCACAGGGGAGTAGCTCTGTCTGGACCCCGTACTGTATAATACAATCACCTCATTAAAATTTAACCACCTCCCTCCGTCTGCTCAGATACTCACGTTCACATCATATCTGCCCTCTCTCCCCCGTATAATTGCCCTTTCTCTCTCCCCACTCATCCCCAAATCTTCTTAGGCAGCGTCCGTTCATCCAGCTCACACCACCAACACAGCCGTCACAACATCCTCTGCGCGGCGCTCCTGACAGGCAGACGGCGAGAGGTACAAATCCCTCCAGATTAATCTCACCGGTGCAGACCGAATCATGGGGAGGAAGCGGGGCTTTGTTTTTCCAAGTGACAGCAACCAGCCCAAACCACACACAGAGGATGTGTTGGTGACAGTCAGGGACCCGTGAGTAACGTTGAAGCGCGGTCTATCGATTAACAGAACAGAGAGACTCCTAAACAAACCTCCATGTTTACCAGAGAGGTAGGAACGACCGACGAGATGCCCTGAACAAACCCAGCCAAACGCTTTAGGGAGCGCAAGACTGCAGCACTCCGACGGGCCGAACCTACCGCTGCCATCGACTCGGGAGGCGTCGGGAGCCTCGTCCGAACCACCAATTTACCTTTACCGGCTTTCATCTTCATGCTTATGCCAAACCTTCTTGTCTTTTCAAGCTACAACTGGGATTAATGTTAGTTTTCTCAAACAGAAGCTGCCTGCAGGCTGAAACCAAACCCTTCGCTCAGGAAGTTTGGAGAGAAGCAAGACTTCTGCTTCATCTCACGCAGGTTACTGTAATCCCTCAAAATCTGTGTGAAAAGTCCGGATTTCCTTTTTGTCTGATCCTCCGGTTTATAACGATGACGACGGCCAGGAGAGAGGCATGTTTGACAACGGAGTTCAAATTGATACGTAAAATAATGTGGCACGACCTAAACTAATGACGCATAGATTAGAAACGAATCAAGAAATTGGCTGGTAAGTGGAATCAGCTGATTATCACTTTTCTATTTGGGGCCTATTGAGTAGAAAGGCCTTAGAAGTGACTTAATATTCCATGATAGATTATGACGTGGCATAATTAATAAAATATATTTTTTAGTTTTCTTTTTTTTGAGCTTTCAACCTGTGTAATGGAACCTGGTGGACTTGCTAACGTCCACCAGGACGTTGCTAACGTCCATCCTGTTAGCAAGTCCAGACTTCTGTTTTTGCTATGATAACACTGCTAATCATGCTAATGCTTAATGTAAGATGCTAAAGATACTTTAAAATGTCAACTCTTTGCCCAATTTGTCTTTGTTTAAAATATTAGTAAATAGCATTTTTATAGCAGCTGTTTTCTCATACAAATGACCTGAGGTCCCATCTGCTCCTCATATCAAACTGTTAGTTCATCTCAGGATCGGTTTAATATAAGGAGCAGATGGGACCTCAGGTCATTTGATGGCAGAACATTTTTAAAATCCTGCTCATTTATCTTCTCATATTTTGGTGCCTAGAATGAAACAGAACTGGTTCAAATTTGTTTTAATAGATCAAAGTTGGAAATTGGAAATGGGACATAAAATTGTCTCTTTTTGGGTTTGTTATGAGTCCTAGTCCTTGTAGCTTTGTGTGTGATTCAGCACACAAAGCTATTCTCTTCTTTCGTGTCTCTCAGAAACGTTTCAGAAGATGCATTTTTGGGTCTTGATTCAGCTATAAATGCCTCAACATCTCGGTGTTCTGTTTGTAAAAGTTTGTACGGCATGTTTCCACATGAAAAAAAAATTAAATCTGGGCGTAAATTATAACCCGACTTCTTCCACTTTAATAAGAGTAACCTCACTAAAAAGAAAGCTAAATGTTTTTCCAAAGATTTAACAGTAGACTGTTGTGTTTTCCCAGAAACCTTTGAAGCTGTCAGACCACAAACCATAAACTTGATGTAATTTCTTCCAAATGACACTCAATGAGCTACTGGTTAGCATTTCTTCAGGACAGTGCAAACTAGGACAAAAGTGACCCAGACATTTCTGTCACACAAATTGAAATATGAAAAAGTTGTAGCCTTGGCTTTCGCTCGGCAGGCACCGAGTTTATCAGGCTAAAAACAGGGAGGAGCTGCTTTACTTTCACAGAGCGTTTCCCCTTACCTGCCCACAGGTTGAAAGCAGCTTCTCTTTCTGTGCAGGATGCCCCTGCAGAATGATGCTGTTACGCACTTCTACGTGTGAGATGCAATGCCTACGTAATGGCCTGTTCACACACCTGTGGTGTGAAGGAGATTATTTCCTGTTAAAGACTAACAGGAAGTCAGAGCCATGTTGCACAACAGCGCCTGTTAGCAAAGTATAAGCAAGTCCCGATATCCAAAGATTGAGGAATAACTGGTCATGGATAAACTAGTAACAAGGAAACGTTTATAAAAAATTTTTTTTACATAATACTGAGAAAAGTTTGAAACTGCAACTTTTTTTTCTTACTTTCCATAAGCCAGACTTTCAATAGTTTTCAGGCTCCCTGAATGGCTTTTCCTTCATTTTCTGTTCCAGCTGTTAATACAGCATTGTTAATGTTCTTTGACACATTTGAGTCATTTAGGACTAGATATTTGCAGATGCAGAGTTCCAGTTCATAATCCATTGAAATCAATGCCATGTTTATCTATGAATTAATGTCCAGTATAACACAGTCACCAATAAATGTCAATGCAAATGGTAAAAAAACCCCAAAAAAACCAAAAGATGCCTGCAAAGTGATGAGATCAACCCGTCTCAGAACTATGAACAAAAAGAGACTGTATTTTTAAAAAAAACACCACAATTAGTAGTTCTTGGAACTTTTATACCTAAACATCAAAACATAGATCAGATTTAAGTGGCTTACCAAGCACAAATAAACATTCTTCTAAGGATTGTGAAAAGAAGACAATAGAAAATTTGAAGGGACGATTTATAAAGTCAACTACAGAGATTCCATCGCAGTCTGAGGAGTAGGATGTGTAACGGCAACAGATGGAGAATATTACATCCATGGTTTGACTACCAACTTCTGGAGCTTTGAAGGAAGCCCAGTTCTCTCTGCCAATTTTGCCGCCTAAAAAAACAATAATAAATGCGACTGCTGCCACAAAATAAGCAAGTAACTCAAGACTTTTGGACTGTATTGTCCTTTAGAATAGTAGCTTTTGAGCTGTTGGCAAATGATTTGTCCATGGGGGGGG
Organism: Poeciliopsis turneri; assembly: GCA_922788865.1. Taxonomy (NCBI): domain Eukaryota; kingdom Metazoa; phylum Chordata; class Actinopteri; order Cyprinodontiformes; family Poeciliidae; genus Poeciliopsis; species Poeciliopsis turneri. The sequence goes on from CAKLNU010000806.1 coordinate 991,614, forward strand.
AAAAAAAAAACATAACGAAGCAAAAAGTATCACATGCATCCTGTTATATTTAACCTTGCAAATGTGATGCACTGAAAAAGCATTTCGATAAAGAAAACAACAATAGTTCTCGCTTTTAATTTGGATTTTAATCTTGTGCTTCTTCTTTTTTTTTTTTGATCGCTTTTGTAAATCAGCCAAGCGTATTAGAAGATTCAAATGAGCAAATTAACAGGCTCTCAGTGGAAATTTGATGCTCGTTTTCTGTTGTGGTTTTTGACATGCACATGTTGGGAGCCTGCAGTGAAATGACTATCCTGAAACCTGACACCTGCAGGATCATCTCTGGCTTCCAGCCCTCCTCCTCCTCCCCACAGCCGTCTGAAGTGAAGTAACAATGGCCGACAGTCTGCAGGTTACGCTCATCAGAAAGACCAAAATAAATCACGCCTGGCTCTCTGTCAGACGAGCCTGAAAGGATAAGCGGAAAACGATCCGTTCATTGCCTACATTTGTTTTATGTTCGTTTTGTAGCTCCTTTCTAGTTCACGCTTCTCTCTCTAGGAAGAAAAAAAATAATACTATTTTTGTCTTGTTGCTTTGGCAAAAAGGGAAAAAAATGATGCAAGTGGAAGAAAGGCACTACTACTAAAGTGTGTGTGTGTGGGTGGATATCTGGCCTCTTTCCCTGGCTTCTCTCCCTGCACCCCATGCAGCCCATTCACAGCGATGTGGCTCCAGATAGAAACAAATGAAAGGATGCTTTTACTACGAGCTGCACGCACTTTCAAAAGAGAACCCAACAAAATACAAATCGGATTCTGATGCTGCTGGACTGTGATTTGGACAGAGAGTATGTACCGGCTGTGTAAAACGCAGCATTGAGCCAGAACACCTGGGACCGTGATCGCTGCGTCTGCCGTCACCGCTTATGTAATGAGCTCGGTTTCTCCGTGCCGGTGCGCCTCGCTGCGTTGACGTTTGTGAGCTCGGGCCATCTGTGAGCGAGGTCGCTGGGAAAACTTTGCTTTGCTTTCCTGAAATGTCACCTTTACCAGATGAAGACTACGAATGCTGTGTTCACGTTGCACAGTCGTGCTCTGAACCAGTTTTCAGAGGTCGGCTTTCAGATTCTACAATAGAGAATCAGGGCCGTAGTGAGAAGAACTAGAGAATAAAAACACAAAACTACGAGAACAAACTCATAAATCGCGAGAATAAAGTCGTGATATTACGAATACGACTTCATAGTATTACGAGAAAAAAGTCATACAAGAATAAAGTCATAATATGAGAATGAAGTCGAAATAATATGAGAATTAAAGTTGTAATATGAGAATAAAGTTATCATTCTATGACAATAAGGTTGTAATTACGAGAATAAGTTTGTAGCATTACAAGAATAACATCGCAATACGAGAATAATGTTACGAAAATTGAGAGAATAAAGTCATAATATTATGAAATAATGTCATTCAGTTCCGAGAAAGTCAGTATTTTGAGAATAAAGTCAATATTTGATGAGAACATAGTCATAGAATGACTCTTCAAGTACGACTTTATTCTGATAATATTATGACTTTAATTTTTTTAATTTAGTATTTTTATTTAGTATTTTTCTTAGCGTGGCCTTAATACTTTGTCGTAAATGTATTTTATCTTATCTGGCGATTCCAGGCCTGACCAAAACCCTCCCTTCACTGGACGACCGTCCTCACTTAATGGCTGAAATCAGTTTGAATTAGTGAGAGGTTAAAAAGATGAGATATGATGCAACGAGAAAACGCAGCTCTACACACGACTGCAGCCATCAGTAGACGGAGCGCCACCTGCCTGAGGGTGGCTGGCTCCAGAAATGAGGGACAGGCTGGACGCAAAGGGTCAGAGGGAGGAGGAGAAGCCATCTGCAGGATGAGAGGAAAAGCCTGCGAGTTGGCATAATCCACTCTTAAGTGTGAGTGGAGGGGAGACAGAGCTTATAACTAGTCATAATCCCCCTCGCACTGTTGTCCTCCATCAGCGTGATTGGACTCCGACATGGAGCCCATATCGCTGTGGGAATGTTCATGACCCGACGAGTTTCGTCCTGGTTCTCGGCTTCTTCTGGGAATTTTATGAATTTACAGGATTCAAACTTTTTGACTTCTAGGATCTAAATTTGAGTTCCTAAAACATAAAAAGAGAGAGAAAAATGCACTGAACTAATCTATGATAATACTGAAAGCTTGTAAGCTTAGTTTGACTTTAGTGGAGCTAAATATGCTAATTTCAAGAGAGATTTTCACTCAAGTTCTGAGTATTATGTCTTGATTTACAGTTCAAAAGTTCACAAGTTATTTTCGGCTCTCTGCCAAGTGAAAGATGTCTTCAGAGAGTCCCAGTCTCACCCTGTAGAGCTACCCCTTCGTTTAAAATGAAAGAGAGCCGATGAAACGACGCATTAAAACAACTAAACTTCATCATGAAGCAGCGTCTGATGTAGAAGTAGAGCAAGAACCCCATATGGAGAGGTCAATTCCCAGACTTGGTAGCTTTGAGGCCTTTTCATAGTTAAACTTCATGTCTCCAAGTAATGTGCGAGCAATTTACGCAATTTCTTCCTTTTGAGTTTGTTTTATTAACATGCTAATGAAGATGTTCCTGTGAAGCTCTGGTACTCGTTGTGTAGTTCTTGGCTGCTGCCGTATTCACAGAAACCTTAACTTGTGGCTTTGTGATGAATAAGTCATAATCCCCCTGGCACTGCTGTCCCTTCATCAAGTGAAACTGGTTGTTCCTGCGATTGGTTGTTCAGTTTCCATTCAGCAAATGTAGATGAAGAATGATCAAATTCTGATATGTAGTACTGACAGGACTTGAATCAGCAATATCAGGAACCACAACGGACACGACCCGGGGTAACGTCTGCGGCGCGATGGTCAGGAGGAGTGAAGCAAATGTCACACAGGGGGACAGGTTTTCCCGTCAGATCGTCAGTTACCGAAAAAAAACCCTCGTAAAAGTGCATTAGGGATCAGTCCAGAGTAGAAAAAACTTGGGTGGTCCAAATGCCTCCGTCTGTTAAGACTGCGGGAGTGTTTTACGATTGCGTGATGGTACTCTCTGTCGCACAGTAAAGTGCTCGGCAGGAAACGGTGTTCACGTGGAGATGTTTTTTTATGCAAGACCAAGCTGTTAAAAGTTGAGTCGGTGCAACTAGCATGATTATCACTGTGTGCTGCACTGATGGGTGTGTGGTAGCTGCCTTAGTGGAGAAGAAACAAGGCTAGGAGTCTAGCTAGCTCCTTAGACTGGGAATGAAGGAATTTGTCACAAGGCATCTATCGAGGAGGCTCAACGACAGAATCTGAACCGTCAGAGGACTAACACAGTTTGCATGGGACTTCCAAGTATGTGGAAGCCTTTAGTCTTTACTTGTGAGCTCTGACAAACAATGTATAAATACAGGCATAAAGCATAAATGTATTACATTACTGGTTAGAGAATCAGACCATGCAGTACATTGTAAAATGGGCGAATCACAAAAGGCCTGAGTAGTTATGGAGCCTAATAATGGTCTCTGCCCATCTGAGTGACCTCCTTCTGTCCAAGAGACTAAAAAATAAGACTGTTAAAAAAGTCTTAATACATCCAAGAAACAGCTTAAAATCAAACAAATACCTTTTTCATAACGATTGTGGATTCTCTGGTTTTGGATTAAGCTTAGAGTATCGGAAAACCAAATCCTTTTCCCCCCATCGTTGCTGTTCCTAATGGATGATAGAAAGCAAAAGTCCTGTCCGATGCGTGGGAGCAATCACCCTCACCCACACGGTACCCAGAAGAGACCACCATAGCTGCGGCGTACCCACGCAGACGATGGTCTGCCCTACGTACATGAAAGGAAAGGAGGGCTTGAAAGGACACACTTCACATCTGATGTGGTTTAAGAGCAGTTAGTCGAGGACCAAATTTGGAGATCAATGAAAAGTCTGTAGCTCTGGCATGTCAGAGACGTGAGAAGGACCTGCTGGCCTGCAAAGAAGTGCTAAAAGCTGCCGTCAAGGTTGCAGAAGGTGTGAAACATCCCACTCTCGATTCTACTACTCGCTTTCACACTACTGTGAGGATTCAAATGCTATACCAAAGAACCAAAGAATGCTATGTAGCAACAAATGGAAACGTTTACAGCCTATAAAAGTTTATTTTTCTTTCATGCACATGTAAATTCTGGCTGGTTTAATCACAGATGGCTGTTCTAATTTTAGCTCCACGTCAGAGGGCAGATGTCTGCTGAAAAGGACTATCTGCAGTGAAGACAGTCGGATTTAAATGCCTGCCATGAAATTAAACAATCTAAGAATCTCCCAAAAAGAAAAAAAAAAAAAGAAAAAAGTGGGTTAGTAAAAAGGGAAGGTGACTGCCAAACTGTATGCTGCATATGGTGATGGGAAGGCAGCAGCAAACACAGTCGCATCGTTTTTCCTCCGAGAAGCATCAATGAATCAGCTACTGGAGTCACAATCATCCAGACGCACAGCGTGAAATCACAGCTCTACCACAGATTAAGTGTGAAGGGAGAAGTGTATTTCCAGCTTCTGCTCAAGCTGTCAGTCAAATCATTAAAGACGAGATGAAATGCAGTTTTTAAATCGGTGCCGCGTCTCTAAAACGAATGAGTTATGTAAGAGGACGCAAGCTAAACGGACCAGTGTTGAATTTCAAGATCTTTTTTTAAACCACCTCCACGACATTCATACAATAACTACAAGATGTAAAACACTGAATGATATTGGGAGACATTAATATTTTAACTTTTTAGTTTGCTGAGACCGGTGAGCTTATATTAATTCATCATAGCTTGTTGCTAGGCAGACACATTTTGCTTTATTCTCTTTTCATGTATTAAACAATTTGTTATCCTTATTTTAGAAAGCACTCAGCTCGGGTTAGCTGTTATTAGCTTAGCTTTGTTCACCATGTCTTATTTTGACATAGACAAAATAAATGAACCTGCACTTCTTAGAAACTGCTTTAGCTCGGCTCACTAAAGCTTTAGAAAGTTGACTGTTATCAAATGTATTGTTTTTCTTTTCTTTCTTCAACAACTTGTTTGATCACTTTTCGAAAGAAGTTAGCTTGGATTTACTTAGCATTGCATGACTTAGCCTAGATTGGCTTAACGTATAAAATAAATTATCACAATTTCAGCATTGGCCTAGATGAGTTTATTTAAGGTCACCTTGGTTGAGTTTAGCTCGTTTAACATGGCATGTGTTGCACATTGACAAACTGATTATTTCTTATTTGATTATTTCATTAGGAATTGTTAAAACTTACTTTATTGAGATTAGTTTGTTTTAGAGCAACACAAACAATTTAATTTGTATACAGGTGCGCTATGCTAACCGGTCCATTCTAGTCTAAGTAATTCTCAGACTGAAATTTTCATTGTAGGATAAATTAGCAGAGAATAAACATCTAATTTGCCTCAATAAATTAAAAAAAAAAGCAATTCACAAACACCTCTATTTAATAATCTACCACTACATATTCTGTCTGTTCAATCCCTGTAAAAGCCTTTGTAAAAAAAAAAAAAAAAATCATGTCATTAACACCTTTATGTGTTAAACAAAGCTGTTAGCTGTAATGTTAGCCCCATATCTGGCATAAGTGGTATAAATCCTCTGACCTGTTTCGATCTTCTAAACATGTGGTGCACAGCACTGGCATTTAATGTTGTCAGAAGAGCTGACAGATGGTGCCTGGGATGGTTAGGAGCTTAATGCTCACTAAGTCCAAAGAAAAGGATTTTCTAATGATAAAACATTGCAAAATTTGCTAACTTTCCCTTACTATTTATGATCCCAGACATGAAGCCGTTCTTCTACGAAAACAATGGATTAGCCAAGGATTCAAATCTCACAATAAATCTTGTTATAGAGGCAGAGCGGGAGATGCAGCCCTGAGTTAAAAGAAAAAGCCCATCGGACATGAATTCAGCCGAAATGGAAAAATTCGACGACTATCTAATGCAAAGTAACACATGTTCTATTTACGTATAATAGCGTTACACAGCATATTTGCTACATCAACACACAGAAAAACTCGACATCTTTTAGTTCCGTCTTCAAAATCGGCCAAGGTTAGTTCCAGCAACACCACAAACCACGAGGGAAAGATCACCAACGTTTTATTTTAGGCTTGGCCAACAGCTGTGACATCAATCAAAGGCCACTTAGAGCAAAGATTTTACAATTTAGCAGCACCAATAGAATAGTTTGTTTCAGGATGATGAGCTGCCGCTCTCATCATAAATCACATTAAAGCTACAGAGAAGTCTTTGGTTTACTTATTTATGGGGCCGACTTTCACTCCCGAAGCTCAACGTGAACAAAGGCGATTGTTGTTGTTTTTTTGTTTTTGTCTTTAAATGCGTGCAGATCTTCTGTATGCCCGAGGGGAAACGGAGCCTCAGAGAAACACAGCTCTCGTCGTCCTCCGGTTAAAAAAAAAGTTCTTTGAATGCTGCATGACTGAAACTTCTTTGAAAAACATGCAAAAAGAAGTGTGTTTTCAACAGGCTGAGAGAGAAAAAAAACAAAACAGCAGACCACCGTAACGTGTCGTGTTAAATGCTCGAGTAGAGCTGTTGTTGCTACATCCGCCTGTCTCCAGGGAGCACTTACAGAGCTGATAATACTCTATACACACAACAAATCAAGTGCTTTATTTTTATTTACCAAACGCAGGTGGAAAAATAAATGAAGAAAGACAATCCTCCGAGTACTTTTAAATATTTGGAGTTGCAAATAATTATTTTAGCTCGTTATTTCCAATAAAATGACGTTGTGACCTGCAAACCAGCGACTTTGGCAAGACTTTACAATGTTCAAGTATACTAGTTGTGTACATGGCTGAAAATGATGTGGTGAATCAGTGTTCAAAAGGGAACAAACATAATACTTTGCTGAAGAGTAGGAGGAGGTTTATTCAAGTCAATGAGACATGTGAAGGTACTGCTGTGGATTAAAGAGTCTTTAAATTGCGTTAGTCAGCATGCGTAGGAAGGCAGCTCGGTATTCGTCTATCAGCTCCCTGCTGGAGAGGACAAAACTGCGAAAGCGACGATGATAACCGTTGGTTTTCGCTGTCAAGTTGTCAACATAACGTAATAAACCTTAAATGTACATGTGACGTGCAAAAGAAACAAACTTCTATTAATTGTCAACACTGGAACAACTAGATCATAAGGAGCAACATGTCAAAAATCAGAAAAAAGTTTTAATTCAAAAATAATAAATACAAAGCGAGGGAAGTAGGTCAGTGATGCTAGCTTGATTTTGACAACCTTGAAATGCTGCAGGATTCTGTGCGTCTCATCAAGCCTGTAAACCATCTGAATGTTTTGCTCTTTGCTGGGTTTTTTTTACGTCGAATCGTAATGCACTAGTGGAGCTGTTGTCAGTCAGTCGCCATCATAATGCATGTGGCGGTGCAAGAAAAAGAAGAATACGAGTGGCTTTGAGCTGTTCTTGAACATGTTTTTCTGCTTTCTTCTCCCTTTGCTGTGGCGCACTGCACTAAATTAGTAATACCTACATCTCCGGGTTTCATTTTACCGGAATTGTCCCACCACAAGTAAAAGAATCGTCTTAAGGCCCTCTGGTGTCGTGCGGATGTGCAAATTTTCAAGATGAAAAACAATAACATGGAACGTGTCTGTAGGATGGGTGTAGTCGGAGCATGCAAGAAAGGAAACATCTTACTGCAGATCACTCTACCACACCAGAAATATTTGGGTACGAGAATGACCCTAACATGATCATTTGAGAATTTTAAATGATCATGTTTAAAAGGATCGTTTAAAACATTATCATTTTAAAGTTTTAAATGATCAAATACTTGAATTTAGCAGAAAAAAAAAAAAAAAAATCCCACCAGAGAAAAAAACAAACCAAGTATTAAAAGTAGTGTGGGAGAGCAATGTGCCAGTTGACGCCAGTATGAAACAAAACGCTCGAAACAAAATGTCCAATGGCAGATGGCACTGCTTTGAACAGTGCACTATCACCAGAACAATAGTCTTAAATGTTGAAGGAGCAAAGTGACTCAAATCTTTCGCTTCCCGTGAATACCAAACGTTCAGAACAAGACCTGAAGCTTGTCGGTGTCAGACCTGCCCAATCAGATTGCAATCGTGTGTGCAATATTGTAATCAGAAGGGACTACTTGGATGAGATAATTAGCGGATATAATATTTCTAGTGTCACATCCTCTAACGTCCTTTAATGTTAACAGGAGTATTTATTGAGGGCCGGAGATGCTCATATAAGTAAGAAAATTGCATAACAGAAAAGACAAATGTTTCTTGAAACTGGTTGATTATAACAGATATTACTATCACAAATAAATACTTTTCTAAAAGAACAGTAGCTGGAAGGAAAAGTCCTGAGACACAAGGTTCTGATCTGTCCTAACTTTGAAATTTAAATGGTTTTTGTACAGAAAGTATGTGACATCGAGTACGTTTGAAGTAGATTTAACGACAAAGCTGATCAATGGCACTAGACTATTGAATGAACAAAACCAGCTGGTAATTTAAGAAGCCAAGCGTGTCAGTTTGTGCGTTTTTGAGTATCTGAATGTTTCTGGGGCACAGAACGCTCTGAAATCCCCGCTTACATAAGATCGCCGGCTTCCGCCATCATCCACCAGTCGTCTTCGTTTCCTGTTCTGCACAGGTTCGTATCTCTGTGGAACGGGAAACATAAACAACTCTGCACGAAGGCGAACCTGCACCTTTTGCAGCTGACCCACATATGAGATAGCAGGTGTGAATAAGCCATTATCAGCTTTCCTGTGCAGGCGAACTATTCTGGTCCAATCCCAGAAGCGCACCTTTGGCCAGATGAATTAGTGAGGGGGCAGCCAGTCCAACCCATGCAGAGTTCATGAAGACATACACAACGATTCAGCCCCTATGCCGGTAAACTGATAAGCACATTTGTTACTCCATCACATGAGCTCAAAGGTGCAGATTTCCAGGGCTTATCATTTGGATTTTCCCCTGTCAGAGCGTATGATTCAGCCTTATTGCAGTGGGGAGTGCTGGCGGCACAGCTGTGAGTCTGATGTGTTGTGAGTCACTCCGGTTCCTCTCAGGGAAAATAATAATAAGTAAAAAAAATAAAAAAAACCTTTTCCTTCTCTGCAATGTCTGAACTTTGCCTTGTCGCCGCTGTTCCATCCTCTGGAAGAGCATGGCCTTACATAACCCGAACATCCGTCCTATTTTGAATTTTGCATAAAGGCTTCTGTCGGTGATTCGATTGACGCCTGAGAGGTGTGCAGGGGACAAATTTAGATTTGTGTCCATGGAAACAGGGAGGGAAAGGGGATGGCTTACACACATCGGTGGGCTACATGACAAAAAACCCCCCCCAAAAAAACAGGCATGGATCAGCTGGTGTAGTCACATCTCAGACGTGCTGCAGGCCAACCTTATCAGCCACCGTCTGCGAACACTCGCACGCACGTGACGCGAGACCAAAACAGCACGGAGAGCCCATCTCGCTCAAGCGCCCGGCTGTCCTTTCTGCTGTCCACCTCTCTGCTTCGTGGATGCGGCTCCTTTGTTCGGCGAGGCGAGGGGGGCTGACGTCAGATCGCCTCCTTTGTTTCGGAACGCCTCAGCCGCATTGTTCGCGTGAGGCATGAAATTCTGCAACCTGCCCCCTCCCGTTTCCAGGAGCAACAATGAGGTAGATGACAAGATTTTTCAGTTGTTGAATAAAAAAAAAACAAAAAAAAACAAAGAGCAATGGGAGTAATTAGCAACAAACAGAGATGTCACCCGTCTCTCACGGCAACTGTCAGGAGGAAGTGCTTTTGCTTTGAATCCTAGCAGATAAACAACGAGCCTCTTCGGCTGCTTTAGGAGCAACACAGTGATTTAAAGCAGCGAGGCAGATAAATAAACAAAAGGTGCTGCTGGTGGGTTGCTGGCATTGCCACAACTCACAATAAATGCTTTAAAAAGAAGAAAAATGTTAAGGGTCATCAGCTTTAGACATCTGACATCTGGAGACATTTGACATCTGGAGCTGCACCTGACGGAGCACTTCCTGCGACGTCCTTTTATGGGATCTGCCGCTCAGTCAGGAAGGAGGCGGCTCAGCGCGCTAAAGCTTCTCTGACTGAGGCTCTCTTTGAACTGAAGGGAGCGGGGCCGAGGAACCTTGGCAGGAAGGAAGCAGTTGTCTGAATTCAACAGGAAAGAAAAAAGAAAAACCACGCAACTGGGCAGTGACCTTAACATTGGCGAGGGCCCCCGTTGGTTAAATGGCCGATTCAGTGAGCGTCGGCCTTTATTGAGGGCGCTAAACGTCTCTGCCGACACCTGTTTAGGCTCCTCAGAGAAGCCTTTCACTGAGGACAGGTGCCTCGGCAGCGAGCCGCCCGCTTTCCCCGGAGCTTCCTGCCCCAGCTGCCCTGCTGTCAGACACACATTCCTCACGTGCCTTCCTGCCACCTCAGGAGCTGAATCAGAGCCACAGGACGACTTCCTGGCACAAAAACGTTGGAGGCTAAACGTTGCATAAGCTTCCGCTGCTCTGTGGCATCTCTGTTAAGAGTTGGAAGAAGCTGAGGATAAAAGAACCTGTTGCTTCATCAGGGTCATTTCTCAAAAGTTTATTTACAGTCGGAGAAACGGAAGAAGAAAACCGCTCTCGTTTACGGAAAATTAAGGAGTGGGTGGGGAATAAAGTGAAACGAAAAAAAAAAAGTCAGGTAAACAAATTTAAGAAATGATTGAACAATTGTTTTCAGGTTGAGCAAAACATAATTTAAGACTTTGTACAGAAAATCTGGTTGTTTTAATACATTTTAAGGCCTGATATTAAGATGATTTAACTTTCATTAATGACATTTCAAAACTGGTATGAAGAAAACTGAAGGAGGGTCACCCATCAGTCCTATTTAAGTAATTGTTAAAACTACAATTACCATAAAATGAACTGCTAAGTTAACTGTAATAAAAACAAACAAACAATAAAGGTATATGAATTTGATTTAATCAACTAATAAGTGTTTGCCCAAAGGCGTCTGACTGCACCGTCCTCTTGAAACATACATGTTTAAACCCTGAAATCAGAAAGCAGAAATCATTTTTGTGGGAGCTCCAGCACGTGTGTGTCCGTATGCATGTTTAGTGACTCTGATCGTTGACCTGTAAACAACACAAACGCGGCCTGGAGGGAGGAGCAGAGGGAAGCGGAGATAAAGCGCCACGGAAGAAAACAACCACAGCTCCGGAAACGCAAGCCTCGACTCGCACGCTGTGCAATGGGAAAGGGGCAGGGAGCATGTGCGCTTCAACACAACGCACCTCTCTATCTGGGCTGCCTCATCGCAGAACGTGCATACCCGAGCATGTGGAAGCAGCCAGCCACGCCGCTCGGCAGATCTGGGCCAGCTGGCAGCGGTCCAGCAGCGGGGCCGGGCCGAGCCCAGGCGCTTCGTCCCAGCATGATCGCTGAGCGGAGGGGATGGTGGTTCAGCGCATAGCTGGAATGTTTCACGCCTTTGTTTTTAACCCAAAAGGCAGCAATATTCATTTTAAAAGGAAGTTTTATAGAAAAGGGCAAGCCGAGACATGTCTAGACCAGACTGCTACTTTTACTGGGGAGATGCTGTTCACTTCGTGGGCAGCAATCTACAACCAGCAAGGAAACACTACGAGTAACCAAAAGGCTTTTCTACTCCTTGATGAAGGTTCTTTAATATTTAAAGAGACCATGCACTTTTTATCAGTAAAAGGTGCATGCCGGAAAATGTTTGGTGGGTTAAAAACAGAAGGAAATGTTTGACTTCACCCCCAAAACCAGACAGTCAGAACAAACTACTCTTAGGTCTCGTCCACATGTAACCGGGTCTTTATAGAAAATAAACATGTCTGCCATATCGCCTTGAAAACCAACATTGTACATGGAATCGAATTCAGAAATGGTTTCATCCACGTGAACCCGCACACATCCACCCCCCAGCATTGCTTTAAACATGCCAAACCCACAGGGGGCAGTGTAGCGCAAAGCTGAAACCTGTATCGGCCAATCGGATTGCTTCAAAACAACCACGATTTGCTGTTAGGAATTACACATGGCGACAGGAGGTTCATTTGTGTGAACCAATATATAGGTTTTAACTACTTTTACATAGCGTGTTAGAATAAAAAAAATGTTAAAACACAAGACAATGTCAAATGGGAATCATGTCAAAGCAAGTAGATGGATATATCTGCCCATAAATCTCTGTTTTCCCATGTCCACATGCAGATACAAATGCTGACTTTTCTTACATTTTCACTAGGTGGGTTGGATAATTATTTCTAGTTAAACATGCTCATTTTTTTAGGCCAAAACGCACAAAAAAAGTTTTGCCAGATTTCTGGCTACATTTTTTTAAAGTCCAGAAATCAGGAACAGATTTGTTGGCGACAAAATCCAACTCTAGATATTTTTCATTGGGGTACAGTTTGTATTTCTCCCAACATCGACCCAGTCAAGTTGATGCCAAAGCTTCAAGCTAACGGCTAGCGGAAGCAGGTGATGAACCGCAGCAGAAAAACCACTTTTACACCAAACGGTTGCTCTGGAAACACTTTTTCTACATCTCTTAACAACACGTTCTGTTCTCACGACGTGTTTCACAGGGAGGCTCATTGGTGCTGCACCGCCTCATAGTTGGATTTCCAGAGAAAATAATCGGTGGTCTCTGCAACCGGTGCAAACATGTAGCCAGTTTATGCTTTGGTTGCTGCCGGCCTTGAACCAACTTCGACATCTGCGACCAATTAATTTGGATTTAAGCCAAAAAATGACGCCATGAGAAATTGGAGGCAAGTTAATAACTTCTGGAAGCTTTTTAACCACTACAAAAATTCACAATTATACCTTTAAGTTGGAGATGGATCAGTCTCCTGGAAACTACAGAAAACAGTAAGCAGTATAAAAACGCTTTTCAGTACATCTTCCTGGGGAATTTTTGTTTTCTTTACCTTCAGTATTAATAAAGAACGTTTAGATTTTATAGAATTTACACCAGATAAAGCTGAAAACTGAAGACTTAGCCAATTAATATGCTCAAGAAAAACAAGATACAATGAACTGCCTCCTGATTACACAATGCAGCATACTTTGTGGGGATAAATCAGAAAACATACGGAGAACTGGCTCAACCCGTCAGATATGTTTAGTATCAAGTGATCAAAAACTAAACAAAACGAACTAAAAATAGCCTGAGTCGTCTTCTTCCGTATGCTTTCCACTGCATGTAATGTGAAACAAATCTATGTCATCCAGGTGAACACACTGACTCACATTCTTCCTGTAAACCACTAACTGGCTTCATTATGCCTACTTACAACAATCAGCAGAGGCTGCAAGTATTTCCATGTAGCCTCCAGAGCCGCGAGTGGCTCTTCGAACCTGCCAAAATGGCTCCTGATAGCAATAATAAAGAACCAGCAATAATAAATAACTAAGTTCTTTATATATATAGCTATATATAATAACTAATGCAGCTTTCAGGAGCTTCTGAATCACGAATTGGGCTGAATTTCTACGACAGAATGTCGCTAAAATTAACAGCAATATTTTTAGATCGACTTCTCTTGTCGTTGGGTTGAAAAATTTGCTTTTCTAATACATATATAAAATTTTTCAGAAATATCAACATCCCACAGAAGAAAATGCTTATGTTTTAGGTTAATATTTTGAAATCGAAAATTAGTAGTAAAATGGTGCTCCTTTTAAAACTGACAACAGAATCCCCATGGTAAATATTCAGTAAAAATTGTAGTCCGTCTTTTTTTCCACCCCGAAAAGTAACAGCAACATCTGTGTCTCTCGAGTTTTAATCGGCTGGATCGAGGGTAAAAACTTTGGACTGTCAAGGTTCACACAAAGCAAAGTCAAGAGTCTGACACGAAGGTTTTTGTCAATTTTGCGTGAGGCTGCTCTCTTTCGTTCACATCCGAGGCAGAAGAGGGCTGGCACTGGCCGTCGTCCTCGTGTCTCTGCAGCTGACTGAAATATTTGGGTTTGTTTTCTCTCATCAATGCAGCTGCATCTTTGAAGCCTCTCTGCTTCCTCTCAGGAGACAATCATCTCATCCCAAAGCTGGCCGGTTTACATCTGCCAGTCTCTGGAGTATGTGTCGATGAGTCCAGAAAGGCTTTAGCAGGTTTTACGTCGTAGGCCTTTAAAACCGACGCAAGCTACAAAAGCATTAAAACACACAAATTCGACAGCTAGAGCTACAAAACACAGAAAAAAAATATTTACACGAGGTATGAAAACGTTTTGGCATACGCAAATAAGTTACATTTAAAACCTATGTTGGAAAACCTTGACATATTCCAGACTTTTTAAGGCATATCGTCGAGTTAGTTCTGCGAAAAGCCAGTTTTTATCCCAGGAAAAGCTGGGAAGAGTTTGCTTATGGGAAACGCAAAGGCACGGAAACAAAAGGTCACACTGAGCACAACGGTTCACATAGAAAAACTGACAAGAAAAAAACCCCTCCATTTTAAACAAGATGCTGCAGGTTCAGTTTTTCAAACTAAACATGGATGTTTAACTGGGATAAACATCCACCCCATAACTCCATAAAACCCTGTAATCTGGAGGTGTTTCCGGTTGTTTCTCTGAACTTTCTCTCTAAACAAACAGACTATTTTTGGCTCAGAGTTATATATTGAAGAACTCCAAAGACAAAGAAATGATAGAAGAAACATGATGACATCAAATGCAAATAAGTTGCTCCAAATCAAGCCCTTAAAACCCTAAATTGACTGAACTTTTATGCTTTTTGGAAGCAGTTCAGAAAGAAAACATCAACGGAACGTTGCAGTGAAGTCCATTCAGTCCACTGACATTATGGACGCGTTCCCCTCTTTGACTTTACAGTTAAATTAAGGCTTCTTGAAGGAAAAGATGCCCACTTATCTTAAAAGCGCTTTTCCTCAAACAAGCACCGCTCTGTTCCCAAACCTCTCTGATCTCTGCATGTGTCCGTCGCTGCATTGACCGTGCTGAGATTTACTGGGCCTCTTCCAGCTCTTGTCGCCCCGATGTGCGGAGCGGAGGCCCAAAAAGCCTGTCTGTGACAGGGAAGGCCAGAGCTCTCCGGATCTGGACTTGGGACGCCCGAGGACACCTGCGGAGGCTCTGTGCGTCTCTGTGAGGACAGGGACGGATGAGAAGGCGGTCTTTCATCAGCCCTCCTTGACGCTGCCGCCATTTAGACACAGACACCCATTGAGATTCAGAGGCCCAGCTGCCTCGAAGTGGCAGACGTCGACACAACACAGGGCGCCAATGAAACACAAACTCCATTCAGACATTCGAGAAGCGTCCAAACAACGTTTCCGCACAGCCCTTCGGTGTGTGAGGAGGAAGAGCTATCGTCTCCTTATTTGAGGTTTTATTCAGTAAACTTGGACTTGTGTTGGATTTTTATGTGGTTAATTTTGATTTGACAGTCATAAACAAATCGTCACGCCCCCACCAGCAGTTGGCTGAACGCCTTTTAGAAAGTAGCGCCTCAACCGCAAGAGTATTGGAGTTGCAAACGAGCTTCTGGAGAAGTTGTGACTCAGATTTTTTTTCTTTTGGGGTGCGGGGGGGCTTGGGGGGTTTATAGAAACTGATTGGCTTCCTTGTCAGAGAGTAGCTGCCAGGTGCAGTTCATTTGTTCTTAATCTGGTTAAGGTCCAGGGCTTTTATCCAAGCCTCCAAGACCAGTTTTGATAAATCACTTTCTTGTCTTAAACTCTCATATTTGACTAGAGCTGAAACCACTAATTGGATTATTGAAATAATCTGCACTAATTTAGAAGGGGTTAATTATTAACTGGAGTAAACTGACTCAAAAAAAGGGTAACACAAATTATCAAGCAGAGTGGTGGCGGCATCATGCTGCGACGCTAGTTTGCTGCCAGTTTTCCTGAAACTCAGTGTTGCTCCCAACTGGATGGAACAAAAACTGAATCCTGCAGTTTCACCTTCAATAAAATAAGGTCGACATAAAGACAAGAGATAAGAGACAAAAACATTGTTATGAAGACAAAAAGATAGATGAGACAGACAGAAAAACAGAAATTCAGAAAGATATACAGAAATGCTAACATGTAGAAAGACACAGACAGAAAGACAGATGTAGAAATACAGAAAGACAACTAGAATGACAGAAAGAAAGAAAGAAAGAAAGAAAGAAAGAAAGAAAGAAAGAAAGAAAGAAAGAAAGAAAGAAAGAAAGAAAGAAAGAAAGAAAAGGAGTATCGACAGACAGATAACTGCCATCTGTAATTTTGACACAGTGGGAGGTTACATAAAATCAGATTGA
The DNA here is from genome assembly GCA_922788865.1 of Poeciliopsis turneri. Classification (NCBI taxonomy): domain Eukaryota; kingdom Metazoa; phylum Chordata; class Actinopteri; order Cyprinodontiformes; family Poeciliidae; genus Poeciliopsis; species Poeciliopsis turneri. Next base: position 1,007,982 of record CAKLNU010000806.1, read on the forward strand.
AATGAATTAACCTAATTGCCTTTTTCAAGTGGATTATGTTCACTTCTTGTATCATCATTCATTCAGTTGAACTTCTGATCAGAACTGCTGTAACTCTGGCTCTGTCAACCTGGAGCTCATTTTAAGGGAGTTTGAACAAATGAAGAGAAAATCTCATCTAAACAAAACCAGTTCATCCCATTTCATTTATTGCACATTGATACTGATTGATTGATATTGAAATATGGAGGCAGAAGAGGGATGGAAAAACAAGCAGTTTTTCCCATCGGTGCTCCTCGGAACACCAGAACATGGAAGCAGCATGAGTGATGGATGCAAACGTTGCTCCACATATAAGAGCATCTGCAAAGTTAAAACATGAAACTGAATCTTCCATGTATTCCAGGTCAGAGGGCGACTGAGGCGTAAGAAAAGTCCCAAGTGTCTCAGTGCAGAAAGTCAGCAGTAGCTGAGCGACCCAATCCCGTCCAGGCCTTTCGAACCCACAACGCTGTCACACCGCGTCTCCGTCGAACCCAGCGTGCATGGCCCGGAGCTCAGCCCGGCCGTTCAGCATCGATTGTCCTTTATTTAGCAATCCAGAGGAGCTCAAACAAAGGCCCGCCCCTGACGGGCGCCGCAGCACGTGACTCATATTTGATCGCAGAGAGAGTCGGAGCTGGGAGGCAGAGCCGCTCTCACCCCGCAACACTCCCTGGGAGCGGGGGCAGCCTGCAGGACTGCTGCCGCGGCACATTCCTCTCCGCTCTGCTCCGGGAGGAAACGCCGTCCATTAGCATCACATGCTAACGGAGGCGCGCGCGGACACGGGGAAGGCAGAAGCAGTCACGTGTTGCCTCCCGAGAGCCAGTCAAGCTAAACATCAACTAAAAAAAAAAAAAAAAAAAGTTTTTTGAAGTTGGAACTGAGTTGAAAAGACATTATTTTTAAGTGATACCAGTTTCGGAATGTTCTGCAAACTACAAGGACTTTGTGTTGTATAATAAACTGAATGAGAGCTAAAGCAAATATAGCTCTTCAACCTTCTCACATTCTGGCAAACATAAACCATTAATTTTAGATTTTTTTTTTTTTTAATCATTTTCTGGAGACAGACCAACATAAAAGTAGTGTATAATTATGAAATGGCAAGAAGGATGCAGGCACTTCAACATTATTTTTTTACAAGTTCTTTGTAAAAACTTTTTTTTTTTTTGGCTTCCCAAGTGTGAGGTTGCAACATGGAAGAAATGTGAAAAAGGTTTATGAAAACAAGTGCACAATCAGTTGTACGTGTGAAAGTTTCCTGACTGGGTTGGCAAGCCTGGACTGGTTGTGACACAACCTTTAATAATTAGTGGGAAAGCGGTTCAACTCCTCCTCGCACAATGGGCACGGCATTGTGCGAACTACTGTCTGTCAGTCTCAATAAACCTGAACTCCGCTCACAGTGGGCGCTCCGCGGCTCGATGGCCTCCATTGGCACACTTCGTTAATTAAAGAGGTGAAAACGAAGGCGGCAGAGTGGATCTGTCAGCGCCCACGAGTCTGCTGCCTATTGATGTTTATTTGCTTTTAATACGTTGGCGAAGTGAACCAGGAAATACATTGTTAAAGCAACTATCACTGATGTTTTCAACTTATTTTTTTTTTGCTGCTAAATGACAGTGGGAAAAAAAGACTTTCGGCTGTGGTCGGACTGTCAAGCCGTCTTATGTTCTGTAATACACCAAGATTATCTGTTCCAAATAAATTCTCCCTCCAATAGACCAACGTGTACAATAGACATCTACATGACATCTGTCATGTAACATGCTGGAAACCTTTAGGAAGTTTGAGTTCAGGTAAGGGTCTATTTTTCGACAATAAACACAAAGAAACTATTGTTTTTGTGATGCTGACTGTCATAAACTAGCGCTAAGCTGCACAAGTCCACTGGATTCTCATCTCCATTTACTGGGATTTCTCCCATTGAGCTTGAGGTCCCCAGTGAACAAAAGGAGACGTTCACCTCAACTATCGGCGCCGTTAGTGAGCTGATCATCACACAAGTCGTGGTCAAAACATCAGCAGTGAGATCAAATTTAAAACTTCATCAGATTCCATGCGTCAAGGAAAAAATCGTTCAGACCCTACGAAGCAAAACGTCGGTTTTTACCAGGCTAGTGCTAAGATGCGAAAAATGTCAACTCTGCAATTATACTGTGACTACCTTCCTTAAATGCATCGTGGGAAACTCAACTACACAGATACAATACTACTTTACACACTATTGGCTGCCATTTACAAAGCAACCAATGCAGGAGCGTCATTTATTTTCCTCGTCATCAACTGGCTGCAGCGACGATAGCGAAGATAAGACAGACTATGGACGCTAGCTTCTGCAGTCATGCTAGGATAATTTCCACCTTGTGTATTAATGCATATTAAAACATATTTGGTGTTTGAACTATTAAAATAAGCAGTTACAAGTGGCTTTAGACAGAGTTTTATGTATTTGAGGATTTCCAGTTTTTGTGAGTGGCTGTGCTCCCTAACAAAAATACCACAGCTGGACTCATTAGTGCAACCTTAGGTACTAGTTTGCCCAATTTTGCTGCTCAAAGACTGTTCTAATTGGTAGTGAGGCCAAGATAGAGTTTTGCGTTGTAATCAAAAAGTGTTGCACACGTCACACCAAATCATTGCTTCTTTAGGTCGTGTCATCCACAGCAGCACAACTCCTAGAAACTAAAACTTTGCAAAGTTATGAAACTGTAATTTCAGTCGGCGCGTGGGAGGAGAAAATGGACCGCAGTCCGGAGGAGGAGGCGCATGGAGGCGAGCAGGATGATGCAGGCAAAGCGTCGGGCAAAACTCATTGATCAGGGAGAAAAAAAAAAGCAAAAGAAAACTCTTCCTCCCTCGCTCTCGCTTGTTCTTCCACTTCTGCTTCACGATGCTGCTGTTTAATAAACCAGAGGAGGCTTCCTGATGACTCAAAGAAAGACCGCTGCAGACCGGGAACTCACGACCAGATAATGTATTCACAGCGTCACTCCACAAGCAGACGCACTTGCTGAGAGTTATTACCAAATATAATCTTCCTGCTTTTCTCAAAAGACAGTGTGGAGTTTAAGAAAAGTTCTGTTTGCTTTTCTTCTTCACGCTGCATCAAGTCAGAACTGAAGACATTAAGATATTCAGCTTTAGTGAAGTTGAAATAACACTGCAGATCATTTGCGGGGCTCCTAATCAAAATGCTCTCTCAATCATTTTCCAGACTCAAATATTCAGATTTCTCTGCCAAGTATTTCGCCTATTGGTAGATTATAAACTAAAAAGTATTGAACAAATAGAAAATTTGTTCAAAATGGAAAATAGGATTACAAATAAAATGTCAAATTTAACATCTGTCAGTTCTGTAAACATGTGGTTTATGTTTTCGGGGCTAATCCTGCTAATCTATCACTGACAGTCAGATATGAGTCAGCAGAGGTGAGGACCATGACTCAGTTGCTGGTACCTCCCTATATATTATGCACAACTTATCATTTTGTTTACAGTGAACAGGCTTCCTAAAGTAATACAGTAATTAACTGAATCGGGACATAGCGATTTGTTAGCATTTCCTAACAAATCGCTAGAAGATTTTCTGTTTATAAAATGATTCTAATTACTCCGTCTGCACTCGTTCCATAAAAATAACTTGTAGTCACTTAAAGTACAACTCTGCGATGAAAGTCTTTCTCTTATTAAAGACTTTGTTATCCGAGTGGATGCTAATGATGTTAATAAGTTGTTCAATGCTCTTTTGTTCAGGCTGCAAAAGAGCGAGAGAGAGCAAGACTTTGTTTGAGTTTTCTATCTCTTCGTTACGGAGCTTGTTAAATTACAAAGACATTTTCATATTTCAAAGATAAGATCAGGTTCAACATTTTCTAATTTATCCAAGGCAGTGACAACTCTTTTAGCAATGCTAGCTGAATTACTCTTGCTATTAAAAATAGTGTGTCGTACTCTAGAGCTGTCTTTAAGACCGCGCGTTCAAAGTCTTTGGTTTTGGCTCGGATGAGTTTAGAGGTTTTGACTACAACCCTACAAAACGTTAAATTGCTTAAACTGTCGAATTTTGTAATCATTCTTTTGTGATTTTACGAAGAAAATTGCAAAGAAAATTAAAGTCAGGTTTTGTTTTGGAGCGGCTGTTCTCTCACGACCGCAAACTTGTGCTTTTCGTGAGAAAAAAAACAAACCCTAAGCGTTCTTGTGTCAGCCTGCAGGTCAAAGCCTCAGCCGCAAAACTCAAACTGAAAAATTTGGTTTCTGGGAAAATGAGATTCGACTCTAACCACAACAAAGTCGTGCTTTTCCAAGAGTTTTTAAGAGACCGAACCGAGCCTTCATGCAAGGAGAGAGGGGAGAAAAAAAATAAGCCTTTAAACCCTCCATAAAGACAAACAAGGAGTCACATGTGCTCCATCTATAGCAGAGACATGCTGATGGACCGATGTGGCGGATTAATGTGAAAAGGGACACGTGAACTATACGGCTGTAGTTCTAGGCGTAATGCGAGTCTCCTTTTAGTGCAGAGACAATTATTGACAGTGCCATCTTAAAACTGTTAAAACAAAGGCTGCCTTTGTAGGAGTCTAAAACGGACTTCAGTGTGGAGCAGATTAGGAGGGTGAGGAGGTCTCTTGTAGTCATGACCCCAAAGTGAAAGGTCCCCTCAGACTGCCCCCCCCTCTCTAACCCCCTGAAGAGAAAAGATCTTGTCTAATTTCAGACACAGGGACTACTAACTGAGCCATCCTTTGCCAGGGATGAGGACACAGGGGCCCTCTGCAGGACACAGGCACCACAACAAGAGAGCTGCAAACTCCAGAATCACCTCAACCTACAGATTACATTGGCAGAAATAAAAACCCCGGCCTGCATTAGAGCACAGTAACTCAGAAAAAAAAGAAAGAAAGAAAGAAAAGCTTATTCCAGCTATTTTGCACAAGTGAAAAAAAAAAAATCAATCAAAAAATAAAGTGAAATTTCAGTCGGTTGCTTGCTCACCAGGCCTCGGGTTGTCCAGATGCTTTGTGCGGCAGAAGCACAAAAGAGCAACTATGAAAATAGGTGAGCAAGACACACCTTCACCTTCACGAGCTTCTATTTACCGAGGCTCGCGACGAACAGAAGCAGGGCACAACATCGCCTGCAGATAACTGGATATGTAGATATATGTTTCCCTACGCAGACACACACACACACACAGGCTATATATATATATATATATATATATACACACACACGGAGACCCTACCTGAGGAATTCTTGCAGACAGGTGTCACAGAACCGGTGTCCACAGGTGGACACTTGGACGGGCTCGCGCATCGCCTTGCTGCAGAGCGGACACTGGAAGCGTCTCTTCGGCTTCTCCAGGAACTTGTAGTCGAAGCCGGGCATGTCTGCGGGGCTCGCGGTCGCTCTTTATCCCTCTCTCTGGGCCTTCAGGGTTTAAAAATGATACAGCTGATACCGTCTTGTTTTGTTTTGTTTTGTTTTTTTCCCTTCTGGGAGCAGGGAGCTGTTTGGGGGCCGTCTAAGGCGAAGAGCAGCTCACGTCAGAAGCCACGGAGCTCTCGTCCTCCGCCGCCGCCGCTCTTTCCCGATAGAGGACAGCAGGAACGATGCCTCCTCCCCTCCGCTGGGTTTGTTTGGACCGGCCGGGCGGGCTCTCTCGGCTGCGCTGCGTGCGGGACTGACACCCTGAACACAATGCATTACCCTTACCGTCTGTTGAGGTGAACACGCAGCTCCTCCTCCGCCTCTTCCTCCTCCTCCTCCTCGGAGCGGGAGGAGTCGCCTCGTACCTCCGCCGCCTCTCCTCCCAGATGTCGAATTAGACTTTTCTCGCTCATATTCACCCGACGCGCAGTGTCACAAACGCTCACCTGTGAGAAAACGTAGCAAAAGAAAAAAAAAAAAGAATAAAAAAAAGGCGAGAGATAATAAGCAAAAAAGCGAGGTTTTGACTCAAACCGCATCCAAGCGGGCGTTAAAGAGGGACAACTGCGCCCTCTAGTGGCGGATAAATGCGCCAACTCAATCTTAATATTAGTGATTTCTGTTCAGGTCCAGCACCTGCGCGCTTTAAATCCCCTCCAGCCGACATTGCTGCGGTTGATCTGAAGCACAAACGCGGTCAGATGTGAGGCGGGGGAACGGAGGCAGGCCGGCGCTCAACCCGCTCACACATCTGGATCCTCTTTTCACCTGCTGCATTGGCTCCGGATTACATCACCATTACATCACCGGGACAAGGACAACAATGGCAGCGGGGCCATGTCCTCACAAAGAGAAGGAGTCTCCGAGGAGGAACATGAGCCTGGAGGCTGGGAGGCAGAAATCCATCTCGATCAGCAACACACACCCGCAAGCTTGGGATCAGGACATCCATTTCTCTGATGCCAAACCAAAAGAATTCATACGACTTGAACTTTTTCACCTTTGTCGTATTAGGACCACACGTTTCGACAAATTTGATTTGGGATTTTATACAAAGGAGAACCAGGAAAGTGTAAAAATAAATAAGAAAATAAAATCAGTTTTATATAAAGTACAATGTCTGTGAAGCACACGTTCATCTAAACAACCGCAACAGCATAAATAAAAATGAGAAAAATTTTTGGAGTCCCACAAAAAATGGAAGTATCCCTGAAAGTCTTGAGCTGATGGGAAGAGTGACGGAGATAATTACTGGGTTATGGTGTAAGAAAACCCGTCATAGGAAGCAAAGAGCTCTGAAAGCAGAGCGGAGCACAATGACCCCAAACATGCTGCCAGAGCAACAATGAAAGAACTTAAATCTAAGACTGCTAACATGTTCTGAAGGCCTCAATCCAGCTGGAAATCTGAAGAATCAATGTTTACAAATACTGTCCATCCAGTCTGACCCAGTTTTAACTGTTTTATGGGGTAAACTGGGAATCGCTTGAAATGTTTTGCACGTTAGATTTTGTCAAAGGTCATAATCGGAATCATCATGCAAATAAGTTGATCAATGTTCCAGTTATTAAGAAGCAAAATCAGTTGTTGTTTTTATTTTTTTTGCCTTGATTTAAAGGAACTCAGTGTCTCAGCTGTTTTGCAGGTTTCTGGATGTTTGTTCCAGATTTGTGGTGCATAGAAGCTGAATGCTGCTTCGCCGTTGACAACAGCAGATCTTTAATGTATTGTGGTGCTAAGTCCTTAAATGATTTATAAACTAACAACAGCATTTTAAAATTGGCTCTCTGAGCTCCAGGGATCCAGTGGAAGGACTTTAGATCTGAGGTGATGTTCTCTGTCTTCCTGGTTTTAGTGAGAACGTCAGCAGCAGCAACGTAGATCAGCTAAAGAGTGATTTTTTAGACAGACCTGTGAAGACACTGTTGCGGTAATCGACACAAATGGATGAGTTTCTTTAGATCTTGCTGAGACTTTAGTCGTTTAATCCTGGAAATGTTTTTCAGGTGACGGAAGGCCGACTTTGTAACTGTCTTTGTGTGACTCTGAATGTTCAGGTCAGAATCCATCACTTCAACCAGATTTTGGGCCTGATCTCTGGTTTTTAATTGTCATGACTGAAGCTAACGAGATCGTTCCTCTTTAGGGAATAACTTGATCTCTATTTCTGTTGAGCTGGAGAAAGTTATGGCACTTCCACAAATCGATTTGTTCCAAGCATCTTCATTCTTCATGTCCGCAAAAATACAGACAGGAGATTCTTCCTCCCGTCAGCCAACAACGTTGGACGATATCAGTTACAGTCTTGCACTACTTTTGTCGCTAAAGTTACAAATTTACAAATACGCAAATAAACACTTTGCAATGCAACGTATTTGAACAAAGCAAATTTTATTAACCCTTATTTTAAAAAACGTCAAAAATGCTTCATTTGCACCAATGTTCAAAAGCCCCTGCAATCGTGCAGTTCAGAAACATGCTGTTTTATACTCTTTACTCATGCTCTAGTTCACATGAAAAAAGATTTTCTTTACTTTGCTTAACTCACTCATCAGCATTCAAATGAATATATTATGACATAATTAAGCAGGAATCAATAATTAACCTTTAAAGATCGAAGTATGAAACTTTAATCTACTCACTGTTACCAGCTGCAGCGGTATTAAACATTAATCACCATCATAATAAATATGACTCTGTGGTAATCTGATGTATTATAGATAGTTTCCACACTGTTCTATTGCTGTTTTTTTTTTTTTTGTAAAATTAATCAGGTCGCAAGATTTATTTAACTAATTTGAAGCCTCGTGAAATAAGAAGGCGCCCTATTCTTTCACAATGTTTTGCTTCTTTTCCGTTTGTCTCTAATCAGCTCAGATCAGATGAAGACGGGAAGTTTTCCACGCTCGTTCTGCCCTGCGGGGGAGGGAGGGGGCTGTCTTTAAAAATTCAGATGTTTTTGATCTACAGAAGCCAAAGTTGTTAATTCTGTTTAATCTGTTAATTTTTCCACAAATCCAGTTGAAGCCAGTTATTTACATACACTGGATAAAAAGACACAAACACATTTTGTTTCTCGTCACTGTCTGAAGTGAAATCAGCCGACCAAACTTGTCTTGATTCAGGCTTGTCAGAGTTACTGACAAAATTACCTCTGTTTGCTAAATGCCGGAAGTTGTTTTAGTTTTTTGTTTTTTCTTCAAATTTAAGTTGTGCAGTTTAAAAAGACAGTTATCTACGACCAAAGTACGCACATTTTTGAATTTGAGGAAAGTAAAAACAAACAAAAATAATGTCTAAAAAATGTTTTTGCCGAGTTTTCTGGCACTGAGCAAATAGAAATAATTCGTGTAATACTAAGTAACCCCGAACAAGAACAGTTTGGTCTGATTTAACTTCAGACACTGAGAAAAACAAAACCCAAAGAAGAAACATGCTTGTGCCTGTTTATTCAGTACATGCCAATATCTGGTTTCAACTCTATGGGAGGTATGTACTTGAAGCCGGAAAGACGTCGTTTTCAGCCTCTCTCGCCATTTTCGGTCTCCATGGCGTGAAAACTGTCTCAGCTGTTCAGCCAGTAAAAATTCCTACAGTGGAATGAAAACAACGGCGTCAATAGCACGTTGTTTACCGCTGGCGGTGGCGTGAATAGCTGCCTGTTTACTCTACAGGCTGCTATTCTTTGCTCTGAAGAAGCTGTGAATGTGTCTGAACAAGCGGGGGAAACATGTCCCCTTACGTTCCCCCCCCACCTGCCCCACTCCCTCCTCATTACCTAGTTTGAACGCTGCTTGTTTGGGTTTGCAGCACTAATCCAATAAAGAGCCCAAAAACCCGACTCCCCTCCTCGCGCTCTCATCTCTTGACTTGATCCTTCATCCTTCATTCTTTCCGTCCCATTCACCCGGCCGTCTTACGAGGGAACAAAACCTGTTTGACTTTCGCTGGCTTTTGACGGCAGAAAGGACGCGTGTGAGGGAAGACAATCGCTCACCACATGAGAAGCGGCCTAATGAGCTGCAGTAATCCAGCTTCGGTATCAGTGTTGCAACATTCCTGTGGTGTGTCTGGAGTGCGATACACCCGTTTCTTCCGGCTGGTTCTGACCTTCTGTGTGTGTTCGCCAACCAAAACGAGTATTTGTTCATCAGAAAAAAAAATACACACGTACACACAAATGTAGCGGACGCAGAAGAGGAGCGAGGAGGTAATGATTAGGGAAGGTCTCCATCCTGTGTGTTCAGCTCAAAGTCACCGAGAACCAGGATCCTCAAACAAGGCTGAAACACAAAAGAGGTTAAGTTAGTACATCTGAAAGAAGCCAAGTGATGAAGATATTAGCATCAAGTTTTCTACAGAATCTAAGTTCAATAGGACTAAAATGTCAAAAACTTCAAAACTACATTGTCAAAGTATTCACACACCTCAATTGCTTTCAATCCACATTCAAAGCAAACATTTGAGTGTATTTTATTCAGGGTTTCTGCAGGTTTCCACAACTCTAATTTTAGACTTTTTAACACCACTATAAATGAAATTTAAGACCTGTATCATGACAAGAAAACCGCACATCTTACATTGTAGTGCCCATTTATTTATTTATTTATTTTTGACCAGTATGTACAGAGCACCGTACGGATTGTGAACAGAAGTGAACCTGTGGTGAAGACAAACATCGTCCAGCCAACTGACAATAAGTTACGCTTACCATTTATAGACGCACAAAAGCTAACTAGCTAGCGTTTATTAGCGGCTAGTTAGCAGCAGCTCCAACCACCTGGAGTCAGAAAATGTCTGTGTCCGACTCAAACGTCTTCTCACAAGAAAAATTGTCTCCACAGAATATATGTAAGTAGTCCTGTCACAACAAAATTTAAGACCTGTGAACAGCCTATTTAAGGCCAACGTGCATTTTTAAAATGAATTCAAGACATCTCAAGGCCTTCATTTTAGATACATGTAGTTAAGAGGGTTGAGACACCCTGTTATTAGGATTTTATGAGACAGGCCAAAACAATACGGTGAATCATTTTGAAGTTGAAGGAAAAGGAATCATATTTTTGACAGACTACTAAAAAAAGCACAACACTGGCAAGTCTCTGCACAAGACCAAAAAAAAAAAAAAAACACTTCCCAGAAAACCTGCATGTGTCTATGAAGCACTGATTACAAAATGAGGATATATAACTACTAAAAATCTATTATGAAAAGTTATATTTAGATGATAAGTGAGATTTTTATGGATGCAGTGTGTTATTGAATACTTTTGTTCTCACACCCAGAGAGTTGAAATCAGAGGCACAAACACAGAAATCACTTCATTGTGAAATGGAAGAACATGATTAGATGTTTCCAGAGGTCAGTGTGTTTGTGTCTCAGAGTTCAGAGTTGCAAACAAAGCTGCTCGGTGTGGAGACGAGTTGACCACTGTAACGCTAATCTCCCGTAACGCTGCAGATACTTTCAGTGCAAAATGAACTCCAGAAGCAGCAGATAGCGCAGAAGTATTCACGCGCCTGCTTCCGTCCGGAGACGCTTGTCTGCAGCTCAGACGACCTTTCATCAGATTAGTCACATTTCGCCACGGCGTTTCTTAAGTTGGGGCAATAAGCAAAAAATATTACGTTTGACTGCCAGCAGGGTGTTGCCATGACAACAGGCCACCGATGTCACTGCGAACGGGTGGCTCTCGTCGAGCTGCACCGGCTTCGGTATCCCACAATCCTCTTCTTTTCTTCCCAGGCGACCGCGGGCCCCTTTCCCCCACGTGTACACCTCACCTTCTGCCAGAAAAAAACACCAAAAAAAAAAAACAAGAGTTGTTCACCTAATTAGTAGGAAAACCTCCTCTTGAGGGACTAATCCACTCAAATATTTAACTGACTGCTCTGTCTTGGACTCATAATGGCTTCATCTGTAGGAAGTCTGAGCTGAACAAAGCCCTTCCTCGATAAAGAGAGACCTACAGGCACGGCTGGCCTCTCCACAGGGAGCCACTCACTGTCACAATACACCTTTTTACTGTTTTACACCCAACTGCAACAACAAAACCAACAGACAAACAAAAGACATCTGTTACCCATCGAAGGGCCAACATGGTAAAAGGGCAGTTCCAGGGTATGAATGGATTTATCTAATTAGGTTCGACAAGCCATGTGCGCCTCATAGAGACCAGTAACAACAAAAGACAGAGAAAAAGAAAGTGTTTCTTTTGTCCATTTCAGCAAATCACTTTTGTTGTGGAGGTGTTGTTAGTTTGCTGGTGAATTACTAAATATCTGCATGCAGGGAGAGTTTTAATCTTAGAATATACTGAAATGTTTCATATCAAACAGATTTTAATATCATTTTGTGGTGAACCACTGGGGGGCTTCACTCAGTCCCAGACTAACAGGATGTGAGTTTTTGGGCGCTTTCCGTTACTCTGTTGTTCTGACTTGGAATCGAGTTCAGACAAGATGCAAGAAAACTGAAAGATGTTCAACCCTTTGCCTCTGCGTTGGGTTTCACACCATATGGCTTTTGCCTGCCGCTGTCTTCCATGCAGCTCATCACCCATGACAAACACAAATTGGCTAATTGGGAGGTTCTGGGCAAATCCCAGTATGTCAGTATGACATTTTGGAGACGATTTTTTAAAAAATCGGCCTGGTGTGCATTCATGGTACTGGGTTCATCATGAACGCTGCAACTTTTTCACAAAAACGAGCTCATGGTTAGCCACGTCAAATGAGGACAATGAAATGGGAGATGGCAGCGTATATTAGCCGCTAGTTACAGTTAGCTTCAATCGCATCAAGCCATAGAACCTAATGAAGATGTTTGTGCACAATTCAGACTTTTGCCTGACAGAAAAATCCCACAAGGAAAACAAAAAAGGAAAAGAATAATCAAGATGAAATATGAGCCTTCCTTACAGAATGACTGAACCCTAAACTATGAAGAGTAACTCTTAACCCTGGGAGTGAATCGACCAGAACAAATGTGTGAATCTTGCTGTTAAATTTGCTTGTAGTTTATGATTTTTGTCACATTAAAGATGCTACACAGATCATCCGCTCACCAGCTCCAATGGCCAGGGTGAAGGCGTCGCCGCATGCGGCCGAGGTGATGTCCTTCAGGCCGAGCACCTGGTAGGGCACCCGGCTGCTGCGCCGGGAGCTGCAGCCCGTCTGACCGTGCTGGTTGCTGCCAAACGTATAACAACGGCCCTCTTCTGCATATCGAGAGCCAAACGGACAAAACCCAGAAATGATTTCTAACAAAGTGGACGGCTGAAAAATAAGGAGCTTAAATAACAAATGAGACCAAAACTTCTTCATACTCAATCAACAGTGATCGGGTTTCGTTTTTGTGGGAAAGACGTAAACCTGACAAGGTCAGACGCTTGCAGGGACAAATCTGTTTCAGGCACGTGAGCATTATAGTAGATTTTTGAACCTGTGACAGCAACAGAATGGGCGGTTCCAATGTCGACGTAAACTATCTTGTCAGAGTTGAGCGGGGCTGACTGCACTGGAGTGTAAGAATGGACTTCTTCAACCTGATTCACAGGATTCGGTTCCTCCCCAGCTGTAATTGTGTCCAAACCAAGCTTGTTGAACCTGAAACAAAAACAATTTACAACAAAAGTTACTTGTATACAGTCTCATGTAAGAAACATGCACCACAAGCATGAATCTTATAATAATTTGACCTGTTTTTTATTTTGTTTTGTTCCTCCTTCCACTGAAGAAGACTCTTACAGGTGAAAAAATATCGTGATGTCAAGTAACTCCTAAAAACTACAACTACTTATGTATTTTCCACGTAGTAACTTTGTATTTGGAGACAATTGCAACTAATCATCAAAAATGTTAAATTTTCTTTAAAAATTAAAGAAAGCAATGATAAATATTCAAACTCATTTAAAAAAAGGTCTTCAGTTCCAGATCAAAAAAATCTAAATAATATGTATATATATTTCTATATATTCAGAATAGCAAAGTGTTTCACAAATAGCCTTATAAACAACATTACTATAGGATATCTACAATTCAGTAGGAAAATTATATCTCAATCACACCTTGTCAACTCAAAAAATATATACATATATGTATTTATTTATTTTTTTTACAAAAATATCTCCCACCTTTTGCTTTCTTTTTTTATGCTTTAAAAAAAATCAAAAACAGTTTGAAAAAAAAATTCTGACATAAAGGATCATAAACAACCATGCAAAGAAAATAAATAAAAATAAAAATCTGAATTTAGCATTTTATTGTCCATTTCTGATCCTTGGTTAAATCACCATTTAAACACACATTAAATCATATAACACAGTGATTATTGAACATAGACATTAAACACAGAAGTTAAGCGTTTCACCAGACCTCACTGTCACTCCGCATGACTAAACACATATCTACATTCTGTCAACAGAAAGAGTTTTGGAGAATGTCGTCTCACAGGTTGTACAGAGATGAACTATTTCTTTAAACATTCAATCCATCACCATCCCACACACCCTCATAACATAAACAAATCTACAGGCTGTAAAACCAGCAAGTCATTGTTTCGGGTCGGGGAGGCAGAGCACCAACCTGTTGCTTCCACATGCCAGAATGCTGCACCGCGTGCTGATAACCATGGAGCAATCCACGCCACACACCACCTTCTGAGCCTCGAACTCTGCAGGCAGACACACCTGCTGGGGACTGTTGTGTGTGTCCTGGGTGCCCAGGCCAAGGCGACCTTCAGGACAGAGAGCCAACAATCGCGCCGTTGTCGTAAATCGCTAGTGATCAAACAGCCTCAAAGAAAAACACAAGTGGTTCGTTTGTTGTACCGTTGTCTCCTCTTCCCCAAGCAAACACCTCCCTTTCATTGGTCACGGCGACGACGTGAGAAGCTCCGCAGGACATCTGGACCAACTCGTAGCCCAGGAGAGCCTCCACAATCTTAGGCTGCGCACACAAACACAAAAAGAGACGAGGCAGGTGTCACATGCTGCACGCTGAATGATTGAGTTGATGTGGGGAAGAAGCTCAAGCAAAGCGGTAAATTGAAGCAAACGGAACGCATTGAGCGTGGATGTAGAGTGACGAAGTGAAATCGAGGGCGAACAGGTGAACTTGAGGTGAAATGTGTCGGTAAAATGGGCTTAAAATGTTACAACCTCACTTGAAAGGACTTTTACTTTTCTAATACTCTATATGTATTAGAAAACTCTATATGTCTGACTCCCCAGTGGAGTGTTTAAAGTTTTATTGTCATAAGAAGAAAAAAGCAGATGAAATCAGGGAACAATTAATGATTTACAGTCATATTCAATAAATTAAGAGTACATGTTCTGAGGAAGCTTGTTAGATTACAAGAACCGTTTGAAAACGACCGTTGCCCAGACTTTAACGCACCCAAATCTGCATTTAGTAAATTGAATGAACTTGAACAAATACAGCAGGTGTTTTCAGAGTTACCCAAATTATGTTTTTGTTCTGAGAATAGACTGTACTTTTTTTTTCTCCCAAAAAATTTACAAAGTGGACGCCGTTTTGTTTTGTTTTTTTCCATGAGGAAAAAATAAAAAACTTCTTTTTTAGGTTTTGGTTCAAGATTTAGTTAAGCATAAAATGGACAAAAAAAATTGGACGACTTTGTTTTATTAAAATGTTACATGCTTTGTTCGTTGTTGAAGAGGTAAAAGAACACTGACATTTCTTTTGAGGTGTTTTTGCTCTTAAAAAAGTTGCAGTTTTTGGCAAGTTAGTACTTTTGATTTGATTGCCTTTGACACCCAGGATCTACATAGAGTGTTTCACTTAGTGATGAATGATTTCTCTAACACATTTGAACGACTGTGTGGACAGAAATGTGAAGACGTACCTGTGTTACATCATTAAAGTTGCCATGTCCCAGACAGCCATTGCTTCCGCTTCCAAATGTCATGATAATACCCCTGTCTGCAAAGGGAAAACAACAACCGGAGATTAACGGCACTTTTAGTTGATGGGCTGGCATGAACTATTGCACAGGCAAACAGAATTCTCATAATCCCTTTTTATAAAATGTTTATCTGTGTCACTCTAATAAAATACAATAAAAAAAGGGGGAAAAAAACAGAGAAAAGAGTTTTTAATCCCCTCCAGCTTGTGCCTCAGTACTTCCTGCAGCATGAGAGGTTAAGAGACCACAACCCAGTCATCAGTTTCCTTTAGTTTCTCTGTTGGGTTCAAAGCAAAAAAGAGCTGACCCACCTGTCATGCAGGTGGTGAACAGATCACCACAGGACACGGACTTGATGGTGACCCCTGACTGACCCTCGAGGAACCGGGACATGAACAGCGGCTGCATCTGATCCACCAGGCCTGGAAGGCTGGCCTCTCCAGACACAACGGAGGGAGCCTGGAACCAGGTCACACACAGAGCCACGCACGCCATCAGACATTGTCCAGAATACGTTGGTCCTACTTAGGTGTTGCTTCATTGCTGCAGGAGGTAACTTCTATTTTTTTTAAAAAACACATGTTTTATTAAACATATTTTTAAAGCTGTTGCTCCTCCGGCTCCTCTCTGTTCTCTTATTCCATTTGCAGAAATATACTGCTCTGCCAGAAACAACCAATCAGAGCCAGGGGGAGGATCTTAGCGCTGTCAATCTTGCTGCTGTAACGTGCTGCTCACAGCCTTCCCTTCGTTCTCTGCTAAAGCTGCGTATTGTTAGCATGGCCACCGCTGATGGCAGACAAACGATTTTCCTGGAACAGAAGGATTTAAATGAAAGAGTTTCCCTGTGTAAGAAGTGCAAATGTGGATCAAACTGAGAAGCTAACAGAACGTGAGCTTCTTTTGCAAAGAAGCTAGAGAAACAACTTCAGTTTGTAGATGTGCCCTTGCAGTGAAAAGTATTGATTTAACAGAGGTGAACATAAATTAACAGATTTTTTTATTATTTTTGCAATGGCCTAGCACAGATGATTCCAATAAAACACATTGGAGTTTCTGGTTATCAGGAGAAAAATGTAGGGGAGAAAGAATCTGTCCAGCAGAGGACTTCCTGTGAAGCAATTTTGTCCCTTTAGGACGTGAGGGAAGTGTGAAAGTGGTGTTTTACCTCCCAGGTAATCAGGCGACCAGACTTGGTGACTCCCATCTTCTGCGTCCTGCCCAGTGAGACCTGAAGCACTTCTGTGTTCAGCATCGGCAGCCGGAGAGGCGCCGTTATCCCACTTCCCCAGGTATACACGGAGGACAGTGGGAGAGAATGCACCTTTCCTGATCCCAAACCCGCAGATGCGTCTGCTTAATGGCAAGAACAAAAAACAGGAATTATAAGAATCACAGAGTGACAGCCGGCCTACACAAAGTCTAATACGACCTCTGGTCCGGTTAGCAGGAACTCTCCCTCCTGGTCTGCCTCGCGGCTGAACGGTCGACAGCGTTTTCTCAATCCTGGGAGAAAAAAACCCCAAAACACCTCATGTGTCTTTGTCACAAATCAGTGCAAATACTTTAATCATTTGTCCTTTGTGTACCGGCGCATTTTCACGTTGCCTATGTCTGTGTAGAGATTAAGCAGCGGCCGGATGCAGATGGGCAAAGCCATGATTTCATTGAGCTGGGGCCGTTTGGATGGGTCCAGGTTGAGCATGTTGAGGATGAGCTGCCGGAGTTCTGGGCTGTAGCGGTCCGATATTGGAGCGAAGGTTCCGCTCATGATCTTCAGGACGAGGGCGGGAAGATTCTGGAAGGGAAAAAAAAAAAAAAAAAGGGATTTTAGATCTGAGCTTTAATGAAACATTTCAATAATGAAAGCAAGATCAACTGCAGTGTGCAGCTGGAAAAGCGTAGCAGTCATGTTGGTTAGGAGCGATACCTGTCCTTTCCGGACACTAGGAGTTTCTGTATTAAAGTATGATAAAGCAGTAGGATTATTGTGGCTGCATGAGCCAGAAGAGAAGCAGAATGAAGGATTGTTTTCCTACAGCCGCCTCAAAAGCTCTCTTTAGGCTGGCCAGCTCGTACAGGACGCAGCCCAGAGCCCAGATGTCGCTCTTCTGGTTGTATGGCTTTCCCTCACACAGCTCTGGGGAGATGTAACAGGGAGTCCCAACCACCTGCACACACACACATAGAGCCACTATTAGTGGCTGTAGGGATCAACTGACACCTTCAACCAGCCTTCATACACGTTGTTTAAGTCAAAGTTTCCCAAACTCATTCAGTCAACTTTCACAAAAACACAGCAAATTTACCCAAGATATCTATGACTTAGAAAAAATCAACAAGAGATGAGAAAATGGATGGATGGATGGATGGATGGACGGACGGACGGACGGACGGACGGACGGACGGACGGACGGACGGACGGACGGACGAATGGACAGACAAGCAGGAAATGTCTAGAACAAATTCCAGAGGTATCCAGACTATTTGGAAACACCGCTTAATGATTCAATTAGACTAAATGAAATTATCAGAGTTGCTTTTGAACCATAATAACTGGAACATTGACCAACAGATTTGATATGTATTGATGATTTCAATGACAGCAATTGACAAAATGTAAAATCTGTTACTGGTTTCACAATTGGCGGCTGTATGATGTTTTTATAAAATGGATGTGAAGCAATTTGAACTGCCGTGTTACCGAATTACAGCAGGCAAATAAACTTGATCGATTGATTCATTCATTCATTCACGTTCTTAAACCAGGAGAAAAGCTCTGATCACCGTGTACGCCTTGCTCTTGCTGACGAGGATCTTGGAGATGCCGAAGTCTCCGATTTTGACGATCATCTGGTGCTTGTCCAGCAGGATGTTCTGAGTCTTGAGGTCGCGGTGCAGAATCAGTTTGTTGTGAACGTGGTAGAGAGCGAGCAAGATCTGCACAAAGAAGTGGAGGATGGTGTCCTCATCCAGGAGGGAGTTACAGCGCTTCTGGATGTATTCAGCCAGCGTCCCACCTGCAGGGGGACAAACGGAACGCGTCGTTCACACCGTAGAGGTGAAATGTTGTTGGAGTATGAGAGAGAGGCATATCAAATCAAATCAGACAGTAAGAACAGAGCAGTTGCCGTTTGTTTCTGGAGGTCGGTCACATGGTGTTTGGTAGTCATCAGTAGCTCTGATTCTGTTACCAGTGTTTGCAAATCTTTGTTGATATTCCTCAAAACTCATGGGGTGTGAAAAAAGTGTTTAAGAAATGCGTCCATTTAGACACGGCTGAAAAAAAAACATAATTTTATCAAAAAACGTGTTTTCTTTTTTTTATTGGCAAGTTCTCGGACATAACAAGAATATTAATGTCAGATATCCAAATTGGCCTAAATTTTCACAAGGGTTTGGGGCTCAAAACAGGCCAAAGTGTTGAACAAACCACACTTTGGTGTGTTCAAAGTGTGGTAGTTTACTGTCACTAATCAGATTACTATCATTGATCAGACCAACATTTAAAAAAAAAAATTCCAATCAATTTAACTGCTCAGAAAGATGATAAAACATTTTTTTAACCCGCATTCAAAGCTTTTCTTTTCCTCTTACTCTGAAAATGAAGACAGTTTAAGCTTTTAAGCTGATGATTTCAGGGGGTAAAGAATCTAGTTACGGCAAAGAACTGTGGAATCACCGGTGCAAAGCTATGTAATTTCCCTTATTACACAGTCCTGCAAAATACCTACTTCACACGGACTTAGATGTTAAGATGCACTCAAGTGGTCTGTGTGTGGAACCCGAAGGCATGGGAAAAGTAAACTGGTTTGCCCAAATAAAAGAGGGCAGTGTAACCGGATCCGGCAGCGGGCTAACCTGGTGCGTACTCCATGGCTATCATCAGGGCCTTGTCCTCCAGGAAGTTCTCGTAGTACTCGATGATGTTTGGGTGGTTGAGCAGCTTGAGCACCTGACACTCGTTCTGGGCCGCCAAGCGTTCGTCCCGCGACATCTGCTCAACCGGGATCTCCTTCAGGATGACGAAGGCCCCGTCGCTGCGCCTGCGGCACAGGTGGACGATCCTGTGCCGCAGGCACGAGGACATATTTCTCGTGACCAGAAGACACGAGAAATATGTCCTCAAACTGTCTTTTTGTTATCATGGAGTCAATAGTTCCTCAATTGTTTTTTTTTCTTTCCTGAACTAATATTTTCTACATAAATTTGGGATCTTCAACTGGGTCAATAAAAGGTTTTGCACACATCTGTTACGAGATTAAATATTTGAAATTTTACTTAACTTTAAGTATTTCAAATCCATCTTCAAAGTATTTTATCAAAGGACTGGTAAAGTGTATGTTGACCTCGCCTGTGTGAGTTTGTAGAACCAGATTTTGCTGTTGTATCAACTATTAAGGGTTTTTTTTGTACGGCTGAAAAAATTAATTGAATTAATCACGATTAATCGATTGTTGAAATAGCTTTCTACAAATTTTGCAACCCACTAATTGTTAAATGGAGAATACAGACCCCAAAAAAGAAGCCCATTTGTTGAAAGAACATCACACTCAGTGCAGTAACTAAGCCAAAACTATGCACAAATATTTACATTTTGCATTTAAGACTTTAAAAAATGTAAATATTTTACTTTAGACAATAAAATTGTTCTTATTTAAAAACAGATTTGGATGATTTGTTTATTTGGACCTTTGTATTGCTAACATTGTATAAAATAAGGCTTAGTGGTTAATTGAAAAATCTGCAGAAAGTGCCATTTTTGTTTTATCCGATTAATCGTCCAAATAATCTCAGAATAATCGAATACTAAAATAATAGTTAGTCGGAAGCTCTAGTGTTGGGGGTGTGTCTCTAACAAACTTTACACCCAAACGGGCCATTTTTCCACTAACTCAAGTTTACCTCAGTTGGATGGAGAGCATACATGTACCTATATTTACTTTGATTGGGCTATTCTTTGAACGAAACCAGTCGAGTTTGTCCAGGTTTGCCCTGTTTTTAACTCAATCTATAAACCAATATCTGTTACCACTAAGAAAAGGCTTCGCTAAAGTTTTAAATCCCTCCGTATTACTAAAGGCAGCCATGTTTTATCACCGGCTGCTGACAAAAATTCACTGACGCTCCGTTATCTCCTCCCTCTTTTTCCTCTCAGCAGAAGACAAGACATTCCGTAGGCTTTGAAGGGAAAAAAGTGGACCTTTACCGACTTCTGGCTCTCTTAATAAACTCCGGACAACGCCGCTGTTTCAGGCAGACGAAAGTTTACAACACGACGCAACGTTAATGTGTGTGAAAGAGCAGAGTTTACCCGAAAGCTCCTCTCCCAACAACTTTGATTTTCTCATACTTCTCCATCGCCGCTGCGCCTCAAACGGCTCCAATCGTCTCCTGGCAACCAAGCGACGGCACTACGGCAAACAGCGAGGGACTAAAAAAATCAAAAAGATGTATTCTTTTTGATTACATCTTTTTGATTTAATCAAAAAGATGTAATCCTGTTTTGAGCTAACTAAATTGGCTACAACAGAGGCCCTTTTTTTTTTGCTTCATTTTCTCTTTATGGTTTGGCAGTTAACAACCATAATTAATAATTAATTATGAATAATTTATTATTCTACTGCCTTTCATTATTCCAGAGGAGGGAAGTAACCAAATAAGAGAAGCATTACTTTGGCATATTTTTATCTAAGTAAAAATATGCTAAAAAATTTAGCATACTTTTACTTTACTAAATAGTAAAAGATAACTAAAAAAGTATTTTGTTAAAAGGCTACTTAAATTCTAAGTAACATTTTATCCGCATCTGATTTATTGTCTATTTATGGGATCAAATAAACACTAACATAATTACAAAAATTCAGGCAGAAGAAACTTTTTTCAGATCAATGATCTTCAGCCTGAAACATATACTAATATAACAGAATAAAGTACTTATGGTGACAATATCCTTCTTGTGTGGAAACACACAACAAGAACAGAAAATAAAAATCTCACGTTGAAATTAGATGTCAATGTCTCAAACATGTTTGTTCTTTATTTGGTTTAGCTACTTCCTGATGTCGTCGCTCAACATTCTTTTGGAGAGAGGGGGAAAAAAAAGACTCCTAAAAGTACATTTGTTTCAAAAAAAATAAAAAATAAAAAAAAAAGGTAATCTCTGCTTTTAGCTGTGCATTCATTGCATAACTTAGAATTGCACAGGAAAACTCGGAAACGCTCAACAGATTAGTGGAAAACGTAATAAATAGCTGGAACAAAATGTGCAATAATACAGAGAAGTGTGTCAAAACTTTAACAGCTTGAGGCAGAACGCTGTACAGCAGTCTGGTGGTTCTGCCTCTGTGAAATCACACTATTCATAATGGCAGCAGTTCATCAAGTTCACAGAGAGGGTGTGAGGCGTCGCTGACGATGTTCACAGTCGTGCTCCCGAAGCTTCTCTGGAACAGATCCTGGAGAGGAAGAAAAGGAGAAAGAGAGCGAGATAGACTGGGCATCAGGTAGTGTTGTTTCCATCTTAAAGGTGCAAAACGTCACCAAGAAAGCAGTGACAGTGTGCTCTAAACCTTTTTAGACAATATAAAGAACAAAAACTCAAGGAACATCTGGTATTTTATCAGCACAAGCTTGACCTCTTGTTCCATTGATCAAACTAAAACTTGCTGTTTTTCATCAGCTGGCTCTGCCTCTCCCTTGAGAGTCAACTGATACTCTGTACAAGGCTGCGATAAATACAGTACAAAACATATCATATCATAAAATGACTGTGATCAAGCTGGAAGCTGCGGGTTGTCTCTAGAGGTGAAGATAAAGGTAATTTTATTCAGCAATAAGGCAATACAAAGTGCTTTGCAGGAATTAAAAGGAAATACACACAAAATAGCAATCCAAAGGAAAGTGCAGAAGAAGAAAAATAACCTAATGTTGATCTAAAGTATATAGCTGCTCCTGTTCAAGGCTGCTCACTCTCCTCTGGCCTAATTCCATGACTGGGTTGGAAGAACAGGAATCTAAAAACTAGTCTAATAATGTTGATCCAAAGTAAATAAACTAGATAACCTAGACTCTCCTATTCAGGGTTGGTAGGTAAGTATAAGTACATCATCTGGTCTAATTCCTTTTCTGGGTTGGAAGAATAGAAGTCTGAAACGTAATTGCTAAGGAAGTTTTCTGGAGTCTAAGTTTGTTCTAATCCCTGTTCCGGGTTGCTAAATAAGCCTAATTAAATAACAGCATCCTCTGGTCTTTTGGGTTTCTAGATGAGTATAAGTAAGTTTCTTTGGACTCTCTACGTAGATCGCTCCTCTTTAGGGCAAAGATAATAAGTTAATCTTTCTTTCTATTCAGCTGGAGGAAGTTATGAAATATCCACACAATGGTTTGTCCTCAGGCTTTGTTCAAGGCATGGATTGTTTTGGAGTCACCTGGTAACATCGTAATGAAAACCCGTGAATCATCTGCATAGCTATGGTAGGTAATCTTATTGCTTCTTTTTAGCTGCAGCCAGCTAGAAACAAGCTACAGGCTAGCAGGAGCATGTGGACATGAACAGGAGGGATAAAGACGTGCCAGATGCCTGACTGACACCAGCTTTGCAACAGTCGAGACGAGTTGCGCTAAAGGCATGTATTATTCTGAAACCTAGTATTTTCATTCTAGTGAGCGTATAATTTACATTTTTTCAGAATGTCGTCAACCTAAGCTGCCATTTTTCTAAAGTTACCCGTTATTTTAACCCTCCAATGGACTGCCGTTGTCTCCATATGTCTCCTTCTGAGAGATATGTTCTTGACCCACGCGGACATAAACAGGTTACGTGGAAAGTTAGGTCGAGGTGTCATTTTGTCATTAGTGGGGCATCAAGTTCTGCAGTGTTGCTTCCATATACCTGGTAATTATTAAGCATCTTCCCCATTTCCTTCGCAGGAAGGAGGGTCTGTGACCACTGTGTCTTCTGTCTGCCATGATGGGATAATAAATGCTTTGTGCAGTGACAAAGCCCGCTCTGTGTGGTGAAGTACATGTTTCCTCTGTCATTATCAATCTGAAATAATCATGCATTGCCACAAACAATCATCTGAGCGTAACCAACCCTTCTCTTCAATCCCTGTCTCTCTCTCTCTCGTTTTTTTTTTTTTTTTTTTCAAAAAAGAAGCTCCTCCGATGGAAGTCAGATTAGTCGCCGGTTGCACAAACAATGGTTTGCTCTTTCCCAGGAATATAGTATGGCAGCACCTGAAGGAGCCCCGAGGTCTCGGCGTGCCACTCCTCTGACCCGCTCAGTCACATATTTCACCTTCTGTCAGCAGGTCCGCCGCTCAGTCACCCTGCAGGAATGAGGCGAGCGGCGCAGTAAAACTGATGCCGATTATGAGGTATGAGCCCACACCTGAGATTAATGTTTTTAATCTCTGGAGATTTCTTAAAAATAATGACAGGAAGCTGTGGGTGGATGTTTTTTTTGTTGTTGTTTGTTTGTTTTGTTTTTTACACGTCACAAAGTCGCTCTTGACATTTGACACAGTAGGTTTCAGCAGCAGATAAATCAGAACCGTGAACTTTGAAGGTGATGAAAGCCTGCTGAACGCTTCCTCACGCTTCAGTTGGGAATGTGTGCAAACACAGCGCCTTGGAGAAAATATTCATACCTCTTGAGAATGTTCTCATTTTTGCCAGGGGACAAGCTTAAATTTTGATTTATTTTATTTTGTCTGGTTTTTTTGTTTTCGTTATTTCCTTATTCTGGCTTGTCCTCCGTTTTCTCTGGACAAGAAAAGGTGCCCTTGTGAAATCTTTTTTAGTTTGTTTCCTTGGCAGTGTGTGGTCTGTGTCTCAATGTAGCATTTCCTAGATTTAAAATGATATTAAGTGTCCCACATATTTTTAACTCTCATATTATTCATTCTCACAGTAAATATCCTTTCTTTCCTCTCGAGCAGCTGACCCCTAAAATGACTGAGAACCCCACTGGATGCATGGTTGTGGTGGACACATCAAAGCGCTAACTGAACATAATTTTGTTCAGTTTGCTGATGAGTTCAAGTTTGAGATTTGCAACAACAGACCAATCAGAGCGATCAGATTTGTCTGAACTCTAATCACTGATCAATTCAAATTAGAATTGAAATTGCTGTCCGGTTATGAATAGCATTAGATATTAAGTTATCCATATGGAGGAACTCCACTGTAGTTATTTGATGATGAAACAGATGATTAAGCAGAATTTTCAGAGCAAATCACAACGGTGGCGCCCTCAGAACATTTTAATATCTGAAATATTTAGGGGAGGACAGCTAAAAGAAAAAAAGGTAAATATAATAATAATAGAAATCTATAGACATTTTTCAGCAGATTTCAAGAGGGGGTCACGGCCCCCGTTACCCCTTTTTGGGGGTTCCACTGAATCACCCCCAAAAAGGGTGATTCAGTGGCAGAATCATAAGTAATTTGAAGCAAAATTTATGAAAAATTAAAATTATTTATATTCACAAAACCGATAAATTGCTTGTATCAGTTTATTGTCCAGCTTTTCTTTCTATTGGGAAATCTGAGCCTCCACAAAGAAGCAAAACAAAACCACAGGATCAATATGATAGTGTCACAAACCAACCGGACACATACGGGTTCTTCAGCAGATCAAGAACAGCAGCGCCTGTCCTGAAACATTCTGCTCCAGACCTGGAGTTTCAGTTCACATTACAAGTTTCTGTTGTTCGAAAGGACAAAGAGAGCGAAAGTCCTTTGGCGAGGCGGCCAGGAAACCGAGTCTTCAGTGTTGAGTTACATTTAGTGCAGAATGTTCTGGGGATGTTACATGACACGTCTTTCACGCCTGGAGTTCTGGTAGGTCGAACATCTGCAGAGGTTACAAATACCATCTACTGGAGCATGATCACATGTCGTGAATTAGTTGAAGCCACTGGAAAGCCAAGTGTTTGTAGGTTGTTTTGAAATCAATTAAAGAAATTATCAAAAGGTTTTTGAGTAAGTCACAGAAGAAGATTGATGTGGGGGTAGGGCGCCCTCTGGTGGTGTGACAGATAACTAAATGGATGCAGATGTGTGATTCTCAAGGGAAACCTGGCTGCCATCTAACAGACAGACAGACAGATTCAAAGGTTTCTGCCCATAAACAGATTTATTTAATAAACAATGAGGTGCACTTTATTGCATCACCAGACAGTAGAAAGGCCATCCAGGGCTCTCACTCAAGGGTTGTTGCTCCTTTGGTTTAGTTTAGTTTTAGAGTTTATTTTGCAAAAGTATTCTTCAGCTTTCTTATCCAGTATCTTCACTGGCACTTCCTGTATGAATTATAGGAAATCAGAAACATGAAGGACTGAAATATACAACATTGCCACAGGGGGGCAGCCACTCACCAGTGGTAGGAAATGTAAGTAAAGCACAAAGAAAAGAAAGAGAAATATTTTCATCTTTAAAATCCTACTTAGAATATCTTACTGGAAAAAGAAAAGACCAATTTTTCCATATTCCTACACAGGTGTGATTTTGCCTGACGAGATGTTTTGTTGTGTTATCATTACTGGCTTCAGGCGGAAGCGAAAAATCGAATTACCAAAATCATTTGCTAATTTTTTGCCATCTTTGACACTTTGTCTTTCACAAACAAGCTATCTTGTGACGTCACTGCACAAATTTAGTAATATTGTGTGTGTTTAAAATAGACACACACAATATTCAACATTCCTTAGAGAATCCAATTTAATCCAAAGTACTGTACAGGCATCACACGGCTGTGTCTGCCTGTGTGAAGAAAGACAAATCACAATAAATATTTAAATAATAAGTGGTGTCTTTACTGTTAAGTTTGTGGTAAACAAATTGGAGCAATTTAATTAGGTGGATGAAGTCATTTCTGTCCAATCATTGCAAATTGGGAAGAAGTCATCTTGACAGCCAATCAGATGCCAGAACGTTCCCTTTGTCCCGCCCACTGAATTTGATGGGTGAAGTTGACAGTGTTGAATGATGTTGTTGAAATGAAGCCATAACATTTAATTGAGCCACAGCCTTGGGAAAACGATCATCAATCTGAAGCACTGCGCTGCCCTCTAGTGGCCAAAATCTGCAACAACAGAGACCGACGACATGGGCACATTGAAGCGAGTGAAACATGCGGATGGCAAATGAAACGATATAAACAAAACAAAATCATGCAAATGCAAAACATGCATTGCTGCTGCAGATGAACACCTTAAACGTAACAGTTCTTAAGCCAAACCCTGCAACATTTAACAAATCAATATTTCCAGTTTTCAAAAATGAATGACTTATGATATTGAAATAGTTGTCATACATGTATTTCATACATTATGAAATACACGACTTTTGATGAAATTTTAGAGCTGGGCTGGTTTCTCCTTTTTCCGTATCACACGAGTCACGTGACATATAACCGGATGTTACTACTGCCGAAAACGAAGAAGAAATAGCATGAGGTTTTGGTTGTTTCCTTTTTCTGGACAATGTGCTGCTGGTTCCACTGCAGAGTCATTTCAAAGTGATGAATCCGCAGCTCTTCTGTAAAATCACTACAATTTGCTTCCCCACCCAATAAGATTCTAATGTCTCCTCTGATTGGCCAGCGCCACAGCTGAGTTATGAATATATGTCGGCGAACTGCTCAGTCTAACTTAGTCTAATTTCTTAACAAAATTGTGTTGGTTTTTTTCTTGTTTTTTTGCGTAACATAATCTTGGCGTGTCTGTCTGCCCCTCCTTGCTCCTGCGAGCCGAGGGAGCCGCCGCGACACCACCCACCCCCTCCGCCTTTTCTTCCGTCATTCTGCACGGACGGCCGAGCTGAGCGCGGCTCGCCTCGTCATGTTTACGAAGCGCGGCGTGGAGAAAAGCGCCGCCGACCTCCTGGAATGATCCGAGACGGAGCCTCCCCCTTCCTTCCCTCGCCTCCGCCTCCCCGCCGGACCCGGTCTTGGACCTGTGCGTAAAAACGCGCGACGGCAACAGCCAGACAGCCGCTGTGCGCTGATTTGAGCGGAGGATCGCGTCCTTTTCTCCTTTTTCCTCCTGCACGACGCTCCCCCATCACAGACGGAGGGAATCCGTCTCATTTTGAAAATAAATAAGTAAACAAACGAAGCAAACAACAACAGCTGAACAGCTCCTGTTGGAATTCTAGAGGAGCAGGGACGTAAAGAAGACCATGGAGGCCCTGCTGCCTGTGCTGAAGAGCCACCCGGTGCCGGTGGTGCTGCTCTGCTCGCTGCTGTTCAGGGTGGCCCACCGGCTGCTGCAGAGGCTGCCCGTCCCCACGGTGGTCCGGCAGGACGCCTTCCGCTCCTGGAAGTGGAAGAACCTGTCCGTGTCCATGGTGCACTCGGTGCTGACCGGGACCTGGGCTCTGACCTGGTGAGTGACAGCTCCATCCGTCCACCCACTGCTCCACACTGAGGTGGCATTGTCTTGTTCCCGGCTCACATGATGTGCAATGTGTGGGAGAATGTGTGTGTGTGTGTGTGTGTGTGTGTGTGTGTGTGTGTGCGTGTGCGTGTGTGTGTGTGTGTGTGTAGCAGTGACAGTCTGTGGCAGTCAGGAGAAGAAGAAGAAGATGAAGGAGGGCATGCTTGGACTGGGACAATGGCATTCTTAGGTGGGGAGGGACACGCGGAGCTGCTGGCTGTTGGAGTTTTCACTTCTGAGCTGCAGACAGAATAAGAAAAAAAAAGAAAAGAAAATCAACTGGACAAACCTGATTTTGTTTTGTGAAAGCATCAAAAGAGGGGCGGGGAATAGACGCACATGACTCATCTCCCCACAGTATTTAAGTTAAGTCGGCAGTAACTTAAATACTTCTTTCATTTCCGAATCTGAAATGTGAAGGAATGACTCAGTAACACATGGCATGGTTTAGAACCAAGCTGTCATTGTGGTGTGTTTACACACACACACACACACACACACCCCCACACACACACACACACCATAAACACACACAAAACGTTGGGCTATTAAAGGGGCGGTATCATGTAAAATTGACTTTTTTGAGTTTTTACGTCGTGTTATAATGTTATTCCCTCGTCAAAAACAGACCTGGAATGTTGCCTTGATTCTTCCAAGCATGTTTGAGAAATCCTCTCATCTCCGTGGCAACCAGTTAGCTGTGCAAAACGCCTTGTTGGACCTCGCTTTGCCACTTTGGAGGATCTAATCTTCCCAGATTCTGATCGATAGAGAACCTTTCCCCTACGACCCTACGACTACGCTGCCTGTCTGACTCAGGTGAATTTTCAGTCTTTAATCTGTCCTGCTGTGTCCCTCTCTGCAGCGCGGTGATCTGGCCCGAGACGCTCAGCAACATCTACAAGTTTCACACCCCTCTGTCCTACCTGCTCATCTGCGTCTCCACAGGTCAGTAAACGCCCCTCTGTCTGTTTTATGTGCCAAAACGACATCCATGTTATTGGTGAAACTATTTAATTGTTCATCATCTGTGCATGTTTGGCAATTGATTTTACTTTTTTAATTTGTGAAATATGAAGAGAAAACCAAACCCAGTTGGATTTTCTCCAGAACAAAAGGGAACCAAAAGAAAAAAAAGTTGTTTTTTTATTGTCATTTTGAATGTGAAAATATAACATCTGAACATAAAAAATGTAACATCTGAGAAACGAAACCACTAAGCGCAGAAGCCATGACTCATTTTTTTATATTCCTACACAAGCACCTAATTATAACGCCTTGACGAGGCGTTTGTCTTGTTATGTTGTCATTACCAAACTTCTGGAAAACTGAAAGCTGATGACTGTAGTTCTCCATTCGCAGTTGAAATTTGCAGGCCACTTTTCAGATTTTTATGCTCCAAAATCTTTCATCGTTTTCCCTCCAGGCACCTAACAATTACGTACATAAAATCACAACGCCATACTGTACGTTTCAAGTTATTTGATCTGTACGTGAGAATATTAAAATGTTATTGCAGCCCTGGCAGAGCGTGGGAGGAGTTCAACTCACAAAAGAAGCCTGTAATTAGTCGGCAGCTCCTCCTGTAATCCTGACAGGCGAACGCTGTGGCCACCAAAAACAACCAACTCGTCTGTTTTGTGTGGTTTGGTTTTCGTGTCTCTAGGAGAATACAAGTCTGGTGAGAGCTGCTTCCCCCCCGTAACAACTGCAAACAGCTCCTCAGAGCCCAAACACAAATGAAACGAGGGGTTAGGCGCATTAACCTGTGACAGTTGGTTATTAAACTGTCACAGTTTAATAACCAAAAGAGAAACGTTTAGTTGGCACGTCTGGAATATGATGACTGGAGACATTTCGCTCTCCTGTCAGAGGAGTTTAACAGTCACACAAACAAGAGAAATGTTATCTAATTATATTTAAAAAAAAAAGAAAGAAAAAGAAAAAAAGAAGCAACTCCCATGCACCCCGCCTCTCGCCCGGAACGCAGCTGGAGATAGGCACCAGCAACTCCCGACCCCGTTAGGGAGAAGGGTGACAGAAAATGGATGGATGGATGGATAACTCCCATGCTGTAAACTGTGGAGTGATATTTGGTCCAAAATGAAGACTGCTGCACACCAGGCAGTGGCTACTTCTGTTTCACAGGAGGCTATAATAGCTGCTAATCTGATTAATGACAGGCCGGTGCTAGCAAGAATGAGAAAGAGAGTACACATTTGTGTTAGCATTGCACTAGCATGTGAGCAGCATGGTCATCCAATGGATAGCCTGCTACTCTGCTGTCCACCAGGCCAGTGCTAGCATTGGAGAGGCTAACGGCTAGCATACCTGGTTTAGACACACACTTTCTTTCTTTAAACAAAACTTCATCAAGAAAAACAATGCACATAAAATATCAGTAGGTGACGTATTGAAATTTGTTCTCTAGATACGTTACATCACATACAATTCAACATCCGATTGACGCTTCCGGGCCTTCTGGGACAGGAGGCGTCACCAGGAACGATCGGCCAATCAGAAACAGAGAAAAATCTTCCAGGCCGAAGCAATCTCTTGCTTTCAAAGAAGACAGACTTCCTTGAAAGCAAGAAAGAGACAAGTGTGTAATTTCAGAGAATAACACTGATTTACCAAATCCATAAGTGTTTGAAGCCAGTAGAAATCAATTCATCATGTTCTATGAGTAATGATGCATTTTAAAAGGTGTCGGTCGTTAAAATGTGTGTGTGTAAGGTCAGTTCTGTTGTGTATATGTGTAACTACAACACTTTCATTTCAAAGCTGTATCTGTTTTTAGTTATTTGTTTTTAAATGAAAAGTTAATGTCTTTAGTTCTCACACCACATTAATCCAAAACTACTTCCCCCCCAGGTTACTTCGTGCACGATGCAGGCGATATCATTCTGACGGGACACGGCAGAGGATCATGGGAGTTCCTACTCCATCACGTCTTGGTAAGATGCTTGTGCTCGTGCTTTCGTTTTTTTAACTCGATCAAGCTGGCGTTTCTGGTTCAGACAGCATATCTGAGTCACGGGACAAAAGAAAGATAATATCCAGTTGTGCAATGCGCTGGACAGGTTTCCAAGACATGGAGGGGCAGGGGGGAAAGGACAGTTGAAGTTGACCTGATGGGTTATTATTCGAAACAAGGTGTAGATAACTAAAGAAAACAGGCTTTCCATTGATGCAGAAACATTGTTGGACTTTTGTCCTGCTTAATGTTTTTTTTTTTTGTTGCTTTAAATATTAATGAATGCTAGTAGAATATTTACTCAAAATGTGTCCATTAAATCTAACACATTCAACTTTTACTGCAATAGTATAATCTCACACCGAAAAAATAAAAAAGTCAACTTTTAAACAGATTGTGGCGCTCTTAGATAGGGCTGGACGATATGGCTGTAAAATGTATTACGATGTAAAGGTTTCACATCAGCCGATATAGATAATTATTAGCGCTCTATAGGCCTGTTTCAATAAGCAATGAATCAATTAATTGATCAATTAAAACAAACACGCAATCACTTCCGTTTGTGTGATTTATCGTTTTTCTCTTTTTTTTTCTCCTTGTACCAAAAATAGGATGATGTTTTGGTCTCAACCAGCCCCTTTTTTCAAAGGACAATTTTGTTTACAGAGACGTCATAACTTGTCTCATTTGTTGTTTCTGTTTACTTGTTTACTAGTCACGATTTATAACCGTGCTTCAATCTTGTAAGCTTGAAATGTAAAAATACACAAAAATCTTTTGTTGTTTCAAACCAAACATCTCAGTTATCCAGGTTTTTGAATTCAGGATGGTTAAAAAGAAGTCATTTTATTTCAAAGGTGACTTAGAAATATCAACAATAAACTGGTTGTGCCTCGGTGGAAGGATAATTCATCATTGCAATAAGTGCATAATATTTGGCACACCAGTCTCAATCTTTCCACTTGTGTTTATGACTCTCCATTGCTGACGGCAGTACAACACCGCGTTGCTTTGAACTAGGTAACCCTCCATAGGAAAGGAGTTTTATAGGCAATGCCATTAATTGGTATTATGTAACATGAATTATGTAACATGAAAACTTTTTATATTAATCACATGCAATAATGTTGACAGTCCTAATAATGATTGATTGTTTTGTTTTAAATATCTGAAATACTTCCAAAGTAAACTGGTGCCATGACCTTTCCTCTCTTAGCCACAGCTTTCACTCCACGCTGTTGTTTTTCTTCATTCTCAAACATTTATGAGGCTTCTCCACAAGTTACTCAACACGTTGTTGCTAGGTAACCAAAGAGTCAGTTGGTCTGTTGGTACCACCAATCTGGCTTAGCAAGCTGTGAAAGGTTGAGCATCAAGAGTCTTTCCTTTGCTTAAATCCCCCAGAATGCTGTGCAGTTCTGGACAAGAGTTCAGGGAAGCTATTGAGCATCCTATCAAAAGTCTCATATGCTGACATTGATATTGCGATTGATATTGTTGATAATTTATTGTCTAAAACCAAACCCGAGGTTAGCCGTCCGTTAGTACAAACACCCTCACCGTGATGTTTTGTCTCCAGGTGATCTGGTGTTTCCTGTACGCCCTGTTCACTCAACTCTACATTGCCGGTGCTTTGATCGCCCTCTTTGTGGAGGTCAACAGCGTCACTCTGCACTTGCGGCTGATGCTGAAGCTGGCCAACGCTCAGTCCTCCACCATGTACCATATCAACAAAATCATCAACCTTGTCACCTACGTCCTCTTTCGCCTTGGCACCCAGTTCTACCTCACCTGGTACATCATCCACAACTACTCCTGGCTGGACCACGGCGGGTACTTCCTCGTCAGCATGATGATGATGAACATCATGATGGTGATTTACTTCTACCGTTTGCTCCGCACTGACTTCTTTCCCCGAGGCAAGAGGTACGCAGGACAGAACGGGACGCACAACAACATCTCCAAGAAGTTTCTCAGCGACTGACCAGAGGAAGAGGTTTACAGGACTGCACCACATATTTCATTTAAGACGGAATGTTTACAGATTTTGTTGTGTTTTCATACTAACATATGCTCTTGACAACAGATTCACTGCCAAAGAATAAGCTCCCCAAAACACGTAGCCTTTTTCGGGTGCTGCTTTTACACAGAAATTTTAAAGTTGGAAATTTTAACTAAATTTAACATGAGTTTAAGTGAAAACTGACAAATCCTTGAAATTGTACAAGTTTTGGCATAATGGACAATGTTTTATTTGTTGGTATACCAAGAAGGTTTCTTAGATGTTTTGTAAAAATGTGACCAGCATTTCTCTTGATCGCTTTCCTACTGAAGGTTAAAGTGGAAGTTTGGACTCAAGCTTTTGGCCTTTAGACCGATTTTTCTGACCAGGTCATATGAAGCATAAAGTAACTACATAATAAAAAAAATATAGAGTCGACAAAGTAGCGATAGCACTGAGTGGATTTAACATTAACTTCTGAATCAAACTGTGAATAAGCACTGTGTGCTAATGATTATTATGCATGCAGAAGAAGTAGGGGAAGTTTAGCTTTATGGAATAGGATTCTTAAATTGACATACGTAACTTTAATGGAAAGATAATAACAAGCAGTGTGATGTAAATAGGTTTAGTCTGTTTTCTATGAGCAGTGTTTTGTTTTCTATGAGCAGTGATTCTTTTTTAAAAAGTGATCCACTGGCGGCTATGTAGAGATGACAAAACCCACCTTTAAAGTTATTGGTCGTTTGATAATGTAATGCTTGTAAAATGCATTCATTAGCCTTACTTAACAATGAAAAGAATGATGACCGTCCCATGTCTGTAAGCTAATATAAAGAATATACCACAGATCTTTCCTTTGTACCAATACTAAGGATGGAACTAGTCGGGATGTCAGCAATAGGATAAGAATACAAACAACTTGGACTGCCTAGTTTTCAATGGAAACATACCAGCGAGAGAAAACAAATTAATTTATGTTGAGACCCGAACAACTTCGACCTGAGTGACCATTGTAGCCTATCAGTGAGTGAATGAAACGCAGAAGCTAGCGTAGCCCATATGAGATTACAGAATTATTAGTTGCGGAAAAATAACTTAAAAAAAAAAAAAGTTCAGTTATTGATTTTATAATAATCTTAGGTCAATTTAAAGACAAGTGTTGCATTTTTGACACTATTAATGTACTTGCAGCTATCGTTAAAACTATAGGTAGCTAGCTTCTCTTTTATTGTTAAATATGACACTAATTAGTGAAATGTAATTAACTAGATAACTAGTAAACAGTTTAAAGCAGTTTAAACAGGATGATAATCAACTTTTGTTTGCTTTTCAAAAAGCATTTTTTTCTTATTCCTGTCTAAATGCTACAAGTTATGTTCCTATTTAGCTTACAAACATGAGAATGGTACTGATAGTTTCATTAAAATCTCTCTCGGAATCAATATTTTCTAACTAAAGCAAAGAAAAAAGAAAAGTAAAAGACATTTAAGTGCAGTTACAATTAACCTTCATAGGTGCTAGATGGATTTCCTTATTTAACGTGATGTTGCTAATGTTTTGAGTCAGGTTGATCGTTGCTTGCTACCTTAAATGGGCGCTGGATACAAGAGAGGTACTGAAATTATTTATAACTTTATTATTTGCTGCCGGAATGCTAACATCTTGTGGTAATGTTACACTTGTCTATTGCGGTGTATGTTAAGAATATTTCAGTATGTATTTTTAAATGGGTAATCGCTTTTTGTCTGCTGCTTTTTGTACCGCACACTCACTATACTGTATGTTGCAAAATATTTTACATCTGCATGGGAAAAAAAGTGTGTTTCTTTTATAGAGGTTTTTGACTAATGTTGTTGACACTTGGAACTTTCTGAATTTGCATTTTAAAATTGTATAATTATGTGGACCAATCCTTCTGTCTCTATGAGGCCATGTCTCCAGGTATGGCTGAAGAGATGCTGGACCGGACAGAGTTGTTCATGACCAATTGAACTGCTAACATTCTATGATGCGGGATCATTTTTGATCCTTATATAACTCTTTGATCAAATCTGTTTCTAACTGACTCCAGTGGAGCTGAAACCGGACCTTTCTGCCATTTGTTCTCGAGGAACCCTGAAAAAAAGATCTTTCATACCGAGCAGGCAGCAGCACAATCGTGTGGTCAGACACTGTGTATCTCTTTTGCCGGTTTGGTTAATAGCGACACTTTGGAGATGATCAACTTTTAAAGATTGTACCTGGTCGACGTATGTCTCCTCTTTTCTCTTATTTCCTCAGAAATGGATGTAAAACACTATGTAAATATTTGTCCTCAAGTGCACATTCCTCTTGATCTTTTTTTTTTTTTCATTTTTAAAGATGTACGTGTTTGTTGGCTCTAAGTGGACTTGATCATTCCATAAGTCGTAACTGCTGATGACAGTAAAATTTTACTGACAAGTTTATTCCTCAGACACAACATTAGATGCCCTCCGGTCTTCCTCATGGAGAGAAATGTGGACAAGTTTGGATCCTGAGATATCAGCAATATAACCTTTGATTTACTTCCAAAAAGGCATGAGGACGTTGCAAGAACTAAATCATCAGGGCATAACAAAACAACCCCCATATAACTCTCTTTAGTAATAGTCAATAGTCATAATATTGTGGCTGATCGATGTAAACTTCATTTTATATTTCAACCAACGGCAAGAAAAAAAGGAGTAGACGGAGCTGATGTGCGTCTGACCTTTGCTGTTGTGCCTTCGCGCCAAAGTGCCTTTTGAACAGAAGCAGAGACTACAATAACTCGAAGTTTCCCACACAGTGAAGGGAAGGGGTTGTGACAGTAATTTCAATTGATCATGAGCACAATAATGTAAATGACTCTTGTATTAAGTGTCTTTCAAATCACTGAGTGAATAAAAAAGTGTTTAAAATCACAGGGGTTATAATTTCTTTCTGTGTTTCAGTTTGCAAGTGAAAGCTGAATAGGATAACATTTTTGAGGCCATCTTGTCCACAGCACTTTCCGCCAGTAAAATCTTGGAAATTTGCCCATCCAACATATGACGCCAGAAGTTGAGACAACTGAGTTCAATGAATTGGATGGATGCTAAATATTACAAATCAGAACCTTGACTTCACAACAATCAAAAGAGCGTCCTAGCACAATTTTAATTGCACAATTTTACATTACAAAAATATTTTTCGTACAATGGAAACACGCCCTGCGATGGACTGGCGACCTGTCCAGGTTGAGCCCCCCCTGTTGTCCATTGACAGCTGGAGATAGGCACCGGAAGACCTCCCGACCCCGATGGGAAAAGGGTGTAAGAAAATGGATGGATGGATGGAAGCGTCAATTTCAAAAACACTCTAGACTTTTGATAAAACGTTTAGATGCTAGGTGGAGTTAGGTTTTTTGGGTTAGGGAATACAGACATTTGCAGTGGAAATGCATCTACAGATGATTGAATATCCTGTTGTGCATCCAGTTCAGTGTCAGATAACAGTAATATAAACATCAGAATGTCAACCCCCCTGGCCCCTACTAAAAGGACTCAGATTAAAGGTTGGATTTCCCTAAAATCTTCAACATAAGATTATGCTACATCAGACTTTTTTGCTGAGGATTCTCTCTTTCAAAAAGTCAGAATTCCAGCTCTGCTCTCTGCTCCGTCTGAGTTACACAGCCCCGTCTCCAATAAAAGCGCTAAAAGAGCCAGAAGTCAGTAGAAATCTGAGATTTAAGCCAGATTTTCTTTTGCATATTCAAATTGAGTATGTATAATTCTCCTTTTGAAGTTTAGTCCTCGTCAGGGATGCAGTAGTGGGGCCCTGCCTTAGAGCAACAGATTCCCGGCAGTTCTTCATTTTGTCCAGCAGGGGGCCGAGCAGGAGAAAATGTGGGAGGAAAGAATGAATCCAGGGGAACTGAGTCAGCAGCTGCTGCGATCCCTCTCGGCTGCTCCCCACAACTTCCGTGGCTCGTCTTAAGCCCCATTAATGAACGCTAACCTTTTTTGTATATATTTTTTTATAAACACGGAAAGCGTGAACTGCCTCAGCGTGGAGCAAGAGGCGTCTTTGAGGGGAGTGAGACTGAAGAGGACCATCTTGAACCGCCGAGGTATCCTGTAACATCAGCTGCGGCTAAAACGCTACCTCCAGTTCAGAAAACTCACAGCGACCTTCTGTCTTTTCAGCCTCCTGCTCACGGTTTGTTGTTGCATAAAAGTTGAAAAAGTCGCTACCGCTGAACGTAGAAGGAAACGGAATGAAGTACATTGTATTTCTTTTGTCTTCAGAGGGAGTTTTGATGAACAATAGGATTAAAACAGACAGCAAGCGGCTCGGCGCTGATTACTGTTGCCCCGGCTACCTTTCATTTCATGAGTAATCAACCTTTGGCTCCTTCAGGCTGCCGTAGCTCTTAGGAAGACATGTGTGTAGTAGTATGTAGTTGTGTAAAGCTGTAATAGCACCTAGTAGAGATGTACGAATTTAGAAGCAGAAATATTTACCCAAATTATTTACTGTATGAACTAATCTCCAGGAATTTTATGTTATATCTGTAAAAATGTTTTTTTTTTTTTACATTTTATTTTTTTTTACTTAAAAAAATAAGCATTACAAGTCATAAACTAGTGCCACACTAAACTATTTCTGGTAGTGTTTTGATTACCAGTTTACAAATGTAATAGTTTGCTGCATCCTCCAAGAATGGTGAAGATATGTGGAGAGCCTTAAAATTTATTTTTATTGCATTAGCAAAATAACCTTTGATTTTAGTTGTTTTATTTAACAGAAGGAAAAACAAGCCAAAGAGCTGAATTTTTTTTCAAAGAGGCCCAATTTTAAAGCATTATGTCACATTTGATATGTATAGCGTTTTTATAAAAACTGACCGTGACATTTTGTGCTGTGAAGTGGCAGTATATTCCTAGGAATTTTACCTTCTTCTCCTTTAAGCGGAAATTTATCGCCAGCTGGCTGTTTGTTTTTACGCCACTGTCTCACTTCTGTTGTTAACCCAGAGTCTGAGTCTGGGTGTTTTCTATGCAAAATACACTTTTAAGCTTGGCAGTATGGGGGTTAAGTGTGCAGAGAGCCATATGCAGTGTGAGAAGGACAAAGGATCCCCCAAAACTCTGTGCATCTAAACCTTTTTCTGTCTTAAATTCCATTCGAAGCGGCATTAAAAAGTCTTAAAGATGACATCAAAAGTGACACATGCACTTCAAAAACTGTCAAATCTGTCAATTTCTTTTTTATCTACACGACACACACCAGTTTCATTATCCCTGCACTATGGCAACATAGTATGACAGCAGCTTGAAACAACAAACCCAAAGAGTTGAAACTTTTGTGTTTTTCTCGTCCAGACGTCGTTTACCCCGAGGCTTCATGTCTCTCAGAGTTTCAGGCATGAGTGTTTTTCCTCCGGTTCGTCGGGACCGGGTCATTGCTCAGCTGCCTCAGGTGAAAATCAAAAGCAGCAACTTTATTGTTTTAGAAAATCCATATCGCTCTCACTTTCTCTTCCTCTCCTTTGATTTTAGGCTTTCAGAAAGGAGGCGGCTCTTCACATTACGGAAGAATTCAACAATAAAGTGAGGACGGCCTGCCAGGAGCAGCGGACCGGCACTGTGGGGTGAGAACAGACACCTGAGCTCTCCGTGAGCTCGACTTGACGTGAATATTTATGCTTCATCGGCTGATTCTTCTACCATTCCTTGTGTCAGATTTAAAATCTCCAAGGTCATCGTGGTTGGCGATCTGGCTGTGGGGAAAACCTGCCTGATTAATAGGTAAACGCTGCAAGCTAATGAATGCATGAAGCTTGATTCATTCATTAAAATATTTACTAATGTGCAAACATTAAGAGTTGGATGTTATTTTTGTTACCTCTGAGAAAATCTGCAAACTTTTGAGTATTAGTAGTGAGTGTAGCTGTGTTTATAATTAAATTATTAAAGAAAGCAGGAAGGAGAGTGAACCTGTGTTAACTGTTGACCTGTCAAACATTATTGGTAACCAGGAATATGGAGGAATTTTTTTGCCCACGTTTTCAGTCTTTTGTTCTCAAAACGTTTTATACTTTTGCTTACATTTTTATTTTGAAAGCAAGACTTCTTCTCAAAACTTGTAACGCTTGTCCTCAAAACTTTTCCTCGCGCTCACAGTCCAATGAGACATAGAACTGCCTTTTGGCACAGTCGCCTGGTAACCTCCCAGCCAATAGAATGGAAGTGTTTGTTTCCTTCTAGCGGGTGTACCTGTGTGCTACAATCAATAGCAGGTTGTTATTGATTGTATCAACTTGCGCCACCCACTGGATGTAAGGAGCTACTGATCCTAATAGCTACATTCCCCCGGAAGGAAACAACAAAGCAGCTTTCTTCTCCGTACAACACTAAACACCAGCAGTGTGCTAGATCGCTAACAGCTCGATCGCTAACAGCTACTGATCACTAACAGCTACTGATCGCTAACAGCTACTGATCGCTAACAGCTACTGATCTTTGACTGAGTGAACAAAATCCTGCCTAAGACAACATAGTACAAGCATTACAAGTTTCGGGAAGAAAGGCAAGAAGTCCTGCTTTCAAAATAAAAATGTAAGCAAAAGTATTAAAAAATTTGGAGGACAAAAGACATGAAATCTATAAATGGGAGAACACATTTTCAACAGTAGATATTTACATAAAAAGAAGAAATATACCTGTGTGAGCAACGTGACCAAATGATCCATAAAGTAAAGCCAGATTTCTGCTTTAGATTTTGCAAGGATGCCTTTGATAAGAACTACAAGGCGACCATCGGTGTTGACTTTGAGATGGAGCGCTTCGAGGTGCTCGGCGTCCCTTTCAGCCTGCAGCTGTGAGTCTGATTGTTTCTTCTTTTTCTTGATTATTTATTTAATCCGCTCGCCTGTGACTTTGCTGAGTTTTTGCTCTGTTACAGTTGGGACACTGCGGGCCAGGAAAGGTTCAAGTGCATCGCTTCCACTTACTACAGAGGAGCTCAGGGTTCGTCCGGCCAGATTTTCCAAATATACCGCGGATTAAACAGGAAATGGCTATTGGAAAAAATTCAAACAGGCTTCAAGTCAAATGTTCTTCTTTCCTCAGTTGTGATAATCGCGTTTGACGTGAATGACATCGCCTCTCTGGGCCACGCCAGGTAAGCCCTCTGATCACGAGAGTGTTGCTGGACTCACGATTTCTGTCCCGCTCGGTTTGATGTCCCGCCATGTTTCACTGCTGCAGGCAGTGGCTGGAAGACGCCTTGAAAGAGAACGACCCCACCAGCGTTCAGCTCTTCCTCGTCGGCACAAAGAAGGACCTGAGTGTGAGTCTCAGCGCTGTTTAAAGTGGACACTGCCTGTGGATGTGTTATGTTGTTGTTTTTACTGGAAGTGCTTGGGTCAACGCCAGACACACACACACACACACGCACACAAACACACACACACACACACACACACACACACACCACACACACACACACACACGCACACAAACACACACACACACACACACACACACTGTTTATGTTCTTCTGGTTGAAACCTCAGGAATGTTTCGTCCTCCTCATGAAAACCTCAAAAGCTTTTCTGACTGAGGCAGGAATATTGGCTGTTTTTGAGACGAATCTGAGCTCTTCAACTTTCGCCTGATTCCCGTAAAAGTTCCTCTTTTACTTTGCTGCTGGCGGTGAATTATAGATGAATTGTGTCGTCAATCTTTTAAAATTTTATACGTAATTTGCACAGACATGTGACGAGTCCCGTATTCTCAGAAGTCACTCATCTAGTTACATTGCATTGCAGCAGTTCTTGGCAAGGTCTCCACTCAAGAAACATTACTGGTAGATAATACCAAATGATCTACCAAATACAAATAATTATATATATTCAGTTAATTGGGATAATATCAAAAACTTCATTTATTTGATTGCTATTTTCTTCTCACTTATTTGACTTTTTTATGTTTCGATCTCTTCTACGAATCAGAATACTTTTTCTTTAATAAAGTTTGAATTGAATTGAATTGAATTGACACATATTTCAGGAAATGAATTCACCAAGTAACATCTTATACAGATTAATTAAACAGACTGGTGGTTTTTATCCCTTACGTTTTGTTTCTGCTCACAACTAATGAAACATGACATTTAATATTAGAATATTAGACCAACAATTTAACAATAATATTATTAAACTGTATAGAAACATTGACCTATGAAAAGTATTTTTAATACCTCCTTGAATGTTGCGATTTTGAAACAAATAAGCCTTGTTGGAACGCAGACTGAAGCTTTTTCAATATGTCTGCACGCATTTCAAATGAAAATGAACACGCTTTTCGTACACATTAGAAAGCAGTCTCTGGTTTCTCCTGCCATTTCAAACAGTCTCCTGCTCAGTATTCCCGGATCGAACAAGACGCCATGAAGTTTGCGAGAGAGATTCATGCTGAGTACTGGGCTGTCTCATCGCTGACGGGTGAGTTGACGCATTTCATTCCTGTGAAAATCGTCTCGATGTCCGACACGCCACCTTTGTATACGCAGCTCGCCTGTCACTCTCCGTATGAATCATAAAGTGGGATAAAAATATGCTCCACTCTCCCAACGTGACAGAAGGTAGACATGCGGGTTAACACGAACATAAAAGTATTTAAAATATATTTAGTTTTTTGTTTAGCGTAATCTGTGGCTGACAATAAGTAAAATAGCAACCCATTGTGAAAATAATTGATAAACAGTAGAAGAAGAAACCGTCTTCTACTGCATCCCCAGTCTTCTTTATGTTGACCATCACTTAGCATAAACGCTAACGTCATTTCTGACACTTTCAGGCTTCTGTCAAAAGCAGTTTAAAAAATATATATATATAATATATAAAAATATCTATTAATAAATAATATTCATGGATGAAGTTTGACTTAGCCACTCCAGTGGTTTCCAGCTAGCCTCTTACAGATCTCTGGGCGCTTTCCTTCAGGGGAAAACGTCAAAGAGTTCTTCTTCCGAGTCGCCGGTTTGGCCTTTGAGACAAACGTTCTCGCCGAGTTGGAGAAAAGTGGATCGAGGCAGATTGGCGACGTTGTCAGTGAGTATGAGAACTGTCTCGAGAAGTCAAACAAACATCCCACAAGTTAACACTCTTCTTTGTTGTTTGGCGTTTAGGAATCAACAGCACTTCAAGCAATCTGCACGCCACAGCAAAGAAGAAGCAGGCCAACTGCTGTCAGTAAGCATGGGATAAATGTTTTAAAAAAAAACAACAAAAAACACCCAGACTCTGACTGAGAAGTCTTCTCAGCGGTGGATGAGTGTGGCTGCTGTCCAGCTTAGTTGGGAGAATTTCTGTGGTCAGAAAAGGAGGGGAGCATTTCATGGCATGTTTACAGTCTGTATTATTATTATTATTTTTTTTTTTTTTCCTGACCAGCAGGAAAAGTGAGGATATTTGTGGTGGACTTTAACACAGAGCAATAGTGCTGCCATCAAACTGCCAAAGAGTTTTCAGATGCTTACTCGGCTTATAGCTCCAGTTTTGCTTCTGTAGAGTTTTTCAGAATCAATTACTTATTGCGTTTTTAGCTCAAACAAATAGGTAAAGTTTTGATTGTTTTTCCCAACTAACACTTTTTAGGTCATTACTTCTTCCCCTCAACTCCTTCGTTGCCGTTTAGATGTTCCGGCACCTTGATAAAAATGTGTAAATCATCTTAGTATGAATGTACCTTTTAAGGCTGTAGCACATTTTCATACTGAACAAATTCTTAAATTCCAACCTTTAATTTAAGTGCAATTGTCATGAGGGTGAATTGCAATAATAATGCAATAATTTAGAAGTTTATAATAAGTTTAGGTTCTTCTTTGTAGCTTAGTTTGATTTTGTTGTGACTTTAATCAGTCTTCAGAATGTGTTGGCTAGTTTTTCTTTGGGGTCACGGAGTGCTGTGGTTTGCCAACAATTGAAACAAAACACTAAAATGAAGAATTTCTCTACGTTCAGTATGTTTAGTTA
This sequence comes from Poeciliopsis turneri, assembly GCA_922788865.1. NCBI lineage: Eukaryota > Metazoa > Chordata > Actinopteri > Cyprinodontiformes > Poeciliidae > Poeciliopsis > Poeciliopsis turneri. The sequence continues at coordinate 1,050,824 of CAKLNU010000806.1, forward strand.
CTTGTATAAACAAACACTATAGATCCAGTTGGTTATGGTTTTTCACCATCACTTATTTCAGTTAGAAAAAAAATGTTTTCTCAAATCTCAGCGTTCTTTATTTTGTTAGGTTTTCGTTAACTGTAATAACCTTGACGTTAAAGTCTCGTGAGAATAAAACCTTCACAGGCGCAACAGAAATGTAAGACTTGTGATTAATGTGTTTAAAGTCAACTTACGCTTTCTTCAAGTCATTTAAGACATCGCAAAGGATGTGTGACCACCCTGACTCCCAGAAGAAACAGTAATGGTAACACAAACACTGTCATAATCATAACATGACACCTGTCATGATGATGAAGGACTCTGAAGTGTCATCTGGTAAATTACAGCATTTTTAATGCAAAGTTGATCATTTTAATGGACTTTTCAGGCAAGTTATAATGCAACTTCTCATTAAAAGTGTCATTATGTACCTAATGACACTTCATGACAACGAAGTGTCATTAGGTACATAATGACATTCATGAAGACTCCTTGAAGACATTCATGAAGACATTCATGAAGACTCCTTCATCATCATGACAGCTGTTATGTCATGATTATGACCCGTCAAATAAAGTGTTACCAAAACAATGTTATTTTTAACAATATTACACAATGTCAAATTATTATGAGGCTTGTGATTTTATTATTACTGCTCTATATTCTTTACCCTCCACAAAAATGTGCTCACATTAAAGGTTGGATCGGTGTGAGATTATGCTACTGCAATAAAAGTTGCCACAAAGGCGCATTACTGTCGTTTCAGCATGAAGCTGCCATTTATTACAGAGTTGGGTTAGGAATCCTGATGGGTACGTTTTACTTTCTATCAAATCAGTGACTGAATTTTGTTGTAGCGTCTGTTTTTCCGTCTGCATTGGCTAGTCGGCGCTGTTTATGTGTTTCATCTTTTTCGTTTCATTTCATGCCAGTACTACAATCATGTCAAATTATTTTAGTTAGTTGAAAAAGAAAAATATTAAACCTACTACGTCACAGTATCTCTATGCAAATTAAAGCATTTCACGTAAAATGCGTCTCAGTCGTTTTCGCTGAGGGTCGCCTCTATTTGGTGAAGCTCTTGAAAGAGTCCAGGTGTTTCCCGTCCACTTGGCTCTGCAGCCCTTCTGGGATGCAGTGGGAGAACTTGTAGTTTTCCTTGATCCACTTCCCTCCCGCCGTGTTCTCGATGGCCACGGCTGCCACACCTGCACAGCAGACGAGGAGACAAGTCCAAATTCAGCTGTCAAGCTCTGATTGGTCAACGAGGTCCCCGCGCCGGCTGACCTGCGACCGTGGCTCCCAGGTTCTCCACCAGCCGGATGGCGGCCATCATTGTGCCGCCCGTCTCTATCCACTGGTCCACCAGCAAGACCCTCAGACCTGCCGCAGAACACGTCCGAAAGGATCTTCAGTTTTGGCATTTGAAGGACAAGAGTGGTCAAAGTGCAGGACCTGGACCGATCTTTTGCTGGACCAGAATTCAAGAATAGATTCGGACAAAACTGCAACTTTTAAATCAAAATTTACATACAAAAATGTTAGATGAACCACAAAGTGATTCATCTAACACTTTGTGTTTCACTCTTTGACTTGTATTCTAAAAAACACCTCGGTGTATCTGAATTTACATTTAAATTGTGTTTTCAAATGAAGACTGACCTGCATGGGTTTAGTTGCTGAGGACAGAAATTATTTTTCTCTGTTTTCCAAACCCCAAAATTAAAAGAAACATGGAAGCCTTTTGTTCACAAGAAAAACATACAGAAACCGTTTGAGGTTTTGGATCTGCAGTCCTGTTCCTATGACAAAAAATGTTTAATTGAAAAAACAACAATTCATTTTAAAAATCAGATTTCATTTGGCCTTCAAGTACGATTTTGGTCCAGTCCTGATGTAGAAAAACTACATTAGATCAAGTGTTGCAAATGAAACGTTTTGATTTATTGATTGTCAACAAGTTAGAGGTACACACACATAAAACAGAAATAATTCAGTAACTAACTGACGTAAAACAAGAAGTTTGCTCTGACTTACCTTTAGGCAGTGAGAAAAAAGGTGAACTTGTCTATGTGGTAAATGTAAACTGCAATACACTCTCACCATCAGTAGATGGCACTGTGTTGCAAATAACGGCATGAGTCCAACTAATCCTTGGTTATGGAATAACAACGTAAAAATATCTCAATTCCTTTAGTGCTTTGAAATTTGTAGTTATGAAAAGACATTGAGGTGAAACTCAGACTTCACTTTTTACAGTTTCGTCTCCATTTTTTAATGATGACTGCACTTCGATTTATCACCACCGATTTAGTGGGATGTTTTCTTACCCTAACAATGATCAAATAATGCTCATTAGTTTTTAATGTTCCCTTTAGCTTTAATATGGTCACATAAATGACACAAAACGATACATAATAAAGCTTTCATTTTGTAAGCAGTTGTTTATGACTGTTTTTTGTGAAACATTGCTCTTTTTTTCTAAACATTATTCTAGGAAGTGATTGTGTAACTTAAGTGAAATGTGATGATTAACCTGGTTTCAGCACATCCAGTCTTACTTCCATAGTCTTTTCTCTTCCTGTGTAGTCCGTGTAGTTCTGGTTTTGGGTCGCTACACACAGATGACCCGCTTTACGAATGGCCAGGAAACCTTTGCCAAGAGTCGTGGCAACAGAAGCCCCTTTGGAAAAAAAAGAAAAAGAAAGAAAGACAGAAAACCCTCATAGTCACACCATGTGTGAGAGACAAGTTTGATGTTTAGTTATATCTAAATTTAGCATTGCACTCTGAAGGGGTCATGTTCCCCGTCTTCTGCAGTCACACAGTAGAATGAGTTCGGTCTGAACCGTGTTTGCTTTCCCTCCGCTCTTCCCCATTCAAGATAAACGACTTTGTTTTCTCACCAAGAATAAATCCCATGGCATCGATCCCGGCAACCAGGTCGACGGGGTCACTGTGAAACGGACCCAGAAGGTCTTTGACGCAGTCTGCCAGAGCCTGGGTCGGATCCAAACCGACAGGGAGAATTCACACCATGCACAGCGTTAATAAACCACCAGCTACAGACCACAGCGCATGCTGTTTCTCTCTTATCGGACCTGCGAGTTGCAGTAGAGTCTGGACGGGTCCAGCCAGGCGAACTCTGGTCCTTTTGTGTTGGGGGCCATGAGTGAAAGGTACCATCCTTTCTGGCGGTCTGCGGGAACGTCCAGCACGTCCATCTGAAGCAGCTCTGACGCTGCGGTCTGTGCAGCCAGAGGGAGAAACTTGGGGAGGAAAACCAGCCGGACTGGGAATGAGATCAGATTCCAGAGGGGTGACTGGGGCTGGTGGGTGGGACTGGACTCTGTTACAGATTCACTCTGCTGATTAAGCTGCTGCATAAATATTTCAAATATGACTAAAGAAAATTGCCTTTGTAATTTATTGCCTTGAAATTGGGCCTTTGTGTCTTTTAGAATCTCCTTCTTTTTAAATTTAAATTTATATGATTATGATTGAAATTTTTTTTATTTTTTTATTTTTTTTATTTTGGAGCTCAGAAATGTTTTGGCAGAAATGTTTTCCTTTTTTCCCCTTTGTGCCTCAAAATCCCTAATACACAGTATTAGCAAATATCCATATTAGCAGTACAAAACAAGAATGTCAAACTGTTATTTTGCTGCGACAGACAACCATGCATCTTTCCTCAGATTTATTGACATAGCTATGGTTCCTTTATGTTTATAACTACAGATATTGCATAAATTTATGTTTACTTGGAAGTCTGCCTTATCGATTGGAAAATTATTATTTATTTATTAGCTTTATTTTTAATTTCTTGGTTTGATGTTTTGCAAGTTTTTCAGTCAAATATGACAGCTTGTATGTGTTGATCATGGTTGCTGAAAGGAAAAAAAAAGAACTTAAAAAAGGCTAATTTTATGTAAAGTAAAACATTCTGGAGGGAGTTTTGAGCCTGCGTGAGCAGACTGTTGAACACCAGACTCTTTGTTGTGTCCCTGTTATGAATCAGAGGGCAACCGGGATCATGGGAGAATCGCTTCATTCAGGACTTTCATGAGACTTGCTAATAAACTTGGCTTTGTGCTCTTTTGGATGTCCGAGTCTATCGCTTCACCTTTAAATCCCGCTGACAGGTCAGAGATTTCAGATGTGAAAACAACTTTGTCTTTCAGCTGACTCCATCCAAAACCAAAACGGAGTCTTCCAACCTCATCGTCTTCCGCACATGTTGTCACGTTTCATCCACAAAGTTTCAAGTGTTTTGCGTGTTGCTGGACTCTCTGGTACATGGCTGATTGGAGTTTTTACCTGAAACACAGGGATTCTTTGACTCATCAGGTAACTTCTCATTGGAGCTGACAAAATCACATGTGAGGTACCCCAAGGTTCCATCTTGGGGCCCCTGTTATTTCATATCTACATGACTATAACGAATAGCAAGGTAAGTGAGTATAATTGCTACAAAGCTCTACTTTACAATGTCACCAAGTGCATATGAGTAAATGAATAAATAAATGTGTTAAAGACAACTTGGGTTGCTGATGCTATAACATTAAATTAATATAAAACAGCTCAGCGCTTTTATACAGTCATCTTGAAAACGTTCTGATCACATTTGCCTGAGTATTCCATTTCTCCCATCTTTTCATCACTGAAAATTGAAAACTGGTGGATGACGACGTGCTCAAACCACGCCCCCTGCCCTCCTTTGAGGATCACCACGGTCGCTAAGCAACCCATGGTCTGCACATGTTGCAACTGGCCCGACTGTCACCTTTTCTTTCTTCCTTCTTTTCTCTGTGTGTGAGAAATGCAACCACACCTTGGGGCGCTTCTGCCGCGACGCCATCTTGGATATTTTGCGCCTCAAAAATCCTCATATTGTTTTTTTCCTCCCGATTCCCTCGTGCTGGTTTATCATCGGAACCTGTCCATTTAATTAAACAACTTGGTTTTATGGGTTCATAATCTGATGTCGAGCAGACAGAACGTTCAGGCGCAGTCTATGTTTCTATGGTTACAGAGCGAAGTAGACCACGTGACGGCGGAGGCGTCAATCTCACGTGGGGCATTCGGTAAACAAGTTTGGTCGAACACGCATACGTGTCGTAAGGTTTGCGCAGAGGAGGGCTACGTCACAATGGCTTATGACGTGAACAATGATCAAAGGCAACTAACTGCTACGTTTCAAGTGAATGAACTGTCATTCCGAAAAGAGAAGCCGTGGTGAGTAGAACATCGCATCTTTAAGGAAGACCTGGAAAAATGGCCGAGTCAAACGAGCAAGCGAAAAGAAACCTCCACATTTCCATCGACAATTTGGAGGACATCGTATTACCTCGTCTAAACACACTGTCACCAGAACACTGGACCTTGATTTCACAGGGCTTAAGGGATTCGCATATAACAGGCGTCATGTCCGGCATGCTGAACAACATTTTCCAGCAATGTGTGGAGAATTCATTGACTCTCCTGGTGCCAATAATGGATGAAAGCGTTGAGCCGGGCATGAAGGGTGAAATTCCAGATGAGGACATCAATGTGCATTTGACCAACATGATTTCCACAGAAATGGCCAGCGTCCTGGAGGTGCCACCAGAGGTCTGCGACCATGGCACGGAGTTAAACTCGTTGATGGAACAGGAGGTGTCTGAAAAAGTGACATCAATCGCAAATAGCATCAAAGAAGCAGCTGGTGTTCCTGAATCACCTGCGGTATTGGCGACTGGCTGCATGTCTAACCTGAAAAATCTAAACAAAATGGTTTCCAACACATCTCAGTGTCTCCGAGACCATATTAACATACTCACGTCCAGCTCCTGCTGTCCCTTCGCAAAAAAGCAAATTTCAGGCGAACCTACAACCAAATCAGAAACTTTTGAGCTTTCAGAGAGAAGCATTTCTGCTGGTGAAAAATCCATCTTTTCTGTGCCCTCAGGTCTTGAAAGCATCCCTGAAATATTACACAGATATTCAGACACTTCAGGCATCAGCAAAGGAACAGGCGATGACGTGGGAGCTTCTCCGTCAATGGATGCTTTCAAAGTGAATCAAGTTGCAGATGTAATCAGCAAAACAATTCTCGACGATCGTCACTACCATAAGGCCGAGGGTGCAGTTGCACAAATGGGTCCGCAGTGTCCGTGTGCATCTCTTTTTAACTTGAAGAATATTGTAAGTGATATCAGGAACTGTTTCCTGCCAAAAGGCAAAGCTGATCTTGCTGCAAAAGATGAAATAGTCAGAAAACCAGAATTTTCCAGATTTGCCAACGACCAGTTCACCCACATGGAGACCTCGGTCAAGGATTCAGGTAGCCCAACCAAACTGACGTTCCCTGGAGCTTTGCCAGATCAGGAGAGGGTGAAACTACTTGACCATGCCAAGACGGACCAAATCCCTAAACTAGATTTTCAGTCCATCAAACCTCAGATTGAGAGGCTGTGTGCAGAATCCATTGAAAGCCCCCAGCTAAAGGACAAGATCAAGCAGTTTGAAATAGAACTGACAGAAAAAATATATACTGACATCATAAAGAGCCATTATGATTCACTTCCTGTTCCTCCACAAATTCCTTCAGATTCTGACATCTCTGAGGAGAAAATAAGCGACACATCCGGCCAGACGGTGATTTCCCCTGAAGATTTCTGCGCCAGAATAGAAGCCGAAGTGAGGAGATTTCTCCAGAACATCTTTCTTTGGATCAAAAACAAGGAAACACATGGTATGAGTGAGACCGACAGGGTGTCTAACGTGATGTCGGAGATCAGTGACCTCGTTGGACAAATATCCGACATGTCGAACCAACTCCCTAGACCCATGTCTCCAGAGACCTGTGAGGCAGAAAGGGACTTCACCGCAGCCGTCCCAAGTGAATTGAAAGAGCAGCCTCAAACTCAACTTCCTTTAAAAATGGACATTGACTCCTTGATTCCGACAGAGCAGAATCTCCCCAGGGCGTCAATGAGCGATTGGTTTCCAGCATCAAGTTTTCGAAACATGTCAGTTATCAGTGCAATCTCGATCCACGGGCTGAAAACTGAAACCCCAGCGCAGAGGATGAAAGAACTAGAGGAAGGCATGGCGTGCTTCGTGATGAGGACAGTGTTAAGCTGTTCCGAGGAAAACGGGGGGCCCTTGAAGTCCACTGACATGAAGAAAATCTTGTATTACCTGTCTGGGGAGCACGTCGAGGACATCACAGACTTTGCCATCAGCAAAGACAATGAAAACATTAAACATTTTGTTCGAGACCTCTACAGCAATCTGAAAAGCCATTTTGGTTCTACTGAAGACGTGTGGAGGGCCGCAACACTGCACGGCGGTCGACCATTTAAGGGTGCCGTAATATCATATTTAAAAAGCTACGTTCAATCTGCACCCCCAAAAGGTCCGGTTCACAAGTTCTTTTCGGCAGTCAAAAAACCTTTCAGGAGTTTCTGCGGACAATAGAGAGGCTCTTCTCTATTGTCTGCCAGTGGAATGCAGACTACAATCCCAGTTAACACAGCTAACATTACTTCTTACATCGAGAAATAATTAGCCATTTGATGACAGACTCGACAGAATTCCAGAATAAACGCTCATAAACCTGTCATTTATTTCATATTTTAGGTATGGGCATCAACATTAACAATCACAGCCTGGCCTTTTATGTCTGGAGTCTCACAGTTCCGGTTTCCTAATTGGATATTCTAAATGTTCCCCTGTGACAGAAAGGCCAACCCTACAAAGAACGGCTGCCGCTTGTACACCTGTGGTCTTGAACTTTAGGTTTTCACCGGGTTCTCCGGTTTTTCCTTTTAAAAACCATCTATAATAAGTTATTATAACCTAGTTATAATAAGTTATAACTAGGTTATAATAACTTATTATAACTAAGTTATAATAATTTATAACTTATTATAACTCTTGTAAGAGTATAATAATTGTTATAACTCTTAAAATGTTGTTAGGATTGGTTTGTGATAGAGTTTCATGTTTCATTTGTGTTTGTATTTTTTTCAATGTCTTTGTTTGTTTACTTATATCAACCTGTATGGTATTTTTTTTTTTTAAAAGTTTTTGGCTCCTGTATCTTTATTTGTGATTTTGGATATTGGTAATATTCACCTCGATGTTTAACTTCCGCTAATAATTAAGTGGATTCAAGCTGCCGCTATAATTTACTTATTACATAATTGTCTGCTAACATTTAGCTAGATGCTAACTGCTGCTAACACTTAGCTAGATGGATAGCATTAAGGTATATGGTAACTCCTACAAGCAAAAAGATAAAGGTTATAGGCTGATGCTGCTGAAATTTGTTTCTGTCTTGCATCTGCGCTTGCTGCAGTTGGACCACAGTTTGAAAATAATAATAACAAAAAAAAGCTCTCAAAGCCTCCTTCATACATACCTGGGGTTATTATTGTAATACCTGCTTTAAGCCGCTGCTGCCAGAGAGGATCCATTTCTGAGAAAACTGAAGTGGAGTTCACCTCACTGTAGCCACAACCTGACCCTGCATCTCCATGTATTCACGTTATATTTCACCGGGAGTTTTATTGTTTTTCAATAAACTCAGCTCTGAAATTTCATCCCAGTTTTCAGAGCTCGGAGCTCACGCTGAGTGCTGACGCTTCAGTCAGCAGCCCAGTCATTTTCCCACAGTCTGATTCATGTGTGGCTTAAACCAAACGACCCCACAATGAATTGTGTGGTTAATATTATGGCTGTATGGATTTATTGCCTTAGCGTGAACAATCTTTCATATTTAAGTATTGTCTCATTGTTATGAAATGAGGTGCTCTGCAGTGAAAAAGAAGAACGCGTGCAGTTTGATCCCGTTTTATGAGGCGTTCGAGGCCTTGCCTTTACAAAATGCAAATCAACTGTCACATAATGCAACAGACGTTAGAAGACATTGAACTCGTCTCACCAAAGGAGGTAAAAACAGGAGGAGGAAAAGCATATTTGGGCACCAAACGCCTCTGGCTCACGCCTGCATTTCATAAGCATGTGTTGCCATGTGGAGCCCCCTGGTCTTTCATTATGGTACTTTCGGTACCCAGGTACCCAGGTACCAGAAGTACCCATTTGGGAAGTATTGAGGTGCAAATGAAAGATGAGGGGGCTCACACCAAGCATGTTACGCATGTCAAAAACACGTCTGATGCTTCAAGTTCGACGCGTGTGGACTTTTGATGCGTTCACACGACGCGCGTTTTGAGCGTAAACATTCTGTAAACATTCAAAGACGTTTACAATCTTTGAACGTAAACGTCTGGTTTACATTCAAAGACTGTGTGGAGCATCGGACGTGTTGGACTCCTCGATCAGACGAGTCCGGACGCTGAAAACGCGTTTGGTGTGAACGCACCATTAAACCATGATTAGCAGTTTATTTTTCCAATATTTTTAAACAAATCTAGAGATAAAAGGTCACAGTAATGGTCAAATCTTCCCCAGAATTTTGTCCATTTATTATACCCTGTTGCTGACTGCTACTTTCGTCAGTCGACTCTTATGAAATCTGATTAAACTGAAAGTATCATCCAACAGGCAGATACTGACACTGCAGAACCATATTAGTCTTATAGTGCACTGTAAATACGTAATCTCGAATGTCTCCACTAGATGTCAGTATAAGCTACACGCCGAACCTTTAACATGTGTGACAGATCGTGACGAATCAGAAAATTCCAGAAGTTTCCAGATGAGAAAAAAAAATATATATATATATATATATAAAAGAGAAAAAAATAAATCTTTGAACTGCAAATTCACTGACAGAGAAATAGCACAATGTCAAAAATAACAACAATCTGAGACGGGAAATGCAGGCTTGACACGAGCAAAGCGAAGCAACAATGAGAAACATCAGAACTCACTGCTCGGCCACCAGAGGGTGCTGTTCTGTGTGGGTGAGGGTTCTAATGCTGAGAGAACCAATGCCACAGGCTCCAAAAAATATTTCAAAAACGGTCACTTTATCTCATTTAAATGAATAATCCAGATATTTCAGTGTGGAAAAACAAATTAGACTTTTTTCTGCATACAGGTCGTTAACTAATAAAATTAAATAATAAAAAAAATAATAATCTAGAAATCCTAAGAAAAAAAAAAAAAAAATTCTATGTCTTTAATGTTTCAGTATATTAAACCCCTTCAAAACGGGTTTGTGTTATTTCTCTCGCTGGGGGTAAATGAGCTCCACAGGACCTGCAGGGTTATTATTCTTGTTCTCTTGCCCTCAATCCTTCCACCACTGAGAACTTCAGTTCATGGGAAACACATTTTTTTTTCTTCATTCTTCTCTTCCTCTCCCTCCCTCTCACTCCTTTGAGATGTGATCGAATGTTGCCTCTGGTGATTTTACATCATTTTTCTCCGCCTTCCAGCAATCCGATTTCAGAGGCTTGTGTGGGTTGGATCTCGTCCTCTGGCGCCTCAGAGTAAGACCAACCATGTGACAAAAACACTGGGCTCATGAGAGCCAACCTGACAAGAAGGGTTTTATTGTCCTGGGACAAAAAAAAAAAGTAACTTCCGCCGAGATCCATGAAACTGCAGCTCTTGTATGTTTATTAGCGAGATGCGTGATATCAAAACAACAGATTAGGAAAATATCCTTTGCCTTGCAAAGGTATTCAGTTATGTATGATTATGTAAGCTGAATTAAATTATTTTTTTTACCTCTTAAACTTTTTACTTTTGTCACGTTACGTGGAAGAAAATTCATAAATGGTTCTCATACATTTTCTTTTACATATAATCTGAAAATTCCATTTAACATTTTACGAATGTATTGAGTATGCGTTGAATCTCTTTAGGCCATGTCTCAAATCTGAGCCTTAGGTTTCAGATCTTGACAAGGGTCAAGGGTGTTTCGTTAGATTTAAGACTCTGAACTTTGACTAAGCCATTCCAGTAATATGGTTTGTCCACCATCAACTGCATCCCTGAAGCAACTGAATAAAAGCTCGATGTGTTCAAGCTAATGTGCTAATGCTGCCGCTGGGAAGAGACGACTAATAGTCAAATCTGTCGTTCTGCACCAATGAAAGCATCCGCCGCCACCTGTTCCAGTTCCGCCCTGAGCAACTGCCCATATCACAAACCACCTCTGCTAATAGTTCTGTTGATGATTTCCCTACAGGTGAGCTCTGAAGGCAAATGAGGGAGATGTTTTTTTTCCCCTGAAGAAGCACTTTCCTTTCACGGTACTTCTGAATGTCACTAATTTGTGTTGGTCATCTCAAAAAAAAATTTTTTTTTTTCCCTTTTATTATGATGTACACAAATTAAATAGATTAAGATTAAGATTAAGTGAACAAACACAAAACAACATGAAATGTGTGGAAAAAAGCAGAGTCCAGTGCAATCCTGTAGGTATGTTAGGTATGGCGTGCATTTGTGAAAGAAGAAAAAATACAAATAAAATAAAATAATAATAATAGTAATAGCTACAATGTATTCATTATGATAATAAAAATAATCCTAATAATAATGAAGAGGGAAAAAAATCTGGTAATAATAAAATAATAATATTGCCGATAATAAATCGACACTGTCTGCTCCCGAGCAGGAATGAAAAAAATCGAATTTATGCAACCTGAATGCACAATGCAAAACAGATAAAAAACAAATAAAAAAAAATCACACCAAAAAGTGTCTCAAGTTTAGACAAGGAGATACTGGACAGGAACAAACATCTTTTAACTTCTCACTTCATCTCAAAGTCTTCTGGACCGAGCTGACCAACACCTTCGGTGCCCACAACTGAATTTGGCCCCTGAACTTGACACACTTTGACTCCTGGAGTTCAGTTGGGAGCCTTCATTCATTCATTCATTCATTCATTCATTCATTCATTCATTCATTCATTCATTCATTCATTCATTTACTCTCTTTCTCTCTCATGTCTCAGCCGGAGAGTTTTGTCCCGAGATTTTAGGTCGACACTGAATCACCGCCTCGATTTTTTTTTTTTTTTTTCATTTTTTGCGTTTGAAGGATGGCACAACCTCCTCATGATGCTTGCGTTACCATGGGAAACGTGGGCAAGCTCGAGTTCCTCCACGCGTGTTCCTAGAGGGTGGGACTCCTGTCCTCTCTGAGGGGAGGGGCCTGGAAGGTCACCTGCGGTCACGTCTCTGGGAGGTGAGGGGGGTTCAAGCAAAGATCGGCTTTAACCCTTTGCTCTCCTTCTGCGCAACCCGACACCGGGCGACTGTACCTGCTGGCCGCGCACCAGAAACACAAAGACCCCCCTCAGTCTAAAGAGGCTAATCTCGCTCCTCTGACTCCTCCCCATGTGGTCACTGTGCGCGTTACGAGTCGCACCACCTCAGCCCGGCTTTAAAAGTGGGAGGGTTGCGCCAGGCAGCGCCAGAAGAGGCTCGCCAGGGGAGCTGTCTGCGCTACGCGTGGTGCTGAAAAGTGCCGCCCGCCCACCGTCATGTGGTCAGTCTTCTTTGTCCTCCTGTCCTACCTGGACAGAAACGTGGCCACGGGCGACTTCCCGGGCCGCGCTTCGGACGCGGACAAGGAGAGCAAGGAGATGTTCTCCATGGTCAACGGCACCGTCTGCGCAAAGACGACCCCGCTGGGGGGGAACGTCCTCTACCAGGTGTCGGACGGATCCGAGGTGGTCCGCACCGTGGTGAGCCCCGGCGGGCAGCTGCTGAGCTGCTCGGTGGTCGTGAACCGGACGGAGGTGAAGTCGTTCGCGCAGGAGTGCAACCTGGGGCTGGAGGAGCGCAGCGGAACCGACCGGCAGCCGGAGGAGGAGGAGGAAGTGAAGGAGGAGGAGGAGGCGCGTTTTGCGCGCATGGATGAAGCCAAGCTGGCGTGCCGGGAGTTTGAGGAGAGCAGGGCGCGCAGCCGCGGGGGGGATGAGCAGGAGAAGGGTCTGAGGAGATCCAAGAGGGGCTTCACCTACCCGGGGACCCTTTGGTGCGGAGCCGGGAACATGGCGGAGAGCTACGACCAGCTGGGTAAGAGAGAGGCGACGCGTTGTCGAAATGAAATGGCCGCACGCGCACATGCACGCCGGACTAAACGGTGACCCCGTGACCTCCTTTCCGCAGGAGACTTTGCAGACACGGACAGCTGCTGCAGGACCCACGACCACTGCCCCCACGTCATCCACGCCTTTTCCTCAAACTATGGATACACCAATTTCAAGTGGCACTCCATCTGCCACTGTGACTGCGACGAGGAGTGAGTAACACTGGAAACTTAGCTTACTTGTTTTTTGTTGCATAGAAGCATGTAGATCATTTTAATAATTATTAAAATAATTATTTATGATGTCATTATATCTAAGGCACTGTGTATTGTCAGGGTGGAAACATTGGATGTTTGTTTTAGGACAACCGACCTTGACCTTTATATCACATTATATTGTTATTCCCTCATTAAATCTGGAGTGTTGCTTTGATCCTTTCACACAGAAATTAAATTGACAAAAATAAAGAAGTGCTTGAAAGAACCACTTTATACTAAGTGAGTATTGTGATTGTGAAGGAGAGAGTGATCTGTCATTCAGGGAATTTAATTCATTGATCAGCTCATGTGCGCTGTATCCATGGAGAATCCAGTCGCAGGGTCAGTGGCGTTGACCCCGCACTCATTGAACACTGCATGAGGCCTTTTGAAATCCCGACTCAACTGAGACAAAATAAAAGGTTCGCTTGTAAATTTAAAGCAGAAAAGAGTCAAACGAAAAATTACAGCATCAGTTTAAATGAAACTAGTCATATGCAAAGATGAGGGCAAAAAGAATCATTTCCCTTTTGATCGACTCTTTTGTTTCTTCCTGCAGGTTGAAAGCCTGTCTGAGACAAGTCAACGACACATCGTCCAGGGTTGTGGGTCAGGCGTTTTTCAACGTCATCGGTGTGCCCTGCTTCGACTTCGCCTACGAGGAACAGTGCGCTGAGCGCCACTGGTACGGCCTGTAAGTATCGGCGCCCCGCAACTCGCAGCAACTCATCATGAACTCATCACGAACTCATCATGAACTCTTCATGAACTTCCTTTCCTTGTGTCGCCTCCGCCCGGCAGGTGCAAACGATACGACCGGTTCCCCGTCGCCGTGCTGAGAGAAGCGGTGCCGTACGACTATGGCGGGGTTGGCGTCATAGACGAGCTGACGGTGGCGCCGCCCAAGCGGGAGGAATCCAAGAAGAGCGGAGAGGAAGAGCAGCGGGAGCGTCCCGCTCAAAGCACGATATCGGAGCCGTCGCTAAGGAACGTCGTCTCCGCCGCCGAGGACTTCATCAAGGTGCTCGCCACCGTCTCCACGTCTCAAAGCTCCAACGGAGACTCCGACAAGCAGGAGGCGCAAACCTCGGAGAAGAAGAAGAGGAAGAACACCGAGGCGAAGAAGAAAGCAAACAGAAAACAGAAAAAGAAAGGGAAGGGCAGGAAGAGGAAGCAGAAAACGGAGGCGAGTGTGAAAGCAGAGGAAGGAGCTGCGGGAAGCAAGGCAGAAGACATCTTCTTGTCTCTGAGCAACTTCATCAGCGAGTCCAACAAATGCGACCGGTCAAGGATGAATGCGAACAGGGTTGACAACAGAGAATTTGAGCTGAGAAGGACGGACGAGCCCTCCAATGACGTCATGAAAGATGAGCCTGCCTCGGGTAAGGAGACGGTTTCTATTTCACCTCTGAAGGTCCGGAAAATGCCAGGTGAGTCAGTTGAGGGGATGAAAGAGGAAATCCCTTTGTCAGAAAACCTGATGACTCTGAGTACGCCACAGAAAGTAAAAACCAGAGGACGAAAGCAGGGCAAGAAAAATTCACCTCCTTCTTCTGAGCTTCTGAGATTAAACTCCGTAGACTCTGTTCCACCGATTACTGACTTACTGCCAACCGCAGAACCGGAGCAACGCAGCTCCACTGCTACAAGCACTGCCAGTGTTCCCATTGTAGCCCCCAAAGTGCAAAGGAGCAAGTCAAAGGAGAGAGGAGACAAGGAGAGGAGGAGGAAAAGAAAGAAAGTCGGCTCAGATGCTCTCATTGTGCCTTCTGACCCTTGGGATTCCTCTCCAAAGAGTCGGACAGCGTTCCCTCTCACCGGGACTCCCACCTTTGCCCCACCCCCACCCACGGAGCTGCTGCTTTTCAGAACGCCGTTTTACAGACGGGCTGTCAGCCCCGACTTTTCTGCCTCGAAGGGGCGAAGGTCAAAAGAGAGAGTGCAGAGAAGCAGAAGGAGGAAAACAGTCGTCCTTCTCTCCAGTCGAAACCCGTTTTCCCACAGCGACCCCGAAAATGCCAACCTTGTTCCCACAGCTCCTCACACCCTGGTCGGTTGGCCGGGTTTGGCGAGCACCCCGGCGCTGCGAGACACAGAAGCTCGTGATGAATTGAGGCTCTTGACGACGGCCGCCCCCACACCGAGCACAAATCTCAACGCGCTTCTGAGCAAACGGCAGAAATCCGACCAGGAGCAAAACGAACAAGAGACACTTCCAGCTTGGCCAATCATGGTCAGATCTGAAAAGTCGTGGACGTCTGCGGCGCCATCCATGAGTCCACTTCAGCTCTCCATCGAGAGAGCGAGAGCACAGTTCAACAGGAAGAAAAGGAGGAAGGCGTCGCTGTTGCGTCGACAGCATTAGGCTTCTGGCGTAGCTGGATTTAGTCTGGAGGTCATGATTCATTATTCTGCTTAAAAGAATGAAATCACACCATCACTGATTAAACCTCGATCTTTTTCAATATTTTCTCCAGTATGTCAGCAATAAAATGTATAAAATATTCTTTGTGTGTTTGTTTGTTTGGAGTCTGTTTGTTTACGCCTGTGATCAAATCTGTACACAGAAAAAGCTCCACAGACCAATGAGGCTCTTTGAGAAAATAAGTTTTTGTCTCCGTTTTTTCAGCCTGATCACCGTCTGACCAGCAGAATCAAGATGGAGACCCGACGTCACATTGAGTTGACTGAGATGCGTCCAGGCTTTTACCAGGTTGTGTAAAGTGTGTTGAAGTTATTGTGTGCCGGTAAAAGAAAAAGAAAAATTAAATGATTATTTTTTTCCAATAAAAAAAATGCTCCTGCCCCAAATCAGAACTCTGAGGCTCACCCTTGAATGTCTTAGGGTGCAAAATGCAACTGGTCAATAAAATCATCTATTCAAGTCTTTTATCTGGTTTTCCGGGCGGTCCAGACGCTGGTCCACTCGCTGCCCCCGACACAAATCGGATCACGTTCTCGTCCACACAGATCAGACCTTCATCACTTTCACGTCTTGCATTGTAGGGTTGTAACAGCCGGTCAGCTGATTTTCCGCATGCTTATGTAACACTTTCTGTGGAGAAACACTGCATTAAGTAGAAGAGTTCCTAAAATCACCTATTTTTATCGCTTCTATAATTGCAAACATTTACATTTGCGATTTTGCAAGAGGAGGGTGCAGAGCGCCACGCGTGGCTCTGGAGCCGCAGGCTGCAGATTCCTGACCCAGGCTCCTCTGTGGCAGCCTACGTCATGCCCTTGAGATGGTGGACACAATGTTATCCACAGGAATGTCTGGAGTCAAAGGAGAGCATCTGCAGTGAAAGGCCAGGGTCGAACTCCTCCACCATGGAAGCTCCCTCTGTGCACCCGTTTACTATTAGACACCAAAAACCCAAAGTCGGTTCTACTCAGGAGCCTAGTGGAGATAAAAACAGAATTTCAGTGTAACGTACCATTTTAAACTTGTCAACTTGAGCATTTTAGCATTTACACAAAGCCTATCTTTTCATGCTGTGTCATATCGTTGCCGGTTTATTGAAGCCCAAACAAAAACGTTTTTCTAAACAGTTTGGAAAAATAACTCGCCTTGACCTTAACCGCTGGTACGACTTGTGATAGCGGAGCTAAAAGAAGCTTTAGGAAACCAAGGAGTGATTGAGGGACCTGTGACATAATAGCCCTGAGCTGTAGAATTAGAAAGACTGAACAGGTTTCAATTTCATGGGAAGTTTAAAGAAAGAAAGAAATAAAAACATGCTGGCCTGATAGAAGAATGTCTACCAGAAAGTCGACCAGCGTTTGAGTCTAGAACTGAACGCAGATCTGAGCAGCTTCAGCGGGTTTTCACATCCAACACCTGCTTTGATTTGAATTCATTCGTTTGGCGAAGCCAGTATTTCATTTTAAGAAGTATCTTTTCTTTAAGAGAAAACTTTTCCTATACATACTATACAATATTATATGGAATGGTGAAGTTAAAGCAAATATTTTTGAAGCAGAAGCATTTAGAAGAATAAGAGATTTACTTTACATTTGCCCTGATGAAAACAATCTTGGCTCTTCGACCAAATTCGAAGAGCCAGGATTATATAACCCTAAATATAACTGAAGCATCTTTTACTAAATGTCAGGCTTCCTGTTCCACAGAGGTATAAATATGGCACGAATTAGTGGAGTCACTCCTCAAAACGGCGAAGAGTAGAAACATGCAACAAGAAAGCTTCAGATTGGTGTTAGAGGGCCAACAAACACTGAAGCGACCAACAGGGTTGACATGAACTCACCTCCAAACTGACCGACCTGCTGAGAAAAAGCAATTTTGTCAAATCTGAAGCAGCCTGTTGTCTCTATAGAGTGAAGAGCTGCAGCAGTTGACTCATTTTAGTATCAAAAATTATCACATCGGTTTTGCTATGACAAATATTGGAATGAATGTTTCATTCATTCCCACAAGAATTTTTTTTTTCTAGAAGTAGAAAATGTATTCCAAATGCTGCTGCTGCAAAAATGTGTCTGGAAAGTTTTCTTTTAAAAGAAAAAAAAAAACAACAACAAAAAAACCCCCAATGAGATGTTTTAGCTGGAGCCTGCAGTTCAATTCAACTTGAACAGGCTGAGGAATAAAATTATGTGTCGCCCCCTGCTGGTGCTACCTCTTCACTACCACTCAGATCAGGTTTTGATTCTTCTTTCATCAATAGATAATAAAAATAGCCTTTATTTAATGCATTTTTTTAATGTTTTCTTACGTATGTCAGCTAGATAGAAAGTATCTTGAAACCAAAGTCACAAAATGAGTCCTAAGAAAATCTACCAGCATCCTGGATTTAATTTTTGTGCCTGATAAAAGCTAAAATTAATCTGACGTTTTTGGGACGTTTCAACTTCGTGTTTTTACAATAAAATCTCCAGTTGTTTTCATTCCAGATCCGATTTTAAATCAAATCTCTCCCCTTGCCTTCTTTTCTAAATAGAAATGAAACATGACAGGAAATACTTCAAAATGGGTTTTATTTTAGTCATTCATAGTATTTCTTACCCAAGTACAAGAATACAGTAAACAGACACAATTGAACCAAAACATCTTAAATTTAGGGAGAAAAACAAAGTTGTTTCTAGAAAGAAAAAAAAAAAAAAGCTGTTGATGGAACACCTGTCGATTACACAAATGAAAACATTTTTTGGTTGAACTAAACGATTTCTGAACATTTCTTTCATTAAGAGTAATTTACACGTTATTGGCTGCTGGCAGCAAAGCGGCCAATCCCAGCAGCTGAATTCAAGATCAAGGCGCTGATTGGCAGCAGCGGTAAGAACAACTGTAGAAGTCAGCTTCTCTGACAGAAATAAACTCATTTCCACCAGGGGTGCACCGATTTCACATTTACAGACAAAAAGAAATTGGTATTGGCCAATACTGGAATTGGTAGGTCAGGCTTTTTAAATGGACTGTAACTGGTTAGTTCAGAAAACTACACTTCATTTACTCTTCTCAATCTCTGACAAGAACAGAGATTGAGATTCAGTGCTGAATCTCATGTTGACAGCCAAATTACCACAATCAAACAAAAAAACTGTTCCAGCCCTTGGCTGCTGCGTTTCCATCAACATTTGGCTACGTCAAACAAAAAGGGTTGCAAGGGGTTGCTCTTAGCGTGGACTTTCATGTGGCGCACCAAGTGG
Source organism: Poeciliopsis turneri (assembly GCA_922788865.1). Classification (NCBI taxonomy): domain Eukaryota; kingdom Metazoa; phylum Chordata; class Actinopteri; order Cyprinodontiformes; family Poeciliidae; genus Poeciliopsis; species Poeciliopsis turneri. The sequence goes on from CAKLNU010000806.1 coordinate 1,069,775, forward strand.
TCCCTTCTGCTCAGGGATTTCCCGCAGATGCTGCAGGGAAACCTCCTGGGGGCAGAGTGGGTCGACTCGTGTCGCTTCAGTCCCGATAACCGTCTGAATTGTCTCCCGCAGGTCTTGCAGACGAGTGGACTGTGACTCTTGGTGTGGTGCAGGAAGCAGCGGTGTCTGGTGAAGCGTTTCCCGCATGTTTGGCAGGAATACAACTTCTTGACGGTGTTGACGGCCTTCGGCTTGTCGGCGGGCTGCGCCGGCTCTCGCGGTTTGGCCGTGTGGGATCTCGTGTGGTACAGCAGGTGGTCCCTTCGACTGAAGGACTTCCCGCACGTGGCGCAGGCAAATGGCTTCTCGCCCGTGTGGACTCTCGTGTGTCTCTTCAGGATGTAGGCGTTGCTGAAGAGATTCCCACATGTTTTGCAGAGGAATGGCTCAGTCTGAGCGCGAGCCGAGAAGCCGGCCTGTGGACCGAGCGGTTTTCCGCCGGAGCCGTTGGTTTTCTTGTGGTGGATCAGCTGGCTGTTCTGGCTGAACGACTTCTTAGCAACGCCGCACCTCAACTTGCGTTTGCGCATGTGGGTGCCCACGTGTCGGATCAGTCGGCATCTAAACGGAAAGGTTTTCTCACAAAAGCCACACCGAAAAGACTGCGTGCCCGCGTCAACCGTAGAGCCCGGCACCAGAGGGAGGTCGTCTGCAAGCGCACCTTCGCGTCCTTCGTAAGATTCCTCCTTGGGTACAAACATGGCAAGAGGCTGGATCCAGTCGCCTACGCTGGTCTGAAGAATATCGCCGCCTCGTTCCGACACAGAGCTCTCTCCTTCCTCGCGACTAGGAGTCGGCAAGAATCCGTTTGTCTCCACCTGCACTTCCAGCTTCATTTCCTCCTGTTCCTCTTTGATTTGCGGAGGTTCTGGCTCCTCCTCGACTCCAGTGCAGGTCCTGTCCTGGGCACAGAGCAGCTGGTCAGTGGGAACGTTCTCCTCCACGCAGAGCCGGCGCTGTGGGAGGTCTGTAGCGGCAAAAAGACACAGCAGCTGAAAGACGGAGGAGAGACTGGTGGGAAGTAGTAGTTTTCATTTAAGAATCTTGTCAAACGCAGGAAAATGATCTGATGCTTTACATTTTCAAGACTTTGATTTTGAAAGTCCTCGTCAGGACCACTGCCACCAGTCTGAGCAGGAAACTGGTGTCACATTTTTTAGGAAAAACCAGCCATACTTTGGATAGAGATGCACCGATCCAATATATCTGTATATCTGTATTGGTCCTGATATCGAAGAAAATCTAGACTGTGTATCGGTAACAATGTCCCCGATCCATAATGGAAAATCTAGTCAGTCTAACTCTATGCTTTGATTGACGTCAAGCTTTATTATCTATTTAAAATTCCTAATTGCACTTCAAGCCTTTACAAACGTGAAGAGCTTTAATAACGCAGTTCAATATGGTGGGATCAGAAAATGTGTCCACTAAAAATACCGAACAGCATTTTCACAGTAGAAGAGTCGTAACGGACTAGTCTGTGCTCCCCACCTTCCTGATGATGAGCACTCAGTGTGTGTCTGTGCGTCTCCTCCTTCTCCTCTGCTTCCTCTTCCTCCCGGGCGCTGCGGCAGTCCTCCTCTTCTTGTTTCACCCGTGGAGGTTGTGATTCCTCCCGGTCCTGGCTGCAGCTCGTCCCCCTGTCCCTGGCCGTCCGCCCGGCAGAATCCTCCTCCACAACGCTGACATGCTGCTGCGCGAGGCCTGGGAGAGGAAGACAAGGAATGACGACCGTGAAGACGGGAAAAGACGAGAACCTGGAGACGATCGGAACAAAAGTTAGTTTATGTTGTTGGATACATTTAGAAATATCTACCAGTTCCCAGTGTGAAGAGTAATTTACAAAATTAAAAGTTTGTTGAACTTTGAGAGGGCCGGCTTGCATTATTATGCCAGTATTGTTGGAAGTGAACTCAAAAACGACGATATTATCGTTTGTTGCGATAATTACTGGGGCAATTTATCGTCCAGTGAAATTGTTGCGACAGGCCTAGACACACTTATAAGATTCAGAAGACTTGAAACAAAATGAAATTTCTAAAAGCAACATTTAAATTCAGATTTTATTCTTCCAAGGGGGAAAAAAAAAACAATATATCCTAATCACACTAACCTGTGTGATTGGGACATATTGTTCAATCACTGATTGACTTGAAGATGTATTTAATGCAGTGGTCGCGTCCTGAATCCCTCATTGATTTGATTTGAACACAAAGCTTCATTAAAGATGCGTTTTCAAGCCACCAAGAAGCAAACAGCTGTTTTCCATAAAGATGCCGCGCGCCGTTATCCGGGTCAGTTTTACCTCGAGCCAACCCAACCCGTCACCATGGAGCGTTTTACTGGCTGGGTTTTTAACTAATTTCGTGCCATTAGTTTTTCAAATTGAACACTGCGGTCTATATCTACACACTGAAACGAAAATAAAGGAACGACATCACTGCTTTTATTCTGAAGGCGAGCATTACTGGTAAACTCACGCGCTCCCCGGGATTAAAAGATTTTACCCTCGCGTGCTCGTTACCGTGACTTTTAAAAAGGCTCTTTTAATATGTAAGAAAGTTAAACTTCGCGCCCATACTCAATCTGCGCAGCTTCACTCGCGGTTTCCAGTAGGCGTCCAGCAGCCTGGCGTTTTCCTGATACGGGATGATGTGCCTCTCAAACTCCGAGAAGATTTCCTCCGCAGCGGCGACCAGCCTGTCTCTGATGAACTGTCTGAGGGCCTGAGACGAACACATCGTCACTGCGACGGCTGAAGTGTCCGAGGCTCCAAAATAAGACTTTCACCAAACAAGTCTTCCAGCCAAACCCCCCCGACAACAATTAATAAACTGCAGATTCCTCTGGAGTTCTTCTTCTTCTTCTTCTTTTCTATTATGGCGGATCGCAAGCAACTTTAAGGTGCATACCGCCACCTACTGTACACGAGTGTGTAACAACAGTACTTTACATCTGTTAGATTCTATTTTTTAATTTTGTATTTTGAAGAAAAATAAATAGTGCTTTCCTTACTATGCAAATATCCATTATATTTCCATAATTTCCCAGTATTCCTTTCAAACTCCATTCTTGATCTGTCCTTCCAACTATTCTTCTCAATTTCTCCCTTTCACATTCATGTTTTACATTTCAATAATACATGTTCTACATTTTCTTTCTCTCCACATTCTTCACACATGTCATTATTTTTCTTCCCTATTAAATATAGAGTATCATTTAAATATGTATGCCCTACTCTTAATCTAATCATTATTATTTCTTCCCTTCTATTTCTCTCCTTAATATTTCTACTGAATATTGACTTCTGTATTTTATATAATTTTCTTCCTTTCTTATCTTCATTCCACCTTTTTTTCCATATTTCTATTTCTTTATTCTTAATAATTGATTTTCCTTCCCCTTTCCCAATTGTTATTGGCTGATCTAAAGCCCTTTTCGCTAATTTATCTGCCCTTTCATTGCCTTTTACACCTTGATGTGCTGGCACCCAACAGAACCAAATATCAATGCCACCTCTATATATAATCTAAATAAGCTATGTTGAATTTCAAATACTAGATCTTTCCTATTGTTTCCTTCTCCCTGAATACTTTCTATGACTGCTTTGGAATCTGTGCAAATTACTGCTCTATCTGGACGAACCTCCTCTACCCACTGTAAGCTGATGATAACTGCCACCATTTCTGCTGTGAATACAGATAGTTGATCAGATAATCTTTTAGAAATATTCATTTTAAACTCAGATATATATATTCCTATTCCCACATGTCCTTTTAAATTCTTAGAACCATCTGAGTATATTTTAATATAGTTATAATATGAGTTTCTTAAATATACATCAGTCTTTACCCCTGTTTCATTTAAATTCCAATCATTTTTCATTTTAAGGAGTTTCATGTCAACATTTACCTCTGGAAATATCCATGGAGGACTAACATTAATGGGATTAAATTGAGCTATTTCTTTATCTTCTAATCCATACATTTTAATCCATTTATTTATGATCCATCCAAATCCATTACTCTGAAACTTTGAGTATTCCCAACAATATTTTAATATTGTTGAATTTACATTTTCATCCTTACTACTTTTTATTTTCATCCAATATGTCAGAGCTAATTTTATTCTTCTTATTTCCAGTGGAATCTCTCCAGTCTCTATTAAAAGAGCATTAATAGGTGTGGTTTTCACTGCTCCTGTACATATACGAAAGCCCTATTCTGTAATGTATCTATTTTTTTTAATGTTGTTTTAGCTGCTACTCCATATATAAAACTACCATAATCTATTATTGATCTCATGAGAGCCCTATATATGTTTAATAATGATTGTCTATCTGCACCCCAGTTATTTTTTCCTCTGGAGTTGTTTTTTCTTTTTTTTTAAAGGCGGTAAAGAGTGAGCGCATTACCGCCCCCTGCCGGCGTGGAGTTCGATCTGCAACTCGAGTTGAAGGACAACCTGCACAGACTGGCGATCATTTGAACCGCACAGGCCACTGGCTTTTAGTTGAAGATGTTTTTTCTGTTACTGTGCAACCTTTCTATCCTGTCTAGTTATGATTTATTTGGTTTTTTTTTTATTATTGGTTTATTGAAGTTTATATTTGTTACTATTATTGTTTTCGTGCTTTCTACAGCACTTTGCCCAGCTGTTCTAAATATGTCAGAAACAAACTCTGACTCGCTCTGATTTAAGTTCTGACTTGAAGTTAACTGTATGGATCAGTTTCGATGAACAGAAAGCTAAAGCAAAATCAAAAAGGTCAATCAAGAGCAGGGATATCTTAAACCTTAAGATAAAACGACAAAGGTTTAAGATATCATTTGGGATATCTTAAACCTCAAGATATCCCAGTCAAAAAAACAACAACAATCCACCCCGAGTTGCCAGGACATTTACCTGGGAAAGTCGCATTTTGTCCATATCCATATCCAATATGGCTGCCATGCATAATGTATGTTGAAATTCCCCTGACTGGACAACTTCAATCAGTTTTTAATATTATTAAACCACTGACACTCAAGAGCCTGTGAAATATCTATATCTGAAAATGGACCGTCACCTGAAACTCGGCTTTGGCGCCGTGCTGTTCATGCTCTCCTACTTTAGAGATAAACCGATTGCAGCAAAACGCCGTAACACGTTCGTTTGACCAACTGTCCCTTTATTTATTTCACTGTTTGGACAGGAAATGGAAAAGGCTGTTGGCATGGTAATAAAGTTTGTGGACAAAGTTTGAACGATATTTAGATCAGGTTCCAGAATCATCTGGAAAAACAAGGACAACATTTTACTTTAGTCACTGAAGTTCGTGCATAGACGTTCTCTCTCTGTCAAAGGTTATAAAACGGTCAAAAACATTACCACCACGGTCTGCATTATTCTTGTAGAACAAGAATTCTTAAGCAGCTATGGACTGGGGACCCGTCCAGAGTGACCAGGCCTCTTGCCCAAAACATCCCGCTGGGAATAGGCACCAGCACCCATTCTGACCCCACTAGGGTCAAAGGTGTAAGAAAATGGATGGATGGATGGATGGATGGATGGATGGATGGATGGATGGATGGATGGATGGATGGATGGATGGATGGATGGATGGATGGATGGATGGATGGATGGATGGATGGAAGAATTCTTCAGAGTTTAACAACAAGCACCAATAAATACTAACTTTTTCCAAATACCATGCTGTCAGGACGTTACAATCTAGTAGAGAAGTTGGACTTTCTACATTTGTTGGGTTTTATTACAAACTGTTATCCTGCTAAATCTAAAACGCCTGGTCGCTGGGGACAACAAAATGAAAATGTTACAGATTCTCTAACTTGTACGTAAATAGATACACTCATTTTTCTGAGGAGGAACCCTAACTCCAGACTCTGGATATTGTAAATGTGGCCCTGCTCAAACGCAGCTGAAGTCATAGCAGAAACTCCTGTCTTAGTATGTCATGAACTTCTGCAGTGAGCCAATCATCACACTCAGTTATGCTGAACTAGAGAAACATCTAAAACATGAAGAATCTAAAACTCCTGAAGAATGGACCCTGAGCTGCACCGTCCCGACTTCGTCACGTTACCAATACAAACTTTGATTTTTTTCTGGAAAATACTGACACACACACACACACACACAAAAAGGAACAGATTTCACCTGTTAAATCAGACTTTTATTATTTATACTGTTATGTATTAGTTTTACTCATCCCACAGACACGGTGGGAAAAAAATGGACCTTTAGCGTAGATGTTCGGCAGCTCTACGACACTTGCTCAACTGATCGCATCTGAATGTCTCCGATCTGAACCAGACAAAAATCAAAAATAACACAGAGAAAAGGTCATTTAAAATTGTGTCAAGCAGACAAAAAAAAAAAGACAGACAAAAAAAGAACATCAAAGAAGAATAAACAACCTGCACATGAGGAGGAGCGCTTAGGACGTATACGACAGCGTTGGCGATGTCTATTGCTTCCAGAGCCTGGAGAGGGGGGGAGGCGAAAAAACACTTTAGTCACTTCAGCTCCCCAGAAGTGTAACAAAATAATCCCACTCGACGGTAGCTGTCGTACTTTATAATAGGAGTAAACCGACGCAGCTTTCTCTGCGTTTTGGCTGTAGAGGCGCGGAGCGAACTCCGTCTCCACTAAACCCGGAGAGATGCACTGCAGAGAGAGAAACAGCGTTGAGCACCACACCGGACACGGCGCGTTGCCCGAATCCCCGCCTGGAGTGGAAGACGGGGGGCGGGCCGGGGCGGGGTGGGGTGGGTGGGTTTACAGAGCGTGTGACACTTTGTGGTTAAACTGATGAATCTGCTTTGGTTTTAATGATGCACTCCCGACTCAATGAGTATAAATCACGGCTTTAAAATCCCCACAGGGAGCGACGGGGCCTTTACTGTGGCTCTGATGTGGGTCTTGGCGTCTCGCAGCTCCTGCCTCAGGCCCTCGGTCAGGGCGGTCACGGCATACTTGGTTCCCGTGTAGAAATGGATATCAGCGTTGGGAAGAACACGGTGTCCACACATGCTGCAACAGAAGATGGAAGCTTAACGAGCCAACGTCATTTCAAACAGACAGGAACGGCGGGGCAGCTTCTCATTCGTAACGCATAAGGTCAGGGTCCTATTTTGGAAAATACTCTTGTTTGTCTTATTTTTCCACCCTCAAGTGACGGGTTTGCTGGAAGCAAAAATAATCCAAGCTCCATTGGGATTAGTACATTCTTATTTTTTTATTTTTTATTTTAATTTGAACTAAATCCTGAATGTAATATCTCTGGATTGTGGAATTCCTTGTAAAGCTGAAACGCCTTTTACATTCCAACCCACCCCATTTTTTTTAAACACTATATTAAAACTTAAATGTATTTTATTGGGATTTACATGTAAATTCAATAAAAAATTGTACATGATTGTCAAAAATGCTAAGAAATAATCTGAAAAGTGTGGTGTGCATTTTTCGTCAATCGGAAACACTACTTGTGATCAGAAGTCACCTCTCAACTGGACACTTTTTTTTCACTTCCGATGCTGATACTGATATCTGACACATAAATGTGCTGAATTATAAATTTATCTGATAACTCTACACCAGCACAGCACACTTGGAGACACAAACAGCTTCACAAGCAGACGTGAGGTCAGACGTGTGAAGATAACACAACTTTAATCTGCTCAGATGGCGTAACCAGGAGTATAAAATAACTAATGAAGGACCTGAAACTGTCAAAACTGACAAAGTTCAAACATGAAAAAAAAAAAAAAAAAAAACTTTTTTCAAATGGTTCAAAAAGTGCAATCAGAAATTTTAAATACGACGTAAAATAAATAATAAAGCGGGATGTCGCTCAGAGCTTGAAGCAGGGAACAAGACTGAACAGATCTTGAATGTTCTATAATATTGGGGCCAATACAAATATTAGTATCAAATCTACGGATTAGTAACTTAAACTGTGTGTAACTTGATCTTGATATAAATCCAGCAGGCCATAAATCTTGCTTTTATAGAGAGGCTGCAAGAAGAGAATCATTTCTGAAGGGAGAAAAGACTCAACAGTGAAGCCGTCTCTAGACGCAGCAGACTTCACTGATAGAAGAAGCTAAAGTCCTCCAATGTTTGGCAAAAACACGCTGCAGATTGTGTATTTGTTTAGTAGCATCAGAGTAAATGAGGCAAAAAGGCTCAACAACCTCATAAAGAACGCTGAACATAAGTCAGGCTGATGAGATTCTTTATTTTAAATTATTTTGAAATTCTCCTCATCATCCACTACTTTGAATTCGTTTCTATTCGCTCACAAACATTCCACGAAAGGTCCGGTAAGATACAGATAAGGTTATTATCTGTATCTTGACGCACGTCTCCATTTTGGAAGATTATTCTCATCACTATCATTATGAGCTAAAACCTTACCTGTTCAAGTTGATGATGTGTCCGTCGTCAATTTTCCTTTCCTTCATTGACTGGTACGCTTCACGAGTGCAGATGCTCAGTGCTACAATGTTAACCTGCAAAATTGTGAGAAAAAAAATAAGTGAAAAACTCAAGAAGTGGAATCAGCAGCCAAACTTCCCTCTGATCCAGGCGGATCAGAACCGTCCTCACGTCCAGCATGTTCTTCCAGGCGCTGGTTTTGCCGCTCAGCAGAGGCTCGGCGTGAGCCAGGCCGGCGTTGTTGATGCAGACGTCCACGCCGTTGTGCTGCGCTTTGATGGCTGCGAACATGGACTGGATCTCGTCCACGTTGGTCAGGTCGCACTTGAACGGGATCAACACGCCGCCGTAGCCGGCACTCTGACACTCCGCAGCCAGGCTCTGAGAGCATAAAGAAAAAAAAAAAACCCGAACAAACAAACTGAAAAATTATCACTTTAAATGTTTTACTGCAATAAAACTTCTTTATTTCAGTAACTTCACCGGTGCATTTAAAAGAACTTCCAAGCCGTGCCATCAGCGGTCAGCTAAATTCAAGGAAATTTATGGAAGTTTCTCTGGCAGGCTCTTCATATAACATATACAATAATTTCTGATTTAAAGTGCTTCCTATGCAAAAAAACCCCAAAACAAAACGCAGAGGTGTACCGATACTGATTTTTAAAAAACCTGACCTGCAGTTTCTGATTTTGGCCGTCAAAGATTTTATTGCCTGAAATAAAGTTAAAATCAAAATCAAATGAAATTTTATTTGTTAATATAATACATAATTATGTGTATTTTTGTGTTTTTACATCACAAAAATACACGGTCATAGAACACACAGTCAGCAACTTTTGCCGTCATTACATATCAAATTGTTGATTATTGCTACATATTGCAGGAAAAGTTGCTGAGTTGGCAACAGCAGGGTCACTATTGTTGATTATTATTATTATTATTCAGGTCACGTCTGCAAACATGCAGACGTGACCTGGCCGGCTGGTCTGTCAGTCAAACCTCTGCGGTTGATTTTTAGATCATATTTGCATCGACCAATCACCATTCTCCCAAAATGAACAAAATCAGGAGAGTGGGAGGGATTTATCGGCGCACCCATGAAAGAAAAAAACAAAAAGCATCGGAAATGCTTTTTGTTTTGCATTTTTTCAAAGACAAAAACTGGTTTTATATAATTTCTAATTGTGTAGAAGAGGCACAAAAATCACACATGAGAATCACTCAATCTTTGTGTAGTTACTTTTTTTTCTTAACTCTTACTGCACTCACCTTTTTCACACAACTACATTTTACTTCAACTTGATTAATATTATTTTTGAGAGATGCTGCTCTTACGTGACTGAAACGTTAAACCCCATCAACCACATGTGCAGGTCAGGTTTTACGGGTTTGAACAGCCTGACCTGTTCAAACCCGTCTGAAATAAAGTTAAAATCGAAACTTTATTTGATTTGAATAAAGTCAAATAAAATCACTTTCCGATTGCAGTTTTCTGGCTGATCACCGATCTTCATAAAAGGCTGATCTGCCATGTCCAATTTTAGCTAATACATGATTTTTCTTTTTCTTTTTTGGGGGGGGGGCAACTGATAATCTGCCATAATGAGAGTCATCACTGATGACCTGAAATTAAGAAAATCTGCGTTGATTTATCTTTTCTCTAGAGCACAGTTAGATGCTGGTAATCCTAAGAATCATGGTCATATTTTTTTCAACACAAAAAGCTATTAAAAACTTGTTCGGTGGAGATACAGATACTATTCATTTCTGTTTGCCCCCATCAGAATGTAGCCCTGGGCAGAGGGCCACATCGTTCTCATCGGTGACCGCAACTGCCTGGGGAAATGCAGCCCAGATTTATTATGTTTTCCTATGTTTTCAAAATTGCAAATACTGAAAAGGCCAGATAAAATCAACTCCGGGGTTTTTACGGAGTCTAATTAAACTCAGTTCACACAGACAGCTGCAGGCTCTGCATTTCATTGTGCAGAAGCAGATTTGAGAAGAACTGAGGATGAATACAGTCACAAGAAAGTCTTGTGATGAAGCTGATGCCTTAATTTCAAAGGGTTTCTGGGCAAATAGCTGGGTTTTTGGTGTTGGAAAGAGGGTGAAGAGTGTCAAATTGTAATTAGATTAATGACTAATGAAAGAGTTATTTAAATGCGTCATTAATTTATTAAAACTGGAAAATACATAGAAATTATTTATTAAATACAGAATTAAACTATACGAGTTTCAATTACATGCATTGATTACGTTTTAAAAACTGGACAGAACAATGTAATGATTGATTACATTTTCATATTTAATGAAGTTATTCAATGAAACCTTTAGCTTCACCCATCATGGGATCAGGGATGTTTAAATTCTTATTTCCACTCAAAGTGTAGAAATAATACATTTTTGCAATGTATTTGCTACGAATTCAGGCTGAGCAGCTCCAACCTTTATGAGTCTGTTTTGGTCTGAAACGTCTGCAGCAGGATAACAAGTGAGCTCACTGTGAGCCTGCAGGGAGGAAGCTGCCACAGACTTCAGGCAGGATCAGTGTTAGCTAACACCAGCTAACACTCCTAAACGTATTTGTTTATTATAGTATTGAAGTTATTTCTCTTCTTCCCGGTGAAGCTATGGACCTCAAAGTCACGGCAAACGTGGAAGAGGTTCCACTTGACTTCCTGTCGGAAGTAGCCAATGAGACGTCTGGCTTCCCTAATCCCGCCCACTGATTTTGACGGGTGAAGTTGGCCCAGGAACATGGGATATTTTATCAAATCATAAAATAATTACGTCTTTTTTTTTTTTTTACATAAAAATTATACATTTCATTGTACAATGAAATGTATAATTTAATTCTACATTAAATTATATATTTAATGTAGAATTAAATACGTTAATTTATGTAATAAATTAACGTATTACATTCGTTTGTCACTGATTTCTGAATTGTCAACTTGCACGTTGTTTCGACGACTTTTTATTTCCGCCTTTTTATGACCCAAAGTGCTCTGAACTGCTTTGTTGCTGAAACGTGCATTTCAAACAGCCTTGAAAGATTGGTCGCTTCACGTAATAAACGATTTCCATAATTATTTCCAGCTTTAAAAACAAAAACGCCACATGCAAATCATTATTCCACCAGTAATTTATTCATGGGAATTTGGCACTGTTCACTCTCCATACACACAGACCATTAGTTTTTATTGGACCACTGGAGGAAGTTGGGGATTTGTACTTAATTTGTGTTCCACTTGACATGCCCACTCTTCACCTTACCTAAGATGGTTAGCTGCTGAACAGTGTTGCAATAAAGTTGAGCGTGAAACGAACCTTTATTTTCTCTACGTCCCTTGCGCAGCCCACCACCTTCATGCCGAACCGGACCAGCTCCTTCGCTGTAGCCGCTCCAATCCCGACCGAAGCTCCGGTCACCAGAGCCACTCTGTCCTTCCAGCGGTCCATCACTCCTTCTCGGCCGGGCGTTCTTCAGCTAAAAACGGCGACCACAAAGCATGTGACAGGGCGGCGGAGCGACCAGCGAGTTTCTATAGTTACGAACCCGTGAACGCAGCACGCTGGTGGTGACGCAACACGTTATCTATGTGGCGCGTAAAGGCCAAAAACACAGGGAACCGTTGCGAATTGTATGGAGGCCAGTTTCTGCCACTGTATTGAGAAAAGAAAAATGTAAAAAAGTAAGAAATATTTATATATGTTGTATTTTATGATACAACATTCATAAATATGATCTAATAATGATATTTATGTCAAACCTCTGGGTCACATAAATTAAAATTACTTTCTGTCCATTTTGTGTTTTTGATTTGAAACTAAAAGAAACATCATCATCATCAACAACTTTGTTTATTAAGTGCTTTAACACCAGCCACAGCTGAAACAAGGTATAGAATATCAGTAACAAACTAGAAAATTCCTGAAGAAATTTAACCGGGCCCTGCCAAAGCGTGCCCGTCGGTTTGGACCCAGCGTTCTGATGCTAAAAATTAGCATCAATGCTAAAGAAAGCTGCAATGTAATTAATAGCATGTGGAGAATCACAAGAATGTTAACTAACCTGGATGTGCACCATTTAGTATGTTAAAATGCACGAATCAGCTAACATTAGCCAAAATGCTAATGTTAGCGTGAATACTGTCAGTAGCATGTGGACCATCACTAGCATGTTGTCTGTAATTGACTTACTCCATTTAGTACACTAAACATAGCTAATAAGTAAGAAAAATAGCTAATAGCTTCTTCTGTGTGTGCGTATGTGTGTGTGTGTGTGTGTGTGTGCGTGCGTGTGTGTGTGTGTGTGTGTGTGTGCGTGTGTGTGTGTGTGTGTGTGCCTCAGCACAACAGAAGAGATCTACACAGTTAAAACAGGGTGCAACACAAATATGCACATATACATAAGATTATTAATGTTAATTCAGCATTTATTTAAAAAAAAACAACAAACTTGCTAATTTTTAAATTTCATCTTAATTCTTTAGTCATTCAGAGGTGAACTGCTGCAGGAGCTTGCCAACTCGTGGATGAACGTCAATTTCCTGGCAGAAGGCAGACTGTGCAATTCCTTCAATCGTAAAACTATTCACAGAAATTAGACATTAACCTTGAGTAATAAAGAGACAACAACGGTACCACATTTAGAGAACAGTGTCTTAAAAAGCTTTCTGTCTCCATCAGCCTTTATCCACAACACTGGTTGAATAATTCTTCGCATACACTCTGAATTTCCACTTTCACTTCTGCAGTTTTAAAGCTGAACATTTGACAGATATCATCTCCGTGATTTACTGCCATGGCTTCTGGTGGCGTGCGCCATCAGAGACAGCGGGTAGACAGGCTGTACTCGCTCCGGGACGCTTTGGTTCAATGAGGGACCATCCACCCACCAACCCGCAAACCATAAAAATAGTTTGCGGGTGGATTCTGACACCCAACCTCGACCACTATCTGCCCCCCCACCCCATCCCACAGCCAGCCCTCATCCTGAAGCTTCATTGTTGTGACGTAATGGCCACACCCGGTCTTGTGCCTCAGAGATAAACGGGCCTTTTTTCCATTTCTGCAAAGCTACTAGCATTTATCATACAAAACAGGTGTGTCAAACTCATTTTCGTTTTGGGCCAAATCAAGATCATGAAGGCTCTTAAGGGGCCGGTTGTGCCAGAATGTGTTGATAAAACCTGTTCACAAACTGTTAATATGTCAATGAATTCTTAAAATTACATAATATTATTGAAGATCTTTTCAGTCCCTTCAGGAACTAATAATAAATGCGACTGTTTATTTACTCGCTGTATAAATCATGGACTATAATCAAACATCAACTAAATTCTCAAGAAACTGGAGGAATTGATTGATATAAATAGGCAGTAAACAGATAAAAACTGCATTGATATGATTGATAATATAATATTTAATCACACTTAGTGTTTAGTCTAGTCTGTGGAGGGCCACATAAAAAGTTACGACGGGCCGGATTTGACCCCCGGGCCTTGAGTTTGATACATGTGATATAAAATGACATAAAACCTCCTATTCCCCCTTTTTGTCTGATATTATATAAAACTAACCTCTTTACGTTTTAGAATGTTTCATAGAATAGTTACAGATAACAAACAGATCATCTAACTGAACTTTGCTAACCTTGTCCTTCTCTTTTGGAAGGACAAAAGAGACAATTCAATTTTTCTTGAATTGCCTTGAAAAAAGCTTAATAAGCTTCTTCGAAGGGTGACGCTTCTTCTCCTTTTTATTATTATTATTTTATGTATTATATGTATGTTTTTATTTTTATATGGTAAACTAAATTTACAGTTCAACACAGAATTTGAAGCCAAGATTTGGGTATTAGAATTCAAATATTCTGTGATTTGAAGACATTTTTCTGTCTGCAAACATGTATTCACATAATAATCTTCCAGGCTTCACTGATTCAATCAGAATGCCTTTCCACACTCTCTATCTGAAACATAAGCTCAAGGTTTCACACATGGTTTGGAGCTCCAAATACTTGAGATAACGTCAACACAAAGGTGTGCAAGACAAAAAAAGAAAGGAAGAATAAGCTCTAGTGAGCCACCTTTGATCCGTTGGCCGCGGGCTGTTGTGAACAGTCATCGTAAAATTGATAAGAGCCTTTCTCAGATCCTGGATTAGACTCTGGAGTCGCCTCTCTCTTTCAGAGGTGAATTTTAACGGGTGAAGTCGCCTCGTTCCGCTGCAGAAGGGGAATTTCTCAACACAGTTATGATTCGGCCACAGAAGGGCAGGAAGTTAAAGCGTGGTGAAATCCTAAAGGACAAGATGGTGAACAAAACAGAAAACTGTGCTGATTAATAATAACAACGACAATAAAAACAATGCAACCCACTGTGTCTCAGGACAGAAGCAGAAGTGAAAGATTAAAATGCTGAAATATTTTTGTTGTTGCAAGCAACAAATATGTGTTCATTTTTAAAGATTAGTAAATTCTAAGCCAGCAAAAAAAAAACCCAACAACTTTATTTTGATAGAGCACAATTCGAAGTGAGTCAACAGTTTGTCATAAGCGTAGCATTTTTATAATCTCAGCTGCATCCTCTGTGGCATGATCACCTGGAAGAGGAATTTAAAGAGAAGATCAGATATAGATCCTGCTTGACAAAGAAAGCCCCCCCAACGTATTTTCTCAATTCTGCTTCTGGTTGCTCTAAGTCTTATGCAACTTTGCAGGGTTTTTTTTTTTTCCTTCTAGAAAACAGGAAGAGGGTGAATCATTGCAGGAGTTTTACCATCCACTTTTTTATTTAACGGAAAAGATTATTGGAAACGTTGTTGCTAATGATGCCATGCTTTTGAGAGACCAGTTTGCTGAACACGTTCATGATCCCACCTCATGTAGAAAGTTGTAAAGGCTGATTGGAAACAATCCAGACTTTTAGACATAAGGGGGAAAAAAGCAATCAGGTGGGAACAAGAGGGACAGACAGGCGAAACGGGAAAAAGGAGCTATTTTGCGCCATCGTATTGTGCAGTACAATGTTCCCAAAGTGACAGGCCAAATTTAGAAGTTGTTCCTAGAGCTTTTGATTTATCAGAAATGAAGGAAATGCTGTTAAATCAGCAGGAATGGATAAACATGCTCTCTCAAAATTTGTTGATCGTACAACCGAACAGAGTGACCCCTACTGTTTGTGGGCGTTGCCAGAAAGCCAGTCACATTGCCAGAAGCTGTTGTCAGCCAAGGGGTGAATCATGTCTTGCAGCATCCCTTTCTCATAGAAGGAGAGGCTGCAGCTGCATATCAGCAGGCGGGAATCCACTTCCTTCTGCTTTGTGGAGCCACATTTCAGAAGGGGTAGGTCATGGCTGAAGTCGTCCTGAACACAAGTGTTTGGATTCACTGCTGGTTGACTGAGAACATTTTCGCACAGTACTTTTGAAAATGTCGGATGACCCACTTCAGTGTCATTTGGATGCTGTTTCTATGGTGTCTGAGTTTCTCTAGTCAACATTGGCAGGAGGACGTTACATGCCTGCTCTCGGCTTGAGCTTCATGCAGCCAATGGTCTTAGGAAGATGGCACCTAAGCAAAATGCCTTCGTTGTCAAGAACCCCCTGGAATATTCTTCTCAGTCGACAGTAGCAGGTGTTTTGGGTATGAAAGTCATCAGAGGATTGTCAAATGAATTCCTTAAACAACACGATGCGGCGTTGTTTGTGTTACCAGCTGTCAGTCAGGCTTCGTCTTCATGGCACATGGCTTCCCAACATTACCAAAAAGTGCCAGTGCAGACAGTCTGCCTCTAAAATGCGTTCGGTTTCAGTAAGGGGTCACAGGCCAGTTAGTGTGCACTTTCACTCAGCAGCGACATGTCCCACCTTAAAATCAGACTTTTATTCTTTTAATTAGATTAACATCGTTAATTTCACAGATGGAGATCATCCGAGGAGTGAGTGGTGTGTGAATGCAGCCATCACAAGGTTCAGCATCACATCTGCTGCTCCACAGGTCGCAACACAACATCTCCCACCTGGAAAACAAGGTGGAGTCGCTCAGACAAAGAACAGCAAAAGGCAATCCTTCAGAATGGAAACACAGAAAGAAAGAAAAACCAACTACCTGAACATGAGGCGGGGCACTCATGACATAAACCACGGCATTAGCAACGTCTATCGCTTCCAATATCTGTTAAATAAGATAAAGGCTTTACTGCTTTCCTCTGTAAAAAAAAGTATCAGGTGTATTGATGTGTTCTTTTTGTAAATATGCTCACCTTATGCTGAGAATACGTTGCAGTGGCTTTGTCAGGGGTTTCGTTGTAGAAACGGTTAAAAAATTCAGTCCCAACTATGCCAGGAGAAATGGACTGAAGAGACAAGAGGACAGTCAGTTAACGACAGGACGTAAGACGACGTCTGTCCTATGAGAGACTGCAGAACCGGTTGGACCTGAATCTTTGAGGATCAATTCCAAAAACTACTGCATGAACTGAAAGGATAATAAGTCGAATTCATCAGCTAATCCAGCTAATCACATTATAATTTCAGCATGATACAATCGACAAAATCAATCAACTGAAAATCCAAAAGTTTCATCAACATCAGAGCAAAAAGCTGAACAGCACCTTAATCTTTGTAATGAGGTCAGAGAGTTAATTGAAACTAATTTAAAAATAATGTTTCTGATGCATTTTAAGAAACCGGAACATTTGAGCAACTAAATGACAAATTTCAAGAATAAATTTGCTGAATTTAAACTTGCAAACCAGTGATATAAAGTTCATAAAGTTTGCCGTTGATGAACTGCAGACGGCTGCTTATTTTCTGGTTAAAGCTGAGAATAAACAGCAACAATAAAAAACAAAAATCAGAAAATCTAACATGAGTGGAAAGGAAGCAACGTGACGCGCAGTCCACTCAAACAAAAATATTGATTTTTTTTAAGTTTTCCTACTTTCAAAATGAACGCTTCAATTAATTAAAGCGTTAAGGTCTCAGCCCCAGTTTATAAATGGACGGCACTGAAAGCTCACCGTGGCTCTGATGTGAGTCTTGGCCTCTATGAGCTCCTGCCTCAGGCCTTCGGTCAGGGCCGACACGGCGTACTTGGTGGCCGTGTAGAAATGGATGTCGCCGCTGTTAATCACAATGTGTCCACAGATGCTGGAACAGAAAGGAGGGGAGATATCTGAGGGTTACGCAAGTCAAACACGTACTAAGAACTACTGATGTATCCCCGCCACAAAAGTAACAAAAACGGCCCAATAAAATGACTGAACAGGATCAGACATTCTGTGCCAGAAGACTCTCATTGGACTCAGCAGTGTTTTCATAAGCAACCAGACACTTGGATTTTGTTTGCTGTGCTTGTTCATCAAAACCTTTTCCTGTTGCTGCCATTAACTCTGGGCAGCCGGTTACGGTTTCACATAGAAAGTCGTCTTCATCGGTGGTTTTGGGTTCTTCTGGCAGAACAAACGATGCCATTAACTTCATACGGACTATTTGTTTGTGTTTTCTATAAATGTGCACCAGACTTAGTCTGACATTTGACTCAACATTAGCTCATTCAAATATTAGCTAAATTTTTGAAAAATCCAGATTTGACCACATTGGTGACCACATTAGATATTTGTAGTGTTCCACGTCTTTTATCTTGGATTTAAACTTCCATCCTTAAGTAAAACTAAACTAAGTTTCTTTAGCAAAAGAAGACTTTCAGTCATCATATTGGCTTCCCTGTTTAACCCTGGAACTTTTCTGGGGGTTTTTTTGTCCAAATTCTTAAAATCAATTTTTTGTTTTAATGAACCTACAATTTTAAACACATCAGTGTGACAAAAGGACAAAGGGACAGAAAGGGACCGCTATTGACTTTATTTACTTCTTTCGATTTTTTTTTGCCCTTGAAATTAATATTAATTCAATACTGTTATTAACTATTAGTTATTTAACTATAACTGTACTCTTTTCTTTTTCTCCCTCATATAAAGTATTCTTACGTCACTCATTCTGTGCCTATTGATGCTTTTTTTTGCCTAGATAAAGTGATTGACGTGGCAGCTGAAGCCAATAACTAGATTTAAAATGAAAGAGAAGAGAAAAATGTAAAAAGATTGAATTAACTCCAATAAGGTTCCAGTTACAAATGATTACTTCTGTGATACTTAATGAACCAGAGGCTAAGTTAACGTGAACAGTTTTCTCTCCGCTGCAACAAACCCGGTGTGTTAAGAGAACAAATGAGTAAAATGAAAGCGAACCTGTTCAGGTTGATGATGTGCCCGTCATCGATGTTCCGTTCTTTCATCGACTGGTACGCTTCACGAGTGCAGATGCTCAGAGCCATAACGTTCACCTGCAAAG
This sequence comes from Poeciliopsis turneri, assembly GCA_922788865.1. NCBI lineage: Eukaryota > Metazoa > Chordata > Actinopteri > Cyprinodontiformes > Poeciliidae > Poeciliopsis > Poeciliopsis turneri. Next base: position 1,088,621 of record CAKLNU010000806.1, read on the forward strand.
CAACCAGCGTACGACATGCAGAGAATGAACATGTGTAGAAAATGGCTCTGCAAACGATTTATTACTGTTGGTTTTGCATCTCTGTTCAGTGTTATTGCATCACAACAGGTAATGTTGAAATTGCATTACAACATTACCTATTGTAATGTTGTAATGTAATATCTACATATCTGCATATATAGATATGTAATTATATCTACATGGCACATTTTCAGCAACAAAATGCTTTATATGAATTAGAATGAAATGCAATAAAACAACAAACCAAAGGACAGAGCAAAAGGAAAAAGAAGAAGCATAAAACTGCAAATTAGTCCCCAGGTTTAAGAATAAGTAGTTTGTAATTTAAGGGTTTCTCTGGATTCTTGTTCTGATGAAACTTGATAGTATTTTCTAAGTTTGTTCTTGATTTGTAAACAGGAATTTCTTTGTTATTAAATGTTTACTACTAATTGCTGAATGAGTAATTTCTCTAGATAAACTAACAGGAGTTTATCTGGATTCCTGCTCTGGGCTGAATGAAGTGTTTCTCCTTTCTCCTCTTCATTCTCAGACATAAACTATTTGAAGTGTCCCTGAAAGCCTCAAAACAACGTCTCATCAGATTGTCTGAGCCACAGTGAGTTCTTACGTCCAGCATGTTCTTCCAGGCGCTGGTTTTGCCGCTCAGCAGAGGCTCGGCGTGAGCCAGGCCGGCGTTGTTGATGCAGACGTCCACGCCTTTGTGCTGCGCTTTGATGGCTGCAAACATGGACTGGATGTCCTCCACGTTGGTCAGGTCGCACCTCATCGGGATCAGGACGCCACTGTGGCCTGCGCGCTTACACTCTGCAGCCAAGGCCTAAAACAACGAAGAAGTAGTGAAAACATTTGACTGAAGCTCCTGACTGTGATGACTGAAAATCTTATTTTCAGTTTTATTTAAGGATGGAAGTTTAAATCCAAGATAAAAGATGTGGAACGCTGCAAACATCTAATGTGAAATCTGCTTCCTTAGTTTCTAATGTGGTCAAATCTTTTCAAAGATTAAGATAATATTTGAGTTAAATGAGTAAGTTAATGTTTGTCTGATTATACAGATCAATAAACTCCAACTTTTAGAGCAGCTTCACTTAAAGACATAAATGAAAAAAATAAACCTAGTCATTAAATACATATGAATATATGAACAATCTGAATATGTCAGAACATATTCAAACTGAGCAGATGGTTTTAAATGTTTCCTTTTTGGGGTGTTGTTTTTTTTTTTTTTTTTTTTTTTTTAAGATTTCCATAACAAAACAGATTTCTATAACAAAACAGATTTCTATTGAAAAAAACCCACACCTCCACAGAAACCTCCAGAAAAAAGAATAAAATATGAAAATTTGCAATTTAAATAATTTCTTACTTTAATGATTTAATTCTTTTTTGTTTGAAGATAAAATATATATATATATATATATATATTTTTTTTTTTTTTTACTATAACATATGTTATCCAGACTTTTCCAGAATGAACAACTTTATGGTTGTTCACATGTTGCACTTTTTTGACACACAGACTGAACACATTTCATTTCAAACTTCTGTCTTTTTGAAGCACTTGACAGTTTTTCAACGACACCCAACTCAATGCAGAGCCAAAGCGCAGCCTGCTGCAGACATTCACTTCATTGTGTAACTCATGAGTCTCTGCGGAACTCCCAGTTTTCTGCAAACCAGTCCCGGTGGATTTGAACTGTAAACCGATCTGCTTATTCTATTGCATAACAGGAGCATTGCATATTTACAGGGTTTTGTTAGTTTATAAAAAACATTTTTTTATTTAAAACGCCCCTCTGTTCTCCAGATTGTGCAATCAAGACACACTATTAATAATCTCGGTACAACTTTGATTTATTTATTATTAGTATTATTATCATCGTTATTATTATTATTTAAAAGTATCCTCATTTGCTTTGATTATTTTAATATTTTTTATAATTGCTCACAGTTTTTATTTAGTTTTATTTTATCATCATCATTATTATTTTAATCAAAGTTTAACAGACCTGGATTTTGTCCAGGCTTCTCGCGCAGCCCACCACCGTCATGCCGAACCGGACCAGCTCTTTGGCGATGGTCGCTCCAATCCCGACCGAAGCTCCGGTCACCAGAGCCACTCTGCCCTTCCAGCGGTCCATCACAGCCTCACGGCAGGTCTTCACTGCAGGTCAGGAGGACAAGAGGGAGAGACGGAGGGAGCCTGGAGAACACCGGGTTCTTTATTGTCCGGAGTTCTGCTGCACGGAGACGCCCCATTCTGCGCGGTGCGTTCAAGGCCACTCCTCGCACTAATGATGGATGGATGGATGGATGGATGGATGGATGGATGGATGGATGGATGGATGGATGGATGGATGGATGGATGGATGGATGGATGGATGGATGGATGGATGGATGGATGGATGGATGGATGGATGGATGGATGGATGGATGGATGGATGGATGGATGGATGGATGGATGGATGTAGAGCCTTCTGATAAAGAAAGTGAGAGTTGAAAGGGAAGAATTGTGTAACCCACCACATCATAGTCATTGTAGTCTCAGCATGTTTTGTTATGAACAGCCTGGATCTCACACAGCAACAGGATTGTGCAAGTTCTGACTTTAGCAGAACTTTGGCAAAGTTCAGTTAAGCTAAACCAGGCGTGAAATCATCAGTCATGGTCAGTGTTGTGTAGTAACGAAGTAAAAATACTTCACTACTTTACTTAAGTATATTTTGGAGTACTTCATACTTTCCTCGAGTAAGAAATTTTTTGAAAACTTTTACTTTTACTTCACTACATTTCCGAACTTAATTGCATACTTTTACTCCGATACATTTTCAATGTGTGGTTTAGTTACTCGTTACAAAAAAGCGAGAGAGAAACGCAAATGTTTTGACCCACCTACTGATTGACTGCAACAAAGTCGGTAGCCTGCTTGCCTGGGCTTGTTCATCACCACCAATAGGATGCACAGGTTTCACTTCCCCACTACGTCAGAAAGTCCAGCAAACAGTCTGATTGGTTAGAGCTCCGTTTGTGTAGGTTTGTGCCGTTAAAATGTTCGTTTGTGCAGCTTTGGTTTCCGAGATATTAAAATGATTTTTTAGTCCATCCAGAGTTTACCATCCCCCCATTTTGCTCCAAAACAAACCAAAGTGGGCTGGTTCGTTAATGCTCCGTTTGTGCAGGTTTGTGCCGTTAAAACAAACGCAGCAAAGTTTTTTTCAATTTAGATTTTGACTATTCCAATATCCGGTGTGAGCGGCGCCTAGCTCGAGGTTGATCCGATTCATGAACGCTAATTTCGGCCAGCCGTTCTCTCGGTCTCCCCTTCCTCAAGGTGTCGGAGTTTCACTCAGGGAGAGTCAACAAATTTTACATCCAAACTCCTGAGAAACTAATGGAAATAGATTTCTTGCCTTCAAACTGACACAAAATTCATTTTACTTACTCTTTAAGTAAGTAATGGATGGCCTAAAAAATAATTTTTAATATCTCGGAAACCAAAGCTGCACAAACGAAAATTTTAACGGCACAAACGGAGCTCTAACCAATCAGACTATTTGCTGGATTATTTGAGTAGGTGGGGTGTCAGCATCACAGAGGTCTGTTTCACTTCTCCCATTAAACACCAAGTTAACAAAAAAGCTCTCCCTCTTCAGATGCCAATAAACTGCATTTCCCTCCCAATTCTTTTTTTCTTTTGCATAATGACCAGTTGTTGGCTTCTAGTTTGTGAAGTAGAGTAATCATAACGGCTTTTTTTCTTCATGTTGGCCGCATTTTCTGTACTGACTATTTTTCTCATTTTCAGCACTGACCTTACGAAAGGGAAAACTTAAGGCTTACAAAAACTTTATTTTCTGTCCTGGAGGGTTTATTAAGAAGCTGGTTCAGTTGTAAAGCAGGTTAAGTTAACCTAGTGGTTTAGGTAAAGCACCTAATTTTCTTAACTAAATGATGCTGCAGGTTTCATTTTGCCTGCACTTGGTTGTGTTCATTATTTTAACTGTATTTGACAAGTTTACCAAAATATAAAAAATGTCATTCAAACCGCATTTACCTTGTTTTACTTTTTACTTGTACTTTCATCACATTACTTGAGTTCATCCATTTTTACAGTACTTTCCATACTTAAGTACAAGACGTTTCAGATACTTTAATACTTTAACTCAAGTAACATTTCAATCAGTGACTTTTACTTTTACCAAAGTCATATTTTGGAGCGGTACCTATACTTTTACTTGACTCCGAGATTTCAGTACTTTATACAACACTGGTCATGATGGTAGAGAAGGGTTTAGGCAAGAATTACTGAATAACTCAAGAAAACATCAGTCATGTAACATGTAAAAGTTACATTATCAGACAGACCAAAATATGAATATCAAAATGAAAAGAAGTCATATAGATAACATAATCACAAAACAATTTTAAGTAAAACATTCTCCCCCCCCCAAATCAGTTAATGTTCGTATAAAACATGCTAAATTTTCACAAAAACTGCATGTGTGTCTCTGTGGCTTTTTTAAAATTAATTTATTTTTTAATTTAGTTTTTAAAAATACTTCTTCGTCATTCATTGAAGTTACTCAGAGTATCCAGAGATTTTATTCAACTAGTGCTGCTTCATGACACAGTTACTCAAATAAAAGTAAAAAATGCAGTTAAATTAACCAAAAGCTTGAAGCAGATGTAAGAGATGAAAAGAATCACTGAAATACTTTTTCAGGGAACAACAATGTGTTCACTTTTACAGCCTAATGAATTTCTAAACATCTGTAGCACCGCATTAAGTTTCATTTCCTCATAAACATTTGATGCTTATATAGTGGCTTGCAAAAGTAGTCATACCCCTTGAACTCTTCCATATTTTGTCACATTACAACCACAAAGTTAAAAATATTTCATTGGAATTCAATGCGAAAGATCATCGCAAAGTGTTATACAGACTAGTTTTTTCTCTTTCTGCAAAAGATATTTGACAACAATCACGCAGAGCCAGCATCCCCACTACCAAAAGGTAAAGAGTGGAGGTACTTGCCGATGTTTGGAGTCTAACATCCGAGGAAACCTGACCAAATCAGGGTTATCTTCGATTCGAGTGCTCAATACACTAAACAACATGCTACTCAGTGGACCAGACTTGAATAACAGTCTGTTGGGAATTCTCATTCGTTTCAGAAGAGAACAAGTAGCAATCATGGCCGATATCGAACAGATCTTTCATTGTTATGTTGTAAAAGAAGATCACCGAGACTACTTGTGCTTCCATTGGTATAGAAATAATGACTCCAGTAAGGACATCATTGAATACAGGATGAGGGTTCATGTATTTGGAAATAGCCCTTCTCCAGCTGTGGCAACGTATTGTCTCAGGAGAGCTGCAATGAAGGCAGAGCAACAGTACGGGCCAGAAACCAAACGCTTTGTAGAGCGGGAGTTGACGATGGCCTTGTTTTCACATTGACAGAAGAAGAGGCAATTTCTCTGTTACAGAAAACCCAAGCATCTCTTTAAGAGTCAAACTTAAGACTTTACAAGATCACATCCAACAGCATCCAAGTTTTGAGAGCCTTTCCAACTGAAGATCATGCTAAGGGCATTAAAAACCTCTGCTTGGACAGAGATGTAGTGCCCACACAGCAAAGCCTTGGATTAAGATGGGATGTCAAAAGGGACATATTCACCTTCTAAGTATTCATCAGTGACAAACTATTTACCAGACGTGGTGTCCTTTCCACCAAAAACAGTCTCTTCGATCCTCTCAGCTTTGTTGCTCCTGTAAGCATTCAAGGCAAATTGTTGCTGAGGAAGCTCAACATGGATGGAACGGAGTGGGACAATCCATCTTCAAATTCCTTGAGCATATATTACTACTTCTTGCTCCAACGCCAGTCAGAAAGAGCTATGTGTGTTTTCAGAAGCTTCGACCAAAGCAATCAGTGCCGTAGTATACCTGAAGATTACAGATGAAAACGGCCAGATAGATGTGGGTTTTGTCTTTGGAAAAGCTAAACTTGCACCTTCAACTGAGCCAAACGTAGCCAGATTAGAACTCTGTGCAGCAGTGCCAGCTGTCCATCTCTTGAACGATGAGTTGCCATCTGATGTTGGTCTTTCATATTAAGTTCCAATAAAATATACTCATGTTTGTGGTTGTAATGTGTCACAAAATGGCATGAACACTTTTTCAAACCACTGTACGTTTGAAATCAAGATTTCATTCATTTCAAAAAAGTAATTATAATCTTTTGAAGTTTATGATTTTAATGTGACAAAATGAGGAAAGATCCAAGGGCTGCTAAGGTTTATCCAAAGCATTTAAAAGAAGCACTGAGAAGCAACACGTCCCACCTTAAAATCAGACTTTTATTCTTTTAATTGGGGATTAACATTGTTAATTTCACAGATGGAGATCATCCGAGGAGTGAGTGGTGTGTGAATGCAGCCATCACAAGGTTCAGCATCACATCTGCTGCTCCACAGGTCGCAACACAACATCTCCCACCTGGAAAACAAGGTGGAGTCGCTCAGACAAAGAACAGAAAAGACAATCTTTCAGAACGGAAACACGGAAAGAAAGAAAAACCAACTACCTGAACATGAGGCGGGGCACTCATGACATAAACCACGGCATTAGCAACGTCTATCGCTTCCAATGGCTGTAAAAAAAAAAGATAAAGGCTTTACTGCTTTCCTCTAAAATAGGTATTGAGTGTATTAATGTGCGCTTGTTTAAATATGCTTACCTTAAGGAGAGAATATGTTGCAGTGGCTCTTTCAGGGTTTTCGCTGTAGAAACGATGAGCAAATTCAGTCTCTACTATGCCAGGAGAAATGGACTGAAGAGACAAGAGGACAGTCAGTTAACGTCAGGACGTAAGACGACGTCTGTCCTATGAGAGACTGCAGAACCGGTTGGACCTGAATCTTTGAGGATCAATTCCAAAAACTACTGCATGAACTGAAAGGATAATAAGTCGAATTCAGCAGCAAGTCGTGCATTTCAAGCAAGCGCCAACAGATCTGTCAGAGAGTCATGAACCAACAAACACACCTTCATAGGGCCGCGCCACATAAATGGGAATGAAAAGGTGAGGGATCACCTGGGCTTGAAACCCGGTCACCGCTACGAGGTTCTCAGAGAGTTCGTTAGTGGGCGCGGTGGATCTATCAACATGGGCAGAGATTAATCTGACTCATTGGAGGCTAACTGTGTACATAACGTGCGTTTTCAACAGTGGTGGGACACAATTCAGATTTTTTTATCGAGTTAAATACACTTTAATCAAAACCATATTGAGACAAAATAAGCTCAGTTTTCAATTTAAAATACTTTTGAGCTAAAAAATCAAGATATTTATTATATATAACGTGTAATTTAATTTATTCATCCATCAGATTGGTACAAATTGCTGTCATACAAATTCAGTCTTTTAAGTACCTCTGATCATGCAGGTAATGCAGACTGTGACTTCAACAAAATTACCGTTGAGGTTTGTCATTTGTGATGCTGCTACATGATTAGCCTTCAGCTGCTATGTTAGGCTGAAACAGCTTTATTGATTGGTTAACTCCTTTTAGCCCAACTTGAACACAACAGACTTTTCTATCTTCCATCATATTGTTTATAGTTTTTTTTTTACGGAGAAATTATCCTTGAGTTGGTTAAGAGAAGCAGCTTTGTCGTTTGTGGATGTCGCTTGTGCGTCAGATTTACGGGCGTACCAGTAACACATGATTACAAAAGGTTCCGACCGGAACCTTTGTATGCTAAGCTAATCCTGGTATAGTTTTCAGTGCGTTACAAAATCAATTAATGGAAGTTAAAGCGTTAAGGTCTCAGCCCCAGTTTATAAATGGACGGCACTGAAAGCTCACCGTGGCTCTGATGTGAGTCTTGGCCTCTATGAGCTCCTGCCTCAGGCCTTCGGTCAGGGCCGACACGGCGTACTTGGTGGCCGTGTAGAAATGGATGTCGCCGCTGTTAATCACAATGTGTCCACAGATGCTGGAACAGAAAGGAGGGGAGATATCTGAGGGTTACGCAAGTCAAACACGTACTAAGAGCTACTGATGTATCCCCGCCACAAAAGTAACAAAAACGGCCCAATAAAATGACTGAACAGGATCAGACATTCTGTGCCAGAAGACTCTCATTGGACTCAGCAGTGTTTTCATAAGCAACCAGACACTTGGATTTTGTTTGCTGTGCTTGTTCATCAAAACCTTTTCCTGTTGCTGCCATTAACTCTGGGCAGCCGGTTACGGTTTCACATAGAAAGTCGTCTTCATCGGTGGTTTTGGGTTCTTCTGGCAGAACAAACGATGCCATTAATTTCATACGGACTATTTGTTTGTGTTTTCTATAAATGTGCACCTGACTTAGTCTGACATTTGACTCAACATTAGCTCATTCAAATATTAGCTAAATTTTTGAAAAATCCAGATTTGACCACATTGGTGACCACATTAGATATTTGTAGTGTTCCACGTCTTTTATCTTGGATTTAAACTTCCATCCTTAAGTAAAACTAAACTAAGTTTCTTTAGCAAAAGAAGACTTTCAGTCATCATATTGGCTTCCCTGTTTAACCCTGGAACTTTTCTGGGGGTTTTTTTGTCCAAATTCTTAAAATCAATTTTTTGTTTTAATGAACCTACAATTTTAAACACATCAGTGTGACAAAAGGACAAAGGGACAGAAAGGGACCGCTATTGACTTTATTTACTTCTTTCGATTTTTTTTTGCCCTTGAAATTAATATTAATTCAATACTGTTATTAACTATTAGTTATTTAACTATAACTGTACTCTTTTCTTTTTCTCCCTCATATAAAGTATTCTTACGTCACTCATTCTGTGCCTATTGATGCTTTTTTTTGCCTAGATAAAGTGATTGACGTGGCAGCTGAAGCCAATAACTAGATTTAAAATGAAAGAGAAGAGAAAATGTAAAAAGATTGAATTAACTCCAATAAGGTTCCAGTTACAAATTATTACTTCTGTGATACTTAATGAACCAGAGGCTAAGTTAACGTGAACAGTTTTCTCTCCGCTGCAACAAACCCGGTGTGTTAAGAGAACAAATGAGTAAAATGAAAGCGAACCTGTTCAGGTTGATGATGTGCCCGTCATCGATGTTCCGTTCTTTCATCGACTGGTACGCTTCACGAGTGCAGATGCTCAGAGCCATAACGTTCACCTGCAAAGCAACCAGCGTACGACATGCAGAGAATGAACATGTGTAGAAAATGGCTCTGCAAACGATTTATTACTGTTGGTTTTGCATCTCTGTTCAGTGTTATTGCATCACAACAGGTAATGTTGAAATTGCATTACAACATTACCTAAACCAAAGGACAGAGCAAAAGGAAAAAGAAGAAGCATAAAACTGCAAATTAGTCCCCAGGTTTAAGAATAAATAGTTTGTAATTTAAGGGTTTCTCTGGATTCTTGTTCTGATGAAACTTGATAGTATTTTCTAAGTTTGTTCTTGATTTGTAAACAGGAATTTCTTTGTTATTAAATGTTTACTACTAATTGCTGAATGAGTAATTTCTCTAGATAAACTAACAGGAGTTTATCTGGATTCCTGCTCTGGGCTGAATGAAGTGTTTCTCCTTTCTCCTCTTCATTCTCAGACATAAACTATTTGAAGTGTCCCTGAAAGCCTCAAAACAACGTCTCATCAGATTGTCTGAGCCACAGTGAGTTCTTACGTCCAGCATGTTCTTCCAGGCGCTGGTTTTGCCGCTCAGCAGAGGCTCGGCGTGAGCCAGGCCGGCGTTGTTGATGCAGACGTCCACGCCTTTGTGCTGCGCTTTGATGGCTGCAAACATGGACTGGATGTCCTCCACGTTGGTCAGGTCGCACCTCATCGGGATCAGGACGCCACTGTGGCCTGCGCGCTTACACTCTGCAGCCAAGGCCTAAAACAACGAAGAAGTAGTGAAAACATTTGACTGAAGCTTCTGACTGTGATGACTGAAAATCTGATTTTCAGTTTTATTTAAGGATGGAAGTTTAAATCCAAGATAAAAGATGTGGAACGCTGCAAACATCTAATGTGAAATCTGCTTCCTTAGTTTCTAATGTGGTCAAATCTTTTCAAAGATTAAGATAATATTTGAGTTAAATGAGTAAGTTAATGTTTGTCTGATTATACAGATCAATAAACTCCAACTTTTACAGCAGCTTCACTTAAAGACATAAATGAAAAAAATAAACCTAGTCATTAAATACATAAACATATATACACATCTATGCTTTGAACACAATTAATAAAAACAAAATAATTTTATATGCAGAGGTTTTTTCTGCTGCTTAGTTTTAGCTGACTCAGGACATTTACTGGCATCATTTTACTGTTTTACCAGAAAGTCTTACAGTCAATCTGAATATGTTAGAACAAATTCAAAACTGAGCAGATGGTTTTAAATGTTTGGTTTTGGGGCTTTTTTTTGTTTTGTTTTGGTTTTGTTTTCAAGATTTGCAAACAAAATGGATTTGTGTTGAAAAAAAAAATTGCAAAACAACCCCCATACTTCCACAGAAACCTTCAAAAAAGAATAAAATATTTTTTTTTATCAAAAAATGCATTTTAAATTATTTCTTTCTTTAATAACTTCATTTTTTTTTTGTTTGAAGATTAAAAGATATATATATTTCGGCAGATTTTTTTACTGTGACATGGACTCTACCAGAATGAACAACGTTATGGTTTTATGAGTGAATAATTAACTATTACACAGTTTGATCTCAGCAGGACTTTAACCTGTGCAGGAAATTACTCTCTGTATCCCGGTGACGCGCAGTTTTTCCTCTTTTGTCTTCACATGTTGCACTTTTTTGACACACAGACTGAACACATTTCATTTCAAACTTCTGTCTTTTTGAAGCACTTGACAGTTTTTCAACGACACCCAACTCAATGCAGAGCCAAAGCGCAGCCTGCTGCAGACATTCACTTCATTGTGTAACTCATGAGTCTCTGCGGAACTCCCAGTTTTCTGCAAACCAGTCCCGGTGGATTTGAACTGTAAACCGATCTGCTTATTCTATTGCATAACAGGAGCATTGCATATTTACAGGGTTTTGTTAGTTTATAAAAAACATTTTTTTTATTTAAAACGCCCCTCTGTTCTCCAGATTGTGCAATCAAGACACACTATTAATAATCTCGGTACAACTTTGATTTATTTATTATTAGTATTATTATCATCGTTATTATTATTATTTAAAAGTATCCTCATTTGCTTTGATTATTTTAATATTTTTTATAATTGCTCACAGTTTTTATTTAGTTTTATTTTATCATCATCATTATTATTTTAATCAAAGTTTAACAGACCTGGATTTTGTCCAGGCTTCTCGCGCAGCCCACCACCGTCATGCCGAACCGGACCAGCTCTTTGGCGATGGTCGCTCCAATCCCGACCGAAGCTCCGGTCACCAGAGCCACTCTGCCCTTCCAGCGGTCCATCACAGCCTCACGGCAGGTCTTCACTGCAGGTCAGGAGGACAAGAGGGAGAGACGGAGGGAGCCGGGAGAACACCGGGTTCTTTATTGTCCGGAGTTCTGCTGCACGGAGACGCCCCATTCTGCGCGGTGCGTTCAAGGCCACTCCTCGCACTAATGATGGATGGATGGATGGATGGATGGATGGATGGATGGATGGATGGATGGATGGATGGATGGATGGATGGATGGATGGATGGATGGATGGAGGATGGATGGATGGATGGATGGATGGATGGATGGATGGATGGATGTAGAGCCTTCTGATAAAGAAAGTGAGAGTTGAAAGGGAAGAATTGTGTAACCCACCACATCATAGTCATTGTAGTCTCAGCATGTTTTGCTATGAACAGCCTGGATCTCACACTCTTCTAGATCCAGCAACAGGATTGTGCAAGTTCTGACTTTAGCAGAACTTTGGCAAAGTTCAGTTAAGCTAAACCAGGCGTGAAATCATCAGTCATGATGGTAGAGAAGGGTTTAGGCAAGAATTACTGAATAACTCAAGAAAACATCAGTCATGTAACATGTAAAAGTTACATTATCAGACACACCAAAATATGAGTTATGTGGACATTTTTGGTATTTTGAATGTCAAAATGGAAATAATTCACATAACATAATCACTAACTAACAAAAGTTCTGTGTCTGTTGTATTTTAACCATCTTCATTCATGAATAACTGCTTCAAGATGAAATTACTCCAGTAAAAAGTACAGCGTTGTAAAAAAGTACTTCTGAAAGTACAATATTTTTTTCTGAACGTTACTCAACTAAATGTTACTAATTACCACTCAACACTTGTCCACCAGACATCATCATTTGAAAACTTTTAATCTAAATGCACAGTGGGTTTGTGTATTTGTCTAATCTTACATTGTGTTCTTATGTTTCCCATAAAGCTCATCTTTCCTAATGCTTTCTTATCATTTTGTTAAATGACAATGTTTGAATTGTAGTTGATCAATATTAGAAAGTTTTTATTTTCTCTGTGTTCTCTCATGCTTTTTCTTTTGTTGTGTTTGTAAAAATATCTCATAAAACATCGGTTCGAGCGGTTATTTAAAAAAAAAACAAGAGTTTTGTTGAACATTTTTTTTCCTAATTATGTTTTCTTAATGGGATATTTTGAAAGCAAATTTGCTTGACCTTATAATTGAAATTATAAGGTCAACAGAAATCCAGCTCGTGAACCTGACAGCTGCCTTCCTGGTCAAAGCTCTCCTTCCTGCTTTCAACGTCTTCAGAACTGTTTCTGTTGGTCTTCATGATGCTGTTTGTCTGACAAACCTCTGAGGTCCGTCAGAGATCAACTAGATTTACTACATCATACATAGTTGACCCACAAAACATTAATCAATATTAACTTCTATGGACGTAACCAACGCGAAAGGAGTGGAACAAAAATGCATGTGACATCTCGTAGAGTTTTGCTTCAAAATTAAAGCCTCGACTATTTTCCATTGCTTCTGGACGTCAAAAGTGATGGAATCTGAAATGTGTGGCGGAAACACCTTGAATGTGAAAACGTTTCAAGATGTGTGCATACCCATAAAAGGAACTAAACTTAATCACTAAATGACTGAAGTGATTAAGTTTCTCTCTGGTAAAGTTCAGGTGGAGTCGTACAGTTGATGAATCAGTGCCAACATTGGCTATCAAAGGCATTTATTGTTGTGGAGTAAAAGGCTTTTATCACACTAATGATTAATTTGCCCTCACTTTCAGCTGCATCATGCTTAAGCAGCAACTAAACAGGGTGCAGTAGTCTATTCATTCTAATTAAATAAAACCCTTTTACACGCTGTCCCTCGTTATGTAACCGGGGGCAAAAAAAAAAAAAAACACACACAAAAAAAACCCCAAACACATAATGCAGTGTAGTCTTTCATCTCAAAATCCATTGGAAATGTGCTACACGCAGAGATTTGGATCAGTTATTTGAAGAAATGTTCTTGTTTATATTTTAGCTGCATGATAGCAGAAATAAAAGGGGCTTGCCTTCCCCTTAGCTAAGATCTGGATGCACTCTGGAGTTGGGAAAAGTCCTGTGAGGCGCATGCAGAACACCGCAGGCACAAATGATTAGGTACGGCTGAAGTTAACAAGCTTTCAGATGTTTTATGTGCAGACCGGGGAGACATGTAGGCTACAGCTGATAAAATGGTGTCTCTTGTTGCCTGATGTGTTTACCATGTGAAGCACTTTTAACTGCGTTGTTGCTGAACAAATAAATTCGACTACTAAGAAAAGTACAGAAAGGTAGTCGTATCAGTTGCGCACGATTTCCATTCATTAGTACATCCGTCACCTTTGGAGCAGTTTAATCCTTCTGTTCATGTTGTCCTCGCCCAGCTTGGTGTTTCTTAGACAAACTGAGAATGTACATAGCTAACATGAACAATGGATCTTGCATATCATATGACTCTGTTCTGTTTGGGTGTGAGACAAAAAAAAAAAAAAAAATCACATCATAATAACGTCTCAATCTTGTGTTGCATCACAGGAAACATCTACAAATGAAACCAGAAGTTTATGCACATTGAATAAAGAAAAAAAAAATCCTCAGTTTTTCCCTCATTGTCTGAAAAATAAACGCTTTGGCTGGATGGTGAGGGTTATTGTCCATTAAGAAGACTAACCACTTCCTTACTAGTTGATGTATTTAGATGTTGCTTCAATATTTCTACACATTTTTTTTTCCTAATTATGTTTTTTCCTAGTTTGTGAAGTGCACCAGTTCCTCAAAACATCCCCACAACATGATGCTGCCACCGCCATGCTTCACAGATGGGATGTAAAGCATCCCATCTTTTCCTCCACATGTATTGATGGTCATTAACTAAACAGTTCCATTTCAGTTTTATCAGACCACAGAACGTGTCTCTAAAAATATCTTTGTCCCTGTGTGCATCTGCAAACTGCAATCTGGCTTTTCATTTTTCTTCTGGAGTAACTTCTTCCTCCTGGCTGAGTGGCCTTTCAGTCCATGTCGGTACAGGATGCGCTTCACTGCGGATGATGACACCATCTTCTTTGCTTCAGCCTGCATCTACACAAGGTTTTCAGCTTTACTTCTGAGGGTCCATTTCTGACCCTAACTAAGTCAATCTCCGGCTCCAATTAGCTCAAATGTGCGAGTTAACCAATCAGAAGTTTCCAAATCCATGACATCATCATCTATCTTTCCCTCATTGCATGTAAACTTCTGCTTTTTTATTATTTTATTTTTTTTTACATTTTTTTCACAATTATGTCATTAAGCAAATAAAAACACATTCAGTAAATGCAACCTAAAGCAAGACAAGTTCTGATTAAAATTCAGACAGTGGAAAAAAAAGTGTTTGCAATTTTTCACTCACTGTGTGAAAACGTCTGGTTTCAACCGTGGCGTCGACCCTAAAGTCAAAATATTGATGACCTAATTTTGCATAAACTTTCCAACATTTGCCTTAATGTCTTCTTGCTTTACAGAGGCAATTTCCTTGAATAAACAAGTCTTATTTTAGGACTAAAAGTAGATAAAAAGTTTTACATTTGAAGTAGATGGTCCATGAACCTGCATCACCCCAACATCTTGCCATCAAACTCTGGTTAAAAGACAATGATGTAGACATAATAGCATAAAAATGACTTTTTTAGGTGTCTGGAGAATAACATAATGTGCAACTAGGAGAAATGTTAATCTGTTCAATTGGCTTTTATCTACCTTTTCCTATACGCCTGCTGTATTTGACCTCAGTCATCTATGTCCTCAATTTGCCACAGAAACGAATTGCTGATCACTGAAAACATTTTCTTCATAAACCACATAATAATTTTCAGAAATGTATGTAGCTAAAAAACATCACACACACACACGCACACACACACACAAATTAATGTGCAAAGGCATGCTGTAAAGTGAGCTTGTACAGAACGTTCAAATAAAAATCAGTGCAGCTGTCTAATAAATGTTAACAATGAGATGGGTTGAAGTATCTTGGCTGTCATTCAGCTCTACATCTCTGGGAAAGTTGTTGAAACTTGTGCTGGGACGATGTTGGTACCGTGAGGCAGGGTAAGCCATTCTGTATATCATTTTCCTCATTAAGGAGGATTACTGCCGCCCTGAGTGTCCTTAAACGTTGTGGTGAGGAGACTCAACTTCTAAACTTGCTAGCTTCACAGGCCTCTCGTCTTATCTCGCCATCAAAAGCTTTTTCGCTGTTGTGCGGCCTCATCTTTTCCTCCTGGTGAAATTCCTTTAAAATGGCCCACATCCCCTTTTGTCGCTCCCTCGGGTTTTATCGTTCTTCTTTTTCTTTTTTTTTTTGCGGGACGGCGGTGGAAATTAGGAAAAGATCTAGATTTTGACAAGTGGCACGAAGAAAAAATGGGTCATTGCATAAGACTTTCTACCTGACCTGTCCTGTTCAACCTGATCCACATTATTGTCCTGAAATGCGCAGGTCTTCATGGAGGCTCAACCTTCAGACAAAGGCGCCTTCTCTGTTTTAAGTTTCGGGACAACCTCAGTACTGTTCAATAGAGCAACGTGATTGGCTGAGAAGGTCATCTCTCAAATTGCAAAGTACATGTTCGAATAGGGCCACACCCTGTTTAGTTGTACACTCTGCCTGTTGTGGACTTGATAAAACGTCTTGGAGAGATTTTTCCAATATCGCTGGTTTAGTCATACTTGGTTTTTCCCCTTCCTTCAGCCCGGGGTTAGATCATTAAAGATCTAGTTGCGTGACAGGAAGCTATAAAGCCAGTTCCAGCAAAGTAACTCGCTCTCTTTCAGCTTGATTTGTTTTGTGAAAAGGTTTATGAGATGATTTTATTATAACAGACTCCTAGCAAGGATTTCAGAGCATGCACGTGTTCATAAATTTTATCTTTTCCGTTCTTTCCTTTGGTTCACTTGATTTACATTCTCACAATAAGGAAACTTCGATCCGCATTTTCAGGCGGACCAAGATTTGTGTTCTTGGACCGCAGCAGAGTTCGGATGAGCATTCTGTCCTGCCAGAACAAAGTGGACTATCCAAGGAAAACACCTCTGGTCCATTTAAAGTAGACCAAGTGGAGCTAACTGATCTGGTGTGAAAGGCTCCTGATGATCATCTTCACGGAAAAGGGGATTGGTCAGACGTCAGAAAACAGAAGGAACAACGCAAGGCAATCAACCAAGAATGTATGAACCTAAATTCGAAACCCAGCAAATTGTCAATCAATCAATCAATCAATCAATCAATCAATCAATCAATCAATCAATCAATCAATCAATCAATCAATCAATCAATCAATCATCAGCAGAGTCAGGTCATCCGGTCACCAGGCAGCAGTCTAAGCAGAGAGACCCAGACTGGCCTCTTAGGCTAGGTCCTCTGGGGGAATCCCAAAGTGTTTTAGCATATCTTGGGTCTTCCTCTGGGCCTCCTCCTGGTGGCACGTGCCCAGAACTCCTCCCCATGGAGGCATTAAGGAGGCATCCTAACCACATGCCTGAGTCACCTCGACTGATGTTGTGTCTTGTGGACTGGCCGAATTTCTCAGTCTATCTCTAAGGGAGACACTGGGAAACCCATGGAGGAAACTGATTTTGGTTGTTGTATCTATGACCTCATTCTTTTGGTATTTTGCCATAGCTCCTGATCATAGATGAGGGTAAGGATGTAGGTCAACTGGTAAATCAAGAGCTTTTTCTATTGGCTCATCTCTCTCTTGACAGATCGGTACAATGACTGCTTTACTGTAGATGCTGCACCAATTCATCCATCGATCTCCTGCACCAATAACCAATATTCCTTAATTTGTGAACAAGACCTCAAGCTACTTAAATTCCCCCACTCAGGGCAAAATCTATTCTTCGACCTGGAGAAGGCACTCTACACTGGCTCGAGAACATGACCCCATATTTGGAGGGACTGTTTCTCACCCCTGCTGCTTCACACTCAGCTGAGAACCACTCCAGTGAAAGCTGGAGATCACAACCAGATGAAGCCAACAGGACCACATCATCTGCAAAGAGCAGAGATGCAATCCTAAGAATATCCAAATGGATTCCCTCAACAGCTTGGCGTCACCTAGAAATTCTGTCCATAAAGGAACCGAATCTATGACGAAGTGCAAACCTTGGCAGAGTCCAACTCTCACCAGAAAGGAGTCTGACTTACTGTCGGCAATGTGGACTGAGCTCTAGCACCGGTCATACAGGGACCTAACAGCCCATATGGTACTCCATACCCCTGGACTACCCCCCAAGAGACACAGTCGAATTCCTTCTCCAACTCCACAAACCACAGATAAACTGGTTGGGGGAACTCCCATGCACCCTGCAGAACCCTGCTTTGGGTGTATAGCTCGTCCAGTATTTCACGACCGGTACAAAAACCACACTGCTCTCTCAGCTTGTATTCCTCTTATGCAAGGACAAGCTTGGGAATGTTACTGGGGGAATGTTAAAGTTTCCCTCCTGGATCTGGAATCCTTGCAGCCTGACCTTATGACTTTTTCAGTGATAGTTTTTTTAAATTAACGTTTTGTGGATGTTACTGATCAGTCTGCTTGCAATTTTCCACAAATCTGACTCATTAGCTCAGGAGAGGGCAATCCTGGTCCTCGAGGGCCGGTGACCTGTAACTCTTGGATGTCTCCCTGGTCCAACACAGCTGAATCAAATTGCTGAGTCACTTCCTAAGTGCAGTCAAGTTCTCCGGTGTGTTGAAGTAGAGACACATGTAAAAGTTGCAAGAGAACGGCCCTTGCGGCCTGGAATTGCCCACTGCTTAACATTTTTGTGTATTTTCCTTTTTTTCTGACCAATCACAGCAACTGGGCTGAATTTTGACCAATCCCCTTAGCTTCTTTCTAAATGAGCTGTTTCACAACATCTCTTAAAAGGTGAACATGCAAAATGAAAGCATGTGTGACACTAAACAGTAGCATTTGCCATTAAAATACATTTAAGATGCTCTGTAGGATTTGTTTACACTATGTAAACATTTCACGGCCAATATGGAATTCTTCTTTTGCACTTTGATAACTCCTCAGGGCATAATTTTATTTGTATTAGGGTTCTATTTCAAGAAGACACTTGAAAATGTTACTTGCACTTTAAATATTAACTATGTTAAAATCCTGTCTTTTTAGGGTTGTTTATGTGCAGCAGTTCCAATCTTCTTTCAAAACCGTGTTATGGCAAAAACGAAGCGTAAAAAAATGAGCAACTTTGACCTCAACTTTTTCAAAAAGGTCAATAATTTTGGGCTGCAGCAATCACAAAAAAATAAAAAAAACATCCTGGAGGGACTGATTAATGCTGTGTTATGTTTGTAATTTGAAGATGGAATATCTAAAAAACATGTGTAAAACTGACTGAGTGAGTTTAAAACTTTGATCAACCCAAAGTCCACCATGACTGAGCTCTGGAGCAATAAACTCTATGTTTGAACTTCAAATGGTTTGGATCATTAAAGTAGTCAAGCATTACATTGTAAAGCTGCTTGCAGGCATAAAGTAGTGAGAAATCACCATCGTCTGCTGTTGACATTAATTTAGTTACTGAGAAGAACAAAGGCGTTTAAGGTCAACGCATTCAAATGAAACTTCACAGAATTGGTGAAACTTGACAGAATTGTTGAATCTAAACTCCATCAGTCAAGGTAAAGTGAAAAATGGAGAGGACTTTGTCCAATTATTTTAAAAAGTCTCGCAGACCCGAAAGAGCTTAAAAGAGCTTGAAAACACTTAAGATACTTGATAAAGTTGAAAAAGTATTAAAAATACAAATATGACATTATTGTAGAAACTTCTTCCATCAATTGAGGGTATAAGTATTGAGAGCAAAGGTGAATCACTCAAACATCAGAGGGCATCAGCAAAATGTCGGTAATTGCAACTAAACATTGGAAGCAAATCTGCTCTCAGTCTAAATTATTATCTAAAACATTAGATAATATGTTTATTTCTTTATATAGTTCGACATTTTATTCCATGTGGAAAAAAGCAAGGTAAAGGAAAAGGAATTAACATTTCTTTAGTCTCTGTTTTCATTTAGTTGAGGACATTTGGCATTTTCTTGTCATCATCTCTTCTGAGATATGACCAGTCCAGAGGGAAATAGCAAATCATTCGGTGTGGGAGGGCTTGATAGGTGGGCCTACCTGACCTATAATAGTCCGCTGGACATCCCGTCAAATATTTCCCCTCCAAAGCAGCCAGAAAAAACACAGAGAGACGTAAAGTGGATTTCAACCATGCAGCTCACCTGGGTTTTAATTTGCTTTGCATTGTCCGTGAAGACCGTCTCAGCTGCAGGTATGTCCTGTAAAGAGTCACATTAATGAGTTCAGATCTTTAAACTTAGACGGACTGCGCCTTTTCAGGCATGTGAAATGTTTTATGTCAATGAATTTGTTACGCCTTCATAAATCTTTGGAGTTGACGAGATTTAATCTTGAGAAATTCTTCGATTCATGAAGACTCTGCACAAGACAAGTCACTAAATCAACTCAAGAGAATTGACATTTGGATGTTTTCGATGCAAAATCTGTTGATGATCTGCAGACCATCATCAGTGTGTCTTTCTTCCAGAATGGTGCTACCAGTCACAGGTTAGCTGCAACAGGTCCTGTGCAGGTAAACCCAGCTCCAGTCCAGGCTTGGAAAGCTTTTAACAGGTGAAGTTGTTGTTTTACCAGCCTTCTTGTCATCTTCTCCTCACAGGTCCAGATGCGTGGCAGACAGTTTCTCACCAATGCGGTGGCAGATCTCAGTCTCCAGTGAACATCGTGACGAGGAAAACGGTCAAAGACAAGCGCCTTACCCCGCTTCAGTTTAACGGCTACCAGGAGGCGTTAAATGGCCGCCTCGTAAACAACGGTCACACTGGTAGGTCTCGGGTCAAATTACCTTTACGCTGGAAAAAAACGGTAAATAAAGAGGAGGTCACAGAGGTGGAGTGGGATTAAAAATGCACAGAAAGTAATGTCTGGCTGTAAACTATAAAGATAAGGATGAAAAACTAGCAGAGCTGAGAGTAGTTTGGTGAGCAGTAAGAATTAAAAAAATTCTTTTTGAAGAGGGGAGTTTTGAGTTTTTCTGATTTCTCAACTTGTTTTATGACAAATTCCCTTTTAAATATTTATTTTTACTCTCAAATTTGAATTGTTTTTACATTTATTATTGAATATTATCCAGTTGAAGGCCAAGATAATGATCAATACTGTTGGCGCCAAGAGTTTAATATTGAACTTCTTGTTTCTTGCTTAGTTGGTTAGTTTGTTGGTTCCTTATTGCCAGTGACAGAAGAAAGGCAATATCTCTAATTCTTGGATATATGACGAATATATCAAGAATTTCATGTTCTTTCACAAACTTTGACTGACATAAAATCTTGTTTCTTGGTTTGTCGGTTGGTTGGTTGGTTAGTTGGTTAGTTTGTTGGTCCGATGGCTCTTGGGTTCCTTCCTTCTTGCTAGTGACATTGTTGTCATTGTCATTGTTTTCAAGTTCTTTGTAAATTTTGACTGACATAACATCTTGTTTCTTTGTTGGTTGGTTAGTTGGTTGACTTATTGGTTGGTTTTTTAGTTAGGTCAGGGTTAGTTAGTTGGTTCCTTTCTTATTTCCTGCCGGTAACAAAAGGAAGGCAATATATGACAAAAATCTGAAGAAATTATCTTTTTTTTCCCAAGTTCTTTGTAAATTTTGAGTGACAAAACATTTTAACATTTGAAAAAAGAATACTTTATTGAAAAAAATTTTATTAGAAAAATGTGTGCAAAGACATATATATTGCTTATGTTTTATAGATTTTTTTCCCAACATAATATGCTTCTAAATATATACTTCATTTTTCAGTTCAGCTGGACTTATCTCCTGATATTGGGGTCAGTGGAGGACACTTGGATGCAAATTACAAAGCCATTCAGCTCCATCTGCACTGGGGCAAGAACGGCTCAGCTGGATCCGAACACACGATTGATGGAGAGCAGTTTCCCATGGAGGTAATGCATGCAACAGGAGCATATTTAACTTTTTTATGACCTTTGTTTATTGTATGCTTAAATACAATAAACCTCCCCTCAGGAAAAAAAAACATAAAAACAACAACAAAAAAAAAACAATAAAAATACAAGTATATCTTTCATCTAACCTGTAGATGCACATTGTCCACATCAAAAAAGATTACAACTCTTCGTCTCAGGCTGTGAAGGACCCCACTGGAATTGCAGTTCTTGGATTTTTCTTTCAGGTAACTTTACTTCTTTTTACTTCATCGACAATCTGAATCAATGGTCAATGTGACACCAGGCACCAACATGCAAAAAGCAATGAGGGAAACTTTTCATTGTTGCATGCTACAGCCATTATAATATAGCATGCATTATACCTACTGACTTTAAGGTACATGTTACCTTAAAGTTAATAGGTAACTTTAAGGTAGTTAAAGGTGAGGTATTACCATTATTGCTTTTGGGAAACTTTTTTTTTCCAGGGCCTTAAAAATGGGATGAGTTATAACAGTAGCATGTAATTAAACTTTGAGGAGTTTACGACATTGTGCTCAGAAATGCCTCAGTCAGTGGCAGATATAAAGTGGCAACATAAATCTGTCCGTAAATATTGCTTAAAGACTCTTCAAAGAGCAATGAGTGTCATCTCAATGTGAGCAATTCATCATCGTTATCCTGAATTTTCCCACATTTTCAGCTTCCTCAGTTGCATCAGATGACTGATCATATATCTTCTTTTTTATCTTCATCACCTGTTTAGCACAGATCATCTGCTGTGTGCATCACCAGTCTTTATATAATCCTGATTTTATTCCCAGACACTTTCTTTCTTTGTTTCAGGAGTCTCAGTCAGAGAATAAGAAGTACGCTCCCCTAGTTGATGCTCTGAAGCAGATCATTAAACCCTGTAAGTTATTGCAGATTTCATGGAATAAGAACATAATCAAACCACATTACCTGCATGCTGATTTGTGTGGTTAGGCTAAAGGCCAGCAGTTACAGATTAACAAAAACACCATAAACAACTTTTCTCTGAACCCTCACAATGAATCGATTGAACCTATTGTTCCTTATCTGTCTGTTTTGAAGCCAGTAGCACCACGCTGTCAGGGGTCTCCCTGGAAATGCTTATTCCCCCTCAGAGCAGCTTGAAGAAATACTTCAGGTACAGCGGCTCCCTCACGACGCCCAACTGCGCTGAAGCCGTCGTCTGGACGCTGTTTGAAAGCACCATTCCTCTGAAGAGGAGTCAGGTTGATACGGACATTTTGTTCAGCATTGTGGGACTTTATTGATCGTAGCTGTGTTTGAATTAGCAATAGAATTGCACAAATTGAAATTTTGAAAATAAATCCACTAACTGGAAACACGGCAATTTAGGGAAAAAAAACTCAAGTTATTCAATGAAGTTTTTCACAGTAGGATGAAGTGGGGTTTTATTTTCCAGCCATATAGAGACAGCTGCATTTCGCAAAACTGCAATGGAGACACGTTTTTCACATCACGAGTCAAGTGATCAACAGTTGGACGTTGCTACTTATGGAAACGACAAAGAAGACAACGGGAAGTAGTAGGATGACGATGGGGGTTTTTGTCTGATTTTGACAAAGCAAAGCTGGATCCACCAGAACTCTCACAGCATTAAAATGACACAGTGAGAAATGTTTTTGTGATGATGTGCTGAAGGCAGAGTGGGGGAAAGAGTAGGAGTTTCTTAAAGGAACAGGGCCTGATTTCAAAGCGTCAAATTGCAAAGTGAAAAATTTTAAAGTCATATTTGTCATATTTTTATAACAACTGAATGTAACACAGGCACTTGACTGTGGTATAAAATGGAACTATGGGCCTATAAAATACATAATACCAACAGTTCATTAAATGATATTTATCACCAGCTGCCTTTTTGACCACTCGTCTTATATTTATGTTGATTATTGTTTCGTTGTGCAGCACTGATATTGAACCTCTTGTTGTGATTTTGTCTTCACTGCAGCTCTCTGCATTCTGGCAGCTTCAGTTTCCCGAAGGGACAGAAATGATTCAGACCTACCGGCCAGTTCAGCCTTTGAACGACAGGTCTGTGTTCTACTCTGCAGGAAACGCTTCCCTGGTCAGCTGGGCGCTGCTGCTCATGTCGGTGCTGCTTTCCACAGTCTGACCGACAAAAGCTTTGTTTGACGCAGACTCCGTTGGGAAATGTGGTGAATGTTTGACTGTCAAAAATATTTAGAGAAACTGAACAGATTATATATTAAGGCTAAAAGCTTCTTGCCTCATGCTTCTCGTCGTTTGTTTTGTTCAAATATTTACTGACATTTTCAGAAATCAGATCGTGGTTATAAAGTTACATCATTATTTAAGTTTCAAAGATTACGCTAATTTATTTCTAAACTGTCTGATTTTTTTTTTTTTGTGCCTCTAAGCAAATATTTTGTCTGTCGAGCTCGAGTTATTTTGAATATGTAACTATTCGCGTCAAAATGTAACCAAAAATAAAGAGAGTTTTTAAAAGAAATTAAGAGCAGAAATTGCTGTTGGATAGCAGGAAAAAATAAATAGTCTCTTAGGTCAAAGCTTTGTGGAACTCCGTCATGAAATGATTCCCCAGCCCTGAATGTCAAGAAGGCTGCAGATAAAGGAGGAGAATCAACGTGCAGACAGGAGAACGGGACGGTCAGATGAGTCATGAGTCAATGACTGAAGTCCAAACAATTACAACATGTGGAAACCAGAACAGCAGACGAGGAGCAACAGTGACATGTAGTAACAGAGCAAACAGAAGGAAGTAATAATGACTCTGAGAGGTAAATATACAGAGGAGGGGACAGAGATGAGAAATGGTCTAATTAGAGGAACTGACTGTAGCTGGGACTGAAGCAGTGAGGCTAGATGAGGTAAGTATCTGAGGAAGGGAACAGAATGGCAAAGAGACTCAGGCAGAAACAGAGGAAGCAAAATAATGACAAAAATAATCAATATATCTTACAAAATACACCTAAAAAGAGAAACTAAACTAACAGAAGGAGTAAACTACAACAAGAACATGATGCAAAGTGCAAAGCAAATTAAAAAAAGGAAAGAATAAACTGAAAGAACAAACGAGGCTCAGGGAAAAAATAATGAAAATATAAATCTATATGAAGAAACAACAGAAGATGAAGTCCACTATTGGAGCATAAATGACATGAAATAGTCGTTTGTTCTACTGATGACAGCTGAAAATCTTAACATGTGACTGTGGCTCCAACACTCAGCTCCTTCAGACTAGCCAGCAGTGATTAGCAAACATCTGGCTGAACTACGCATCAGCTGAGCTCATTAAATGAGCTACCTCTCAGTGCAACGCTGGTAAAAACATTGTTAAAGAGTTACTAGAGGAGCCATGTTGTGACGACTTCCTGAAGGCGGAGTTTCAGAAAGAGCAGGAGTTTCTTAAAGAGACAGCAGTCCAATTTTAAGATTTTACATAATGTCAAATTTCTTTAGTTATAGTTGAAACAGCATTTTCATAACAACTGAAGGTAACATAATAACTTGAGTATAAGATAAAATCCATAATACTGCCCTATTAATATTTATGACATTTGATAATACACTCTTCCTTTCTCACAACAGATTTTGCTTTTAATTCCTTTTACATCCACCAGGTGGAAGCACCATACAAATGATGGCTCTTTAAATATATTCAGAAACAGTTGAAGGTTTAATGTTTCATTTTTGTACCCATAACACCCACAGCCGTTGCATGATGACACAGTTTAAGGAGCACAAGAAGGAGTTGTGTTAGGGATTAAATGTCCGTCCAGTTTGCAGAAAACAAACTGCAAACTATCTTCCTTAAACTTAATCACAGTCTGTCACAGAACAACAATACACATGAATGCATTTGTTTGGTCGTTTGGCTGATAGAAAACCAGTAAGTGGTGGTAGCATCATGCTGTGGTGACGCTCTTCTTCTGCACAATAAAGTAGGAGTTAAGAGAGGATGGATGGAAGGAAAGCTTGTTAGCGTCACAATGTATCGGGTGTTTTTAGTTTATGTTGGATCTGTTTATCATTATTTATGTTCTACAAATCTTGCCATATTCACTCTTCTCTGTGTTTATTATTGTTGTTAAGGTGTTGCCATATTGGCTCATTCTTCTCTGTTGAGTTTCATGGTTTATTCCCGTGCTCCATCTCTTGTATATTTGTGTTTCTTTTTCTTAGACAACAGTCAGGCTGTTTCTGGTTCCTTCAGTCTCCTTCCGTCAGTCCGTCTGTGTTTCTCATTTAGGCCTAAAAGCCTCTCAGTTTTTACCGTTCCCTGCTGTGTTATTCCGTTCCCACGCCTGTTTATTCGTTTCCATGCTCCTTCTTCCATTCTCCATATTGTTTTTTTTGTCCATTGGAGACCTGTAAGGTTTTGTTCTTCATCACTAAATCTTCTGAACATGCCTCGTTTGAGCACCTTGGATCTGTCTTGACCATTTTGCTTCTTTGACGGATAGAGCCTGTAAAAGACCTGCAGGGGGCAGAGAGGCGCCTTTCAGCAGGACAACAATCCAAAGCGCAGCTGAAGCCATGGAAGGGTTTTGATCACATCACGGTCATGTCGTAGACTGGCCCAGTCAAAGTGCAGACCTGAATTCATTTGACAGGGTTAGGTTTTTCTATCAAATTGGACTGAATTTTTCTTGTGGGAGAAATACAACTCTTAGAGACAAGAAGTGTTCATTCAATATGGATACATGAATAAAAAAAATATAAAATAAATAAAATGAACCAAACGTGTTTTTATTTTTTATTTTTTTTTGCTTCCACAATTATGTTTTACCTTCTTTATTACTTTTCTTGTCTAAACCAAAATCTATGTTTTCCCCTTGAGAATTAATTTATACAATTTTAATAATTTCTCCACACACATTTCTTTCCACATGCAGCTTCTGCAGCCACTAGGTGGCAGCACTTTACAAGCATGTTTGTGCAGGTTGGTTGGCGATGGCCCTCGAACTGTGCAACTGAGCTAAGATGAACCAGGAAAAATATGGTTCTCGTATTTATGTTTTGGAGAACAGCAAATATTAATCTACCATGTTGTTGATCTAATGATAAGCTACTCTTTTGATATGAAAGTGGGAGGAAAATTAGTGTTAAGTAGCTTTTGGGGATCAGATGTACATCCTGTACCAGAAGCATTCACATTGCTACCTCTTATGCTATTTACTTATGTACTTTTTCACATTTTGTTACATCAGTTTCAGATGATCAGTTTCGATGTGCTGCTAGACAAAGCACATTTTTGTTGTAAAGTGGAGGTAAAACAAGGAATGGTTTTCAAAAACTTTAATGTGGAAAAAAAGTCACATTTTAGGAAGGCAGCATCACGCCTTTCTTCAATAAAAACAAAACAGTATCCATTCGATGGTAGGAATCAGCACATCCAGATAAAATTGCACTGGTGTCTTTAAATCATGTTAGATCCAGCATATATGGCCCAGTCAAAACTCAGACCTAAATCCAATTGGTGTTATCCAGTTTGCAGTCCAGTTCAATATAAATGCACACTGTTCTTCATTAAACAAAATAAAAATAACAAAAAAAAAAACAATAATCAAAATGCGTAACTATAAGTGAAAATTGTAGTTATTTCATTTATATTTTTTCTTTTTTTTTTTTCTTTTTTACAAAAATTGTCACAGCTGTCTTTATTTATTTTTTACTAGAACTTGGTTTGCACACTGACGCTACAGGTCTGTATCTCTTGTTCATTAATTGAGTGTTTACTGAACCCAAACACTTTTGGCTTTTGATCCAAACTCTGTTGTCTGCAAATTGCCTGTTAAAGGCAATAAAGATACAAAACTACATATATAAAAAAACAACATTATGCCTTTCTATTTTACAATTATGCTTTTGTTTCTAGTGTGAAATCCCAATAAAACATTGCAATATTAAAAATGAGACATTATCCAGTGCTCAGTGACGGCTGTTCTTGGACGTTTTGGGCTCCTGGCTCCCTGATGCCATCTATCTCCGTCAGCTCAGTGCGCTGATTATTCTGGATGTAGTCCCACATTGCACAGGAATAGACGTGTGATGCAAGCAGAGTTCTGGGTGCAACAGTGCTGACATAATCTGCAGCTTGCATAGTCATGCTCCCCTACACACCACATACCCAAGCACGCACAAACCCACACACACACACGCATTCTGACAAACATGAGCATGCTTTTTTTTAATCCTTTTTTTGCTGCATTTGTATTTGCTTTCTTAGCTTTGAGTCAAGTTAAATTTACTGTTGGTTCATGCACTTTTAATATTTTTAGCACCACTGCTTCGCTCTTTTTTTCTTTTTCTAACAAGGCCATCTTTTCTCTGTTTGATCATCGCCCATCCTCCTCCCTCCCCCAACTTCCTCTTATTTCTCTTGGTGTGACTCTGAGGTTTGGTGCTGTCTCTGCTCCGTTTGCAAAGTTTCTGTTGCTGCATGCACATTGCAGAGCAGAGTGCACACCGCCTCGCTTGGGGATGGGGAAGCCTCTGCAACACCCCCCCCACACATACACACACACATGCACACGCACTTTATCACACACAGAGGAAGACCTGAAGAAGTTCTCAGAAACAAGGTGAACATAAAAAGACCTTCCTGTAATCTGAAACGCAGAATACTACACCTGCATGGCGTCCATCCTTTTTTTAAAAACCTCAAGTTCTCCTGAAATTTAAGCTTTCTAGATCATTTTTTCATGGAAGTTATGATTGATGTCTGGGATCAATAGGGTCCAAATTTACCACCAATGCAAGGCTTCATCTCTGAGAGTTATTTCCTTAAAAGGGATGCGGCTGTAGTAGCAGCAGCGACGCATTCATGGGTTCAGAGTTTGAATTTGCATCCTCGTCTTTCCATGACTGTGTCTTCTAACTCTACATTCAAACTGACAAAAGAACGATCGCTGAAAATGCATGAATTCAGAGACACTTGTGCAACATCAAAGAACATCCAATTGAACTATTTGGTATTTATGATGAAATATCAAAAGTTACAAAACAAAATGGATGAGTAATTTGAGTCACATCAACTACAAGTTCACAAACCAAATAATGAAAACAAAAACATCAAGAAATACGGAAAACATTCGATTTTATGGCAATTAGCTTTTATTTAAGCTTTAAGGATGTTTTCAGACACTTCAGCATGCTAACCACAAGTGTGGGTGTGTGTGCGTGCGTGTGTGTGTGCGTGTGTGTGAGCTTTTCCTGTGTTGACCACGTGGTTCAGACAGGGTTAATAAAAAGATCGCGCTCACTTCTGGGTTTCCTCTCTTCTTCAGAAGTCGAAACGCTGGTAAGATCTTGACAAGTGGGTTTGTCTAATCATCGGGAAACTTTTTTTTTTTTTTACCGTTTTGTCTCGTTTTACGTTAAAATGCTTCATTATCACTTTGATTTTACACTAAGCTTCGGTAGTTTTTTTTTTTGTTGTTGTTGAATGATATTGAGCTGGAACTTTGTGGAAAACAACCTTCACCTTCACCTTCGCCGTCGTTCTTCAGAGTTTGAGCGGGAGCGCCCAGAAGCTACTGACATACAGTGTTGTCACCCATAAAGTAGAAAGCACTACTAAACTTCACTACATAGTGTAGTGTTTCCTACTTTATGGATGAGTATACTGTTAGCTGCAGAGGAGAGTGAAAGAAGAACCAAGTCGGATGATGTCGCTTGATTTGAACCTGTTTACAGTTTGTACAATGTTTTTTTACCAACAGATTGATGTTAATATTGATAACATTTATTGAGAAAATGATTAACTCTGATCTTTAGATGGGAGCATGATCTTGCGGTTGTTGCTTTAACTCAACTTTTCTGAGCTTTTTTGTTTTTTACATGAATGTTTTAATATGTTATTTATTGCCTCTTGCATCAGAGATTAAGCATGTTTCAGAAAGCAGATGAACACAATGTAAGGCAAACTAGATTCATACACTCTGGTCTGCACAATGCTGTGACTAAAAGTGTATATTTTTAAGGCTAGAAGTCACCAGACATCCATCAAGTTAAACTCTCTGGACATGACTTTGCTGGATTACAAAAAAATATATTCTTGATTAAATAAAACTTGGTTTTAAAAGTTGTCCTTTTTTTCTCTATAAGGTGAGTTGGAGTTTTTCTTTAAAATGATCAATAAAGAATCTTAACCTATAACCTGTTTCTCTTCATTGTTCATCATCCTGATTGTTGTGGTGAGCTACATGAAGGCCTTCTACAGCAAACGTAATGCAAAGCTACCATATAAAATAAAAATATATACACATATTTGACACATATTTACATTTTCTCAGTGAAAGCTGCTGATTTGATTGTGCATGTGACTTGGCATTAGTAGCAGAGGTGTTAGCACAGCGTCTAATTCCAGGGTAAGGGCTGCAGGAAGTTTGAGGGAACCAAACCTTGTCTTCCGTGAAGATCTCCCTTTAAAAAAAGAGAGAAAGAGAGAAAAATTTACTTCTGTGCAAATATTAAATTAGAAATCATAGAGTCACAGCAGAGTTTGTGCTCACAAAGTAAAAACCATCTTGATCCATGTCACCCAACACGTAGATGATGTCTCCGGATCGAAAGCCCAGTTCGGCCTGAAACCCAAGGACATTTATTTTAGGGTTGAAGACCCCCCTATCGATAAGTAATACGCAGAAATCTGTGGTTAGTTTCACATTTGAAGCGCTCACTTCACTGTCCATGTTGGGGGAGTTTTCCCATGGATCGTAGTCGAATAAGGCCACCATTCTTCTAACGATCACATCTTCGCGAATGCTGCCAGCATCGCTTAGCTCTGGTGTTAAAGACATACCTGTTTTGCAGAAAACATATTCTTTAAACAAGAGTAAAATAAAGAAGAAGAAAAAAACAAGTAGAGAAGCTGAAAGAAAATCTTAAGCCTCCCTTATAAACCTGCAAACCAAAATGTTTAATTAAACTTTTTTTTTTTTTACCACTTCCTACATAAAGCAAACTGCTCTAAGCTAACCTTGCACATGAGCTGGAAGAGGGTTAAGCTCTAATAAGATTTTTCCAGTAAATAACATCAAAGATACTTGAGTGCAAAATTAGTTTTTGCTTATTTAGGCTCATTTTCTCTTTATTTTCTGTATGTGAGTCACAGTCTGACATTCTTGCAAAAAAATAAAGAGTTGGCACCTGCGTGGTCCACAGGCAGGAAACCCTGCTGCATGAGAACGTGCTTCAGGTACTCGTCGTCCACTGGGACTTCAGCCACCATGTTGCTTGGCACGTAGCCGGAGAGACCACCGGACTCTCCATGGTAGAAACCATCTGAGTCCTTGTCTCCAAACACCTGGCGAGGCACACAGACTGCACGTCTCATCACTTTGTTCAAACACTAATGTGTGCATTTGTTTAGGTTGCTTTTTCAGAACATTTTCAGATTGCTAATTTTGCTAACATGTTTCTCTTGACGTCCGGATAGGTAGTAAAAATTATTAATGTTCTGAAGCGGCCCAGTCAAAGATTTGAAAATGTTTATTTTAGCATTTAGTGGCAAAGAGGCCTTCCGAGTTAAAAGACTCGGAGCGCAATACTGAACACGAATTACTGACGTCCCATTTAAAACATGCAAAGAGTGGAGTTTGATTGCCGTTTGAAGAAATTTTCCTCATTTTTTTCAACAAGCTGTTATTCATTCACATGTCAATAAATACATAATTAGAAAACTCACTTTTATATTGTTTTTCTATTTTCAATTTCTTCATCTTATTCAATGTCGAAGACAAAAACCCTCTTGGTAGAATTAGAATCATTTTAAGTCAAGTCAAATGTACTTTTATTGCACTTTACAAATAGGATGTTGCTATTCCAAAGTGTTGTACAAGATCATCTAACACAAACCTAAATCTACGAGGGGTATGAATGGATTTATCTTTACTATCCAAAGACCAAGAGAGCATCATTTTCTGAATGAAGTTTAGGTTAAGGCCGGGGCTGGGAATGTACCGGTAACGCTTAAGAGGGCATAGAACTCAAAAGAATGTCCTAATACTGCTACAAATACTGGTGTGTGTGTGTGTGTGTGTGTGTGTGTGGGGGGGGGGTGTGCGTGTGTGTGTGTGGTGTGTGTGTGTGTGTGTGTGTGTGTGTGTGTGTGCGTGTGGCAAAGAACTGAGTGAAAAAAGGCGGCAAGTCACCTAATGAGCAGCAAAAAAAAAAAAGAAAAGAAAAAAACAGTTACAGGAACTCAAGAGAAGAGTTCATGTCTCTGCACATGTTCAGCGGGCCTGCACAAACAGGAAACGGCAGTATGTAATTTCAAAGAAACCTCTCTGCAGATTGAAAATGAGGAAGCACAACACACGTTGCAGAGAATCACTAAAACATAAAGCTTTGACGGCAGTGAAGTGTCTTTACCTTGATGATCTGGCCAGGCACGAAGGGCAACTCCTCCGCCGCCGTGTCGGGGTTGGGAGACATGGCGGCCGGGTTGTACGGGTAAAGCGCCACAAAGAGTCGAACGGTGGGGATGGAGACCTGGCTGGCTGTCTCTAGGTCCCACTGCCTGAGGTCCTCCGGGGTGGCGACCCTCACCTCATCAGGGTATATCAACACATCCAGCTCTAGTCTGGTCTCCATCGGCGGCGGCGGCGGCTCCGACCGTCCACCTGGCAGACAGATGGCTGCTGTAGACAGCAGACCTCTCTTTAGCTTCATCCTAATTTGAGGTACCTAAGCTAAGCAGAAGGAGCTGTAATCCTCTTTGAAGCAAGTAGATGGATTCATTAGTTCAGCAAAGACTGTGCACTGTAAGACTGCAGTTTGAAAACAAATGAAGACTTCAATTGAAAGGATCAGGTCAATGATTTATCTTTTTCATTGCATCTTAGAGACAACAATATAAATGTGGAATATGTAGTGACCTTTTTGGAGTTCTTCACATTAATACTGCACAAACAACTGATTTAAAATTAAATAACTTCCAACCAATTCTAAGACGAGTCAAGCATACTTATTCAGTCTGAGCTGTTTGTCTGCAGTAAAGCTGACAGGGTGAATATTTTTGCCTTTATTAGGGCCATTTTTTTAAACTCCTCCACTTCCTGCTTACATGGCTTGACCCAGTTTACAAGCCATGGAAAATAAACACTTCCTCTCTTGACCTTTATTCAGCAGGGCAGGTGGCAAGCTGGTCCTAAAAGAAACAAAAGTTTTGACCAGGACTGTGATAATTGGGATGGACTGAAATGTAAAAGGAAAACTGATTTTGAAAGATCTGGGTTGGACATGTCTGACTTGTTTTCCCACATGATGATGTTCATGATGTTCATGATGTTGAAATCATGTTTCAACAAACAAGACAACATTTTTGTCATGTTTCAACCACAGATCTCAATGTGTTTTATGGTGATTTCACGTAATAGACCAATTCAAGCTGACAGATAATCGCTAATAGTTTTCTTTTCAAAATTTGTTCATAGTCAATGTTCAAGAGCAACCCAGGAAAAATAGACAAGGTGAGACAAGGCTAGGCTAGGTTAGGCTAGGCTGTGCTTCACTAGACTAGACTAGAATAGAGTAGATAGAAAAACTTTATTATTATCTGTCAAAACTGGCAACAGAAATTCTTCTTTGACAAGGGAAAAAAAATGGTCATTAGAGCAAAGAAATGTCTAAGAAGCTAATTGATCAGTAACTAGCTGATTAATTATCCTTGGATTCATTTTTCCTGTCCCAATAATTTAATGATGCATTAAATAGCATTGTTCCCAGATCTACTTAGATGAAGTTCATCTGTACTGACATTTTTTCCATTACCAGCAGCCGTAGTCAAATGTAAGTTCTTCAGACGCTACTCACTATAACAGCTCTGACTCCAGAGGTTTTAATCCTCAACTGTACTCTTAAATATTTATTTCTTGATAAGCAATTTTAAGAAACTATAGGAAACATTCACTCTCAGAGAACAACAAAAAACCTCAAGTTGCCAGAAAGAATGTAGTGAAAGATTTGGATTCCAGGAATGAAGTTCATTAGGCAGATCAGTCTGAATTATCTGGACACCAGAACATTTTATAGCAGTCCTAGAAAAGAGTCTCTTGACAATTGTGAAGCATGAAAGTGGATATGTTATGGTCACATCCACTTTAGATTATATTGTATAAAATTCATAGTGCACTTATATATGGGGAAAATATACAAAGTGAAAAAAATAAAACTGAAGCAGAACCAGATCTTTCAGTCTGGTCAGTGACCCAAAACAGACCAATAAATCCATCAAAGTCTATCTGAGAATTCAAAAATGGAAAATCCCACCAGAACAAGATTTTCTAAACGTCAACCTTTTACCACTGGCCCATGTCAGTGTTCAAGCAAAAAGATTCCCACTAAAGAGCTGGTAACAACTGCTGACATTTCATCATTGAAAAATAAAACCCACCCCCAAAATAACAGGAGTTTAAGTAACTGAACAGGGCGCATCAAATACATGCGCAATGTATGAAGCTTGCTGTTTATTTAACACAAATCATGCTACCCAGTCTGCAAACCACACATTTCAGTTACAATGTAAGAATAAACTATCTTGTGGCTTCTTAGAGCGCTGCAAGATTCGGGGGTTTGTGTGCTTTGCTACATTTTTCTGTAGTCTCGCTCTGAGCAGCAGCGCATCCACAAACTCCAGAAACTTTTGTAAGACATTGCCAGATGGGGTAATCTGGCTGACCAAAACCACTTACGCTGGTGAAACCTGAAATTTAGGTGTCAAAAGAAAAGCACTCAAGAGTACTGTTCAAATTGGAATTACTTACAGTGAAAAAGTATTTAGGCCACCTCGTCTGCCCTAGAGATTCTACTGTCAGACTTAAATGTCACCAAACAAATTTGATTTTAAGTCAGGTATTTTTTCAGATGATCATTTTCTTAATCAAAACTCAAATCTATCCTTTTCTAAAAATTATTTGCCCCTTATTATACTAAGCGCATTAGCCACTTGGACTATTGGTCTCTAGATTCAAAAAGCCATTTAAACAAAACCTTGACAACAGGATGTCGGTTATAATGCTAAAGAAAACCCAGGTCATACCCCAATCTGAAGAATAATGTCACTGAGACCCATCAGAATAGAGAGAGCTCTGAAACTGTTTCTAAGGCTGCTTTGGCACTACCACTGTCTGACCTTACAACAAACGGACAATGAGAAAAGTTGGGAAATGCTTCTTTCACATTTACTCTAATTTCCTTGGCTATCATATTTTCTTTGTATGTTTTATCTGGCTGAGAAGAGGGAAGTCTGGGCCTTTCTGTTTAGGCTGCTGTCTGACTCTGGAAAAGCACAAGAAAATGGATGAATAGATGGACGCATAGCTAGAAATATTTTTGTACTTGTGTTCTTGTAGTTTTTTCATACAGATTTTAAATGAGAGACGATGGAATTTAAGGATGATCGGTATTTTTCTGCTTAATCCAGAGGGTTTATTGGGAAACATTAACACACAGTCACATCAAATATGAGACACCCGATACTTGAATGAGACAGTTCAGAACATGCTTATCCTATCGTGTTGCATAATTCCTGTGTGTTTTGTTTTATCAGGTGAAACGTTTGCACACTGTAACGCATGTATTTCCCCAGAAGCGAAAGAAGCAAAGAAAGTGTAGCTAATTCATGCTTGTACTGGAACAGTCTTTCTTAAGTTTCATTCATGCAGGTTTTAACTAACAGTCCCACGGTTTCTTTACTAAGTCTGACCAGAAGGTGGAGCTGTAAGAGCTAAAGTTGCAGGTTGGGAGAGAAAGAAAGCATTGTGAGAAAAACTCAGATTAAGAATCTAAAATCAAAAAATCTCTAGATCAAAATGCATACAATACAAACAAAACTTTTTGACATGTAAACAATTACAATAGAAAGATCCATGAGATGATTTTAAGTTGATCAAATTTTCTAGTTTAATCTATAAATCAAAATCAAACGAAGACAACTCTCGATGACCCAGAGTTGTAAAAGAGGCTTAAAATCAACATTTTAAATAAAATGAGACCTATTAAATATTCTAGTGAGTAGTTAATCTTTTATAGAGGTTTACAAATCAGTATTTCTAACCCTGAGTCTTTTTTCTTTTTTTAAATTTTTTGTATTGTAATTTTATGTCACAGACCAACAAAATGTGACATCACCTCAATGATAGCTGCAAATACGTTTTGGTAAGTCTGAAGAGTTAACTGAATTAAGAGTGTATGTAAACTAACATATGACAGTAAATTCATCTAAATTGTTCCAATTGTTCTGTTGAAAGGTGAAGTTCTGCTCCTGCTCAAGTCCTTTTCATCCAATGAACAGTTTTGTTTTTCAGGACACAATCATCTTCCCATTAAATCTGAAACTCACTGGGATCAATGTGGCTCATTTTCTTCCACTTGTGTTTGGCTAAAACTCTACTTTAAACTCCTACATAACGTCCTCCCTGACCTGTCTGCTGTGGTACTTGCGCTTCATGATGCTGTTTGTTGTCTGATGTTATCCTGCTCATGATCTGATTATTTGACCCAGGCCTGTTGAAGCACAGACACAGTGGTGGTTTCTGATCTGGGTGACATGGGCTTCCATCCAGAGCGGCATCTCATCAGGGTCGGCATGACCCTCTAATCCCCGTCAGTCCAGAAGGTCTCAACCCTCTTTGGTTGAAGTGAACTCTGGTGTGGTTTTAATGCACATGTGAACGCCAAACCACTCGACTAGAGTGCAGGGCATTCTGGGTAAATGCCCTGCTATAATTTTGTCTATCGGACTGCCAGTGGAGAAAGAACACCCTATAAATGTATTTTATGTTTGAAAACGTCTCACAACAGCTAACCATTCAATACCAGTTGATTCCCTGCTTTCTGCACCAGCATGCTGCTGCCACTTCAATAAACTCCATTTCCCAGAAGGCCTTCAGTGCCATCCATCCCCATCCTCCTGCTCATGTCTCTCTGCCTCCCATGTATGGAGTGTCACATCATTTGCACAGACACCCACCTTCCCGAGTGATGACGCAGCCCGTGGAGAGTGTGTGAAGAGGAGGAGGAGGAGGAAGGTGTGGAGGGAGGAGGATAGAGAGGAGAGAGAGAGAGAGAGAGGGAGAGGAGAGAGGGTGTCCCGTCTGCGCTGAGCCTCAGACAGACAGCAGGGAACAGCTGCAGCACACGCTTCGCCTAGGATTTCACTGCACTGCAATTTCAAATATCAGCCGTTTTCATCCACGAAGCCCACGTCGCGCAGCTCGACTGAGCAAAGCCCCCCGTCCCCTCCCAGCACTAACCAGTAGAGAAAATGGTCGACCGCGAGCAGCTGGTGCAGAAAGCCAGGCTGGCCGAGCAGGCAGAGAGATATGATGATATGGCAGCAGCCATGAAGTCGGTAAGTCCAATCCAACAGCAGGGGGGGGAATGATGGTGATGATGATGAGGGATGGGTGGGAATGTGTTTCTGGTTCTTGTTAGCTCCGTTTTAACTGCTGCCACACTCAGCAGCTGCTGTAAAATTGCAGTAAATCTCTTTATTACATTGTCATCAGCTGGACTGCAGCTCAGCCCCCCCCCCGCCCCCTCACTCCGCCTCCTCCCTTACCCCTACCCCTGTCCTCTGAGTCGGGTCCAGGCCGTGTTCTGCTGCTCATTGGGCGGTGCCTTTCTGTCGACTCAGAGGATGTTACAATGAGAAAGCGTGCAGGCCTTGACGTTCATCTGTGGACTGAGACAGGAGCCCGGCATCAGACTGCTGCAATGCATCAACAGATTTCTCAATGTTGTATTCATGATTTAATCGTCCGGTACCGCTATGGCTCATTTTCCTCCATTTTGGAGGAAGAGGTGCTGGGAGCAATGCGAGGTTCCTCAGAAAGACAAAAAAAAAAGGAAAAAAAAAAAGAGAGAGAGAAAGCCTATCATCTGCTGATGCTTCCTCCTCCTCCTCCTCCTCTTCCACCTCCACCGTCTCCATCACCACCTCCCTCCCCCCATCTTACTCCCACTCCTCCTCCTCCTGGTCTTTGTCATAAATTATACACTACTGCTCCTTTTAAACATGTTTTATCCAACCTTTTACTCAAATACACCCAACAAGAGCTGCTCTCTCCTTTGAAACAAAAGGTAAGATTCAGCAGGTTGTCTCTGGAATATTCTCTGTCATACTGCAGTGAGTCAGTTTGAGCAGATTTCTTCCTCTGCCGTCTCCTCGGTGTGCGTCCAAGGCAGCAAATCGGAGTCGTTTTCGGGTTAACAGCTCCTGATTTAACAGCGTAATAGCTGATGTGAAGTGGATGACATGGATGGGCTGCCTCACATTAGCTCCCTCGGCTCTTATTGGTCAGCGCTGAGAACAGATCATTTGTCTGCTTGCCTCTCTTCCTCCCTTTTTTCTTTTTTTCTTCTCCTGCCTCCTTTAATGACATATCAGTACTGAAAAAAAAAAAAAAAAAAATCGCTGTGTCACTGGTACCGGAAACATCCTTGAGCTGAAGCCCGGAATAAAACCGTCTCTACAAATGGAGAGAACCGTTTCGCTGCCTTGTGCATCGTTTGTCGTCGCAAGAAGGGATTCCATTCCCTTCTATCCAATCTGCTGTGTCAGTCAGCTCCAAACGGGGCCCAAACAGCCTCTAACCAAAGGGAATCCCAATAACACTGCTGCCCCCCGAACAGGAAGGCCCTGGAGCCTTCATGTTAGCCTTATGAAAAATATGCTCTAAAACTAAAGCATATTCACTTGGAATCATCAAAAATGCTGATACCAGCACATTTTCTTTTGACAGAATATTAACAATTGAACCAATGAATGTTTTTTTCCTGAAGTTAAGACCGAGGAGTTGAAGGAAGCTTGGTCGAGTCCATCCCCTCTCCACCCACTCGCTGTGACGTCGCCTTCCTCCATCCTGAGAACTGAACAGTAAATGAGAAATAATCGCTCCTCTCCTATCAGTCATCACCTGTGTTGTCTGCGTGATCAGTTTGAACCCGACCGGATCTGCGGTCCAATACAACCGATGCAGTTGAGCCTAAATATAACGACTCAGCTCAGAGTGATGTCACTAAAGGTAAAAAGGTCATTTTGAGCCGGAGAGAAGGTCACTGGGACATGTGAACCGCCCGTGCAGTCACGGTTTTCACTTACTCTGCAGCCGCCCCCCCCTCCGCCCCGCTGTCCCTCCTTCTCTTGCCTTTCCTCTCCCTAAACCCCTTCACTCCACTACCCTTCCTGCTAAACCGCCACAACGATCTTGAATAGAATTTCTCGCTAGCTGGCATTAGCTGCACACGTGGCAGCTGGAACTACTGGTGCAATAAATGAATGGATTGCCATGGAAACTGGGAATTGCGCATGATGAGTGAAATATTGTTCATCCTCTTTGCTGTGGAAGAAGGATGGTCGGCAGCCAAATGAATACAGCTAGAAAAATCTAATGATTGCTTCCCTCCAGAGAAATTATTATTAAAGTTCATTCTCAAGGGATCTGATTTCATTGGAATCGTAGGAAAAGGAAGCTGTAGATGAATTTGAAGGAGTTTCTTTCCTCCTCGATGCATTGAAGGTCAGTTCACTGTGTCTGAATGGTCTTTTTTAGGGCGTTTTCACACCTGATAGTCTGGTAGACTCGGTTCAGCTGGGGCCCAAAGTCGCAACATTTGCTGCATTTTCAGCTGGTGCGGTTCATTTTCACACTGCGATGAGTAAAAAAACCCAAACCTTTAGAAAAACCAGGGGGCGCTGTGACGGCGCAGGGGCAAAGCACGACCCACGTGGCAGGGGTCGCAGGCTCGATTCCCGCCCTGGCGACATTTGCCAGGCATGTCTTCCCTCTCTGTCATTACCCTGTTTCCTGTCAAACTACTTTCAAATAAAGGCCACGAGGGTCAACAAAACCTTTAAAAAAAAACAAAAAACAAAAAAAAGAGTTCCCACCCTTGCCTGTGGTGGCGCTGCACCGAGAACCACTGAAGTAAACACTGGGCGCAATCTCCTTCTTTGTGAAATTTAAACAGAAAAATGAGTGGCATTACATGACTCACATATTTGTTTTGGTTGTTTTTACCCAGGATGCCTTGCGGTACAGGCTGCTTCCTGCCTTTGGAGTGCTTGGCGGGCACATATGCATTCAAATCGCACCAGAGTTCACTTCAGCTGAACAGAAGCCGAGGTTTTTTGGCAGACCTTTTATTTGGTCACATCATCCCAAACAAACCGTATCTTCTACAACTGGAGTCGAATTAAAGCAAACTAAACAGGGCTGGTGTGAATGCACCCTTAGTCACTTGAGAAGGTTGATGTGACCCTGATATGGGTTGTCAAAATCCTGTATCGGACAACGGAGGTAGGGGTGAGCAGGTTATGTGACTCGACATGGCTAATAGGTTAAAGGTGAATCAGTAATTCAAACTCACTATTTATCTCCACCGATGCCTGCTGGACGGGTTGCAGTGAAATGCGTCAAATTCAGCCAGAGGAAGTTTCATCAAAGGAAAATAAAACTACACTGAGCATCAGAATCTTCTTAATGAGAAGATTCTGATGCAATAGAGTGTTAGAAATAACACTCTATTGCCCCTGCCTCTTTGGCTACTCAATGTGTACTACTTCATTGTGTAAATCACTCTAAGAGGTTCAAGGTGTTTGGGGGCTTGAAGTCAACCAGCCAGGATCACACCTCAGAGACGCCAAGCATAGTGGTAACAGCCTGTATCCGTCGATTTATTTAGGGTTTAGCTGACTTTGCAGGTTGAGGGTTTAGCATAGTGACGATTGACAGTGTGGTTATGGTATTTAAGGATCATTGTCTCATGCACATACTTTTTTCTATTAACACACATTGGATGAGTCACACTGAAGCCCATAAATGATGATAATTAGGCCAGGATGGTTGTTTGCCAGAAAACTGACTCAAACCGAAAAGCTCCTCACCCAACCGATATGTTTAAACCTAAAAGCTTGCCTACCCTGAATTTTACAGAGTTTCTCTTCACAGTTTTGAATGCATGAAATATTGACAGCTTGATTGGTAATCTATGCACACTAGAGGTAGTATAGAGAGGGACTTAACATAAAAAGTGACTTCAGTGTTTTTCTGAGCATGGGTTGCAGTCAACCCACCAATGTTGCGTCTCAGACCTCAAGCCATGCAGCCACAGCTGACTTGCCAATGCCAATGCATTCATTGACTTACTAAGCAGGATTTCAGTTAGTAACCAAAGTCCTGAAGTTCAGGATTTCTTCCATCATCATTTTCCATCGCGATGATGGAAAAGGAATGTTTCTTTTTGTTATTGACAAAACTTTAGCAGGTTTTTATGAGGTGCTTTGCATTGATCACTGGACTTCAACCAGGGGAAGTTTTTTCTTTAGCAAATGGAGTTCAACTAAACGCCTCCTTGGTTCCATGAAGTTGACTTGCTTTTTGAAAGCTCATGTCATCAGCTTGGTTGGTGGTTTCATGATCAGAAGCATTTCAGATAGGGACTTCTCTTTGTTGGTTTCAGGCAGATCCAGTTTGTGAGAGAGGTTAGTGATTAATTGGCGTTGCTGTTTAGAATTAACAGTATTCGCGCTCTGTCTTCCAGGTGACGGAGCTGAATGAGGCTCTGTCCAACGAGGAGAGGAACCTGCTGTCTGTGGCTTACAAGAACGTGGTGGGAGCCCGCCGCTCCTCCTGGAGGGTGATCTCCAGCATAGAGCAGAAAACCTCCGCTGATGGCAACGAGAAGAAGATTGAGATGGTGCGGGCCTACCGGGAGAAGATTGAGAAAGAGCTGGAGGCCGTGTGCCAGGACGTGCTCAACCTCCTGGACAACTTCCTGATCAAGAACTGCAGCGACACGCAGCATGAGAGCAAGGTGTTCTACCTGAAGATGAAGGGCGACTACTACCGGTACCTGGCCGAAGTGGCCACCGGCGAGAAGAGGGCTACGGTGGTTGAGTCCTCGGAGAAGGCCT
The DNA here is from genome assembly GCA_922788865.1 of Poeciliopsis turneri. Taxonomy (NCBI): domain Eukaryota; kingdom Metazoa; phylum Chordata; class Actinopteri; order Cyprinodontiformes; family Poeciliidae; genus Poeciliopsis; species Poeciliopsis turneri. Next base: position 1,130,115 of record CAKLNU010000806.1, read on the forward strand.
ACAACGAGGCCCACGAGATAAGCAAGGAGCACATGCAGCCCACCCACCCCATCCGCCTGGGCCTGGCTCTCAACTACTCTGTGTTTTACTACGAGATCCAGAACGCCCCGGAACAGGCCTGCCATCTGGCCAAGACCGCCTTCGACGACGCCATTGCCGAGCTGGACACCCTCAACGAGGACTCCTACAAAGACTCCACTCTCATCATGCAGCTGCTCCGAGACAACTTGACACTGTGGACAAGTGACCAGCAGGACGACGAGGGCGGGGAGGGCAACAACTAAAGGGAAGCCTCACCTCGAAAATCAAAAAGTCAAAAAAATTACGAAGGGCCGGTGGACTTTGGCAGCCGCTTTTGCCGATGAAACTACCGCAGCAGCAGTTCTTTATTTTTCCATGTGTTAAAAGAAAAGAATCAAAAAGAGAGGTGAACGTGGGAGGTTAAAATCTTAGTTCAAATATATATAGAAATATATATGACAGTTGAGAGGTGGGGCCTCCGTCTTCTTGGTTTTCTCTTTGACATTTGCCAAAAACCACTGATACGTCAGCCAATCAGCCTGAAGTGGTTGTTGTTGGATTGAAATGGCAGCCTCACACTGGCATAGGAACTGATCTTGTTCTGTCGAGATAAGCAGCTTACTTAGATTTTGCGTGATAGAGATGCATTTGAGTCACTTGAGAGAGAAAATGCTTGAATGGGGAATTAAAAAAAAAAAGAAGATCTCACTAAAAAAAACAAAAAAAAAAAAACTAGGCTGCATTGGTTCCAGTAGTAGATGTAAGGGCCCTGAAAGCTGTTAATGTTACTCTGACAAGTAGAAAAATCAGCGAAAATCCCCTAAATTTTCAGTGATTATTTCATTTAGAAAATTTGGTCAAAATGAGCTCACTTCCTGCTAATTTAAATGTTTTTGGCATCTTACAGATAAGTCTGTTGTGTTATTGGAGCCACTGATTCTTTTTGGAGGTGAGGGTTACTAAAAGGCAGAGACTTAACGAAATGAACTACAAAGGTGGAAAATAAAAGACAAAAAATATATATAACAGATAAAAGCAGCTTCAGAGTTTGTGGTTTACTTCTGTGTTCGTTTTATTAAATGCACATGCCTACTATACTGTTTCTTCAGTGTAAGATGACAACAATAATATTGCTTATTCAATATTGTGCATGCTGGTGATGTATTTATATACAGTAGCTTGACTTTATTAACTTATACTGTGGGTGTTAAGTATCGATATGATTGAGAAAAAAAAAACAGGCTTTGTCTAATGTTGATTTTTTTTCTTTTTTATTTCTAATTTATATTTATTTTTAAATTTTGATTTGCTAAACCAAAATGGTGATCGTAAAAATTGACCTGTAACAGGCGTTGCTTTAGTGACATGCAATATGTGTATTTAATTTGTTAATGGAAGAAAAAAGAGGATAATTTACAACAAAAAAAAAAAAAGAAAAAAAAAAAAACCCACCAGTGCTTACTTAATCTTGCCGGCTGGTGTCTTTTTTTTTTCACTTTGAAGAATGATTATGATATATTTTGTTCTTTGAACAGTATTTAAGTACTTTTTTTCTGTCATGCTATCCTGTTTGAAATGACAGTGGTGACGTTTCCAGGCTCAATGTTTCTGTTATGAATCTGCCTCCATGGACCATATTTTGTTTCTGACGGTATACGTTTGATTTTTTTATTTTTTATTTGTTTTTATACCTTTTAGCTGTTTTCCTGAGTGATAACAATATCTTGAATGTGAGTCATTATGTAGCAGTTGCACAAGAACCGGAATAATAGCTATGATAATAAAAAAGAATATGACTAAATTATACATGCACCATTTCCTTGGTGGTCTAGTGTATTGTTGTGTTGTCACCCGTGAGTACACTTTACTTTTATGAGGAAGCCCTTCGTTTGCGGCTCGTTTTATCGTTTCGTGTGCTTTATTTCCCGTGCCTGTATCGTTTCTACATGCCTCATTTGCGAGTAAATCTCTAGCATTAAAAAAAAAAAAAAAAAAAGGGAATCTATTGCGGTATTTTGAACATCCTGCAAGCATGTTATAGATATGCACATTAAACACTAATGCACAATGTTACACCACAGAGAACGCTTACAAAATTTAGTAAAGGTTCAGAACACACGCACACAAAAAGCTGCTGAACAGATTTGTCGTTGTTAATGCTGCTACTTCAATAGATTATTTATATATCACACGGACAGCAGTTTGATCGACTTCTATTGTTATTTTTTTAAATCGGTGGTTTGACGGATTTAAGAAGGAAACCAGAAGCCTTAAGGCCAGCAACACGAACTTGTTCATGTCTGCCAATTATGCGTCTCCATCCTGAATCAGCCTGCATGAGCTCACAGTATGACACAGCTGCTTTGATTTATTTTTAAATGTATTGAAGAGCAGAAGCTCCAAAAGGTTGATTTTATTTTAATTTAATTTTCAGTTTTTTGTTGTTTTAAGTTATTTGTAAAAGAAAATCATGTCTGGGACTTTTATCATTGCTAAGAGACTTTGCATTGGTTGTTTTTTGTTTTTGTTTTTTTTTTACTTTTCATTCAGTTCTCTCTGCTTATTTGGCTTTTATTCTGTTGTTCTGTGACTCAGCATCATGCATGTACAAGTTATGAGGTAATTTGATCCAGAGGATCTGACCTAATGGTGAAACTGGGAATACAGGCTGTATGGTTAGTTTTTCTTTTTTTTTTGGTTGCCATCAGTTGTCCATTAAAGTTATTTGTTTATTGCTATCAATCTATATATTCATTTTTTTTTTGTGTCTATTTTAGCCATGTTTTGCCATCGTTGCATCAAAACAGCTCATCCCTCTTTATTTAGCAGCATTAAAGGGGCGGCATTATTAATCAAGCAACTGTTACAGCAACAGTTATAATATGAAATTGGGCCTCTGCCTCTTTAAAAACTCCTGCTCTTTGTGAAACTTCAGGAAGTCATCACAACATGGCTCCTCTATTGGCGCTATAACAACATTTTTACCAGTATGACACTGAGACGTAGCACCTATAATGAGCTCAGCAGATGCACATCCACCAGGTGTTCGCTAATTGCTGCTGGCTAGTCTGAAGGAGCAGAGGTGTGGCCAGGAAGAATCTTGGAAACTGCAGCACAGAGGAGGAGCTGCAGCTTGTAGGCGGGGCTAGGTCCCCTGAGGCGTTTTGCTCAGCTGAATGGTTGCCATGGGAGATTAAAAGATTCCTCAAACATGCATGAAAGAATCAAAGCAACACTTCAGGTATGTTTATGATGACATTATAACCTGATGTAAAGTTTTTTTTATAAAAAGTAAATTTCACATAATACTGCTCCTTTAAATCTTCCTTTTACCCACACAGCAAATCTCGACGACTTTATGTAGCCCCCTGTGGGTCGAATAACTTGGAGTGTGTGTGTGTGTGTGTGCGTGCGCGGTGTGTGCGTGTGGTATGCTTGCGTGCCTGGAGCCGCGTTCAGGTGGGGACCGTGTGTGTTGTGTAAACCTGTGCTGAGTGCTTGTGGGTGAGCACATGAGATGGAGTCGGTTTCAACTGCAGAGCGAAGACACGAGCGGCGAACATCATATTCGCTTTAAAACCGTCTTTAGCACACAAATCACCAAACAATTCTCCCCCAAAAAAACAACAATAAATCATAAAGTATCATCCAACGTCCAAATAACGACAGGAGAGCATTTTTCCTTTTCACCTGGCCTATGTCAGGTACTCAGAAAAGATCAAGGCTGCAGATCTGTGTTTCAGACAGGAAGATGGAGCCTTCTGATAATTGATAAACTGAAGTGAACCCTACACCCCCACCGACCTCCACCCACTACCTCCACCACCTTCCAATTGCAGCCTCTCCTGCTGCAGCCCGCTGCACCGAAGCTTTCATGAGATGAAATTCTGAGCTTTGAAAGGTCCTCCTCGCCAACCAATAGCTGAAAGGCTCCGTCTGCGTGGCCTCCAATCCCGTCTCTGTTGCTAGGGCTATAATAAGTATCCCACCATCAGCCAAGCTCCTTGCTGCAGTTGCTGCAAACACCTTTTGCATCCTGGAATAAAAAAAACAAAACAAAAACGAAACCCCCCCCAGAAAGCTCTAAGTACACGAGAAACGTCGAGGTTCAACATCAACCTACATACGTTCCGGCGTTTTAATGCGGTGCAGCGCTTTCTGGCACGCCTGCATAACGGATATTGGGAAATTGTGGTGACATTCGAAATCCCTAAACACCCAGGAGCCAGCTGATGGATTTGTAATTGGATCTCCAGCAGCTTCAAACTCAATTTTGTCCTTGCATGACAAATTCTTTTCAATGAAAGCGACACTAACTAGATGTTTGTGCTGGGAACGTATAGATTCCACAACTGACTGTACGTCAAGCAAGCATTGGAACAAAATTTCCCTTTGTCTTAGGAAATGATTTTTAATGTGCTTTCATGTAAGGGAAAACATTTTGTCCTGCGCTCAGCGCCGCCGGGTTCCCGTCACAGTCATCACATAAAGGGAGCTGAGGATGACGGCGCACATATTACCCACGAAGCAGATGAGACGAACACGCCTCCGTGAACGTAAACGCAGGCAGGTTATTCCTTCACTTTTTGGGTTTCAGAAAGTCTTTAATAATCGATTAAGAAAGGCAATTGATTATTAATAAAAAAGATGCGTGTTTTAAAACAATATGTTGTACTGAAAGCCGTTGCCAGCAACAATGATTAAGTCACACATTTTTTTTTGTTCCCCACATGACAATACATCAGACAGTAAGAATGACTTAAATATTAGATAAATCCCAGAATAATAACATACAATTTTTTTAATATTTTGAACTATTTCAAAATCCCCAATATTTTCATGGGCTTCTAAGTTTCATTTATTAATTTAGAATATTTTATTTAACTACAGGAGTGAACTTATACATATGTTTTAAAAGAGGGTATTATGTAAAAGCAACCTTTTAAACTTTACATCATGTTATAATGTTATTCCCTCATCAAAAACATACCTGGAGTGTTACTTTGATTCTTTCAGGCATATTTTTAGGAATCCTTGAATCTCCCATGGCAACCATTCAGCTGCGCTAAACTCCTCTGAGTTTCACTTTCCAAGCTTCCGCTTCACACAGCAGCAGCTCCTCTCACTCAGCTCCTTCAGACTAGCCAGCAGCAATTAGCAAACACCAGGTGGAACTGAGCATCTCCTGAGTTCATAATAAGAGTTGCTTCTCATGACCCTTTAACGACGTTTTTACATCGTTAAATGTTGTGATGACTTCCTGAAGCTGGAGTTTCAGAAAGGGGAGGAGTTTTTAAAGAGACAGCAGCCCAATTTCCTTTAAGTCATAACAATATATATTTAAGAATCAAAGCAACATTCCAGGAATGTTTTTGATGAGGGAATAATATTTTAAAGCTTGAAAAAAGTCGCTTTTACACAATACTGTCTTTTAAAATACATCCACAAGTTTGACTTTAGTTTAGTGGATTTTAGTATTTCACAAAAAAAAAAAAGATGAAAAGAAAAAACAAAAAACAAACAACAACAACAAAAAAAACGGAACACAGGGAGCCAGAGCCAAACAAAAACAGGAATCCAGGGGAAAGGCTAGCAGGGAACAGGAATAATAACAGGCTGTGACCAGGAAAGAAGTATGAGGATCCAGAGAGGAGTGAGAGAAACAGATGGGTCTAAATACTGAGAGGTGATTCGCTAACAGGATGCAGGTGTGAGGAGAGAGAGAGAGAGAAAAAATGGCACAGGGGGCGATGGAGAGCACAAAACCAGGGGAAGTAGAGAAATGAATCGAACGAACAAATAGCTAGACACAAAGTAGAATAAGTAGAACTGAACTAAACTAAAACAGAACACACTGCCAGAATCATTAATTAAAAACTGTTGATTTGACACAATACTGCTCCTGTTAATGATCATTGTGTGAATCAGAGCAGACATTCTTGGATCAAGGGCTCACTAAGCTGGTAAGGAAAGTGAGGCCTTTGAACTTAACAGTGAGTAAACACGAATTAGCAATTACTGCCACTTTCGGAATATTAACGTAACTCTGCTGGATTTCCCTCCGTCTTGTACGCTGACATTTAAAACACCAGATTATTTGCTTCGTCCGCCACCATTAGTCAGTTTGTGACATTTCGCTGGAAGGTTGTCACAAGGTCCATGCCCTGATGCCGTTTATTGAATTTACTTAACAGCACACCGCATGATGAAAGCGAGGCCTCGAACCTCCCGCCGTTCATAGATCTCACTGTCCATGTTCAGCCACTCATCATAAACCCCCCAAAAAACTCAAGGCTGTTGGGGATTACACCGGACCAGCGGCGAGCCTTCAACCCCCAGTCCAAAGACGGATCTACTTGTAATCGACTCCTTATTAGGGCGGCGGCCAGCAGCCAAAAAGGAAATCAAAAAATGTTGGAATAAAACACTGTGTTGTATTTCTGAGTAGCTCCCCAAAACTAGAGGCGTCAAGTTTCAGAAGTTGGAAAAAGAATTAAAATCCAGCTGGCCACGATCCGCGGCTTATAGATCTTCCGGAAGATTATAGACACGCAGCTTCAGAAATATCAGGCCATTAGAGGGAGAGAAGGAGGGGACAAAGAGCGATGGAGAGGAAAAAAAAGGAGGACTGAGAACAGAGACAGATCTATAAATAGGCTTCCCTGCAGTCTGAGAGTAGACAGTGAGTAGACCAGGGACATCAATGTGACAGCCTTCCCACTAAACACACTATAGGATTCTAATAGTATGGATACAAAAAGATCATATCCTATAACTAAAGATTCATTGTCTGCGTGTGTTTTTTGTTTTGTTTTTTTTGTCTGAAAAAGTGGCATCAAATTATCCCAAACACGGGTAAAGAAATGACTTTTTCCCTAAGTGATAAATGATACGATGCAGAAGGCAGCTGAATTTTTCTGGCACGAACGCAGCCGTTACCCTCGACTGCTTCAACATGAATTATTCAAGCTAACATTTAGACTTTGTATTATTTATCAAAAAGTGCCACAACACTTAAACCAGACGGTTTTAATGCAGCTATCTGAGCTAGCATCCCGTCGCTGAGCATTTAAAGCAGCGACACGCGACTCTACCCGGCTGCAGCCCGCAGCACCAGACGCTCAATTTTTCAAAAGGCTTTGAAAAAACCCCCCAAAAAAAACAACAATCAGATGTGATTATTTATAACTACAAAGACTTGTGGGATGAGGACAAGTTTGTAAAAGGTGAGTCTAAATTTAAGTCCCCGCTCGTCTCCCCCTCCCTGCCTCTTGCGTTATGTAACATCTCGCTCCTCGATGGCCTTCCATTTCAGGAGAGACGCAACGAGAACAACAAAAACGTAACAAAAACAAGTTAAAATGTCATTATGTAAACTGTAAATGTTTCTCCTTTTAACTTTTCAACTGTAGTAGAAAAAAACTAAACAAAATGAAACATGAACGTCATTATTAGTCAGTTATGATTTTGAGCTCAGTGGGTGTTTGAAGGTTTAAATAATGGATGGGAGGCTTTCTGGTTTCATTCTCTCCCTATAAACTTTTTATTGCCTCCTTGTTTTTCAGTGAAGAGTCGACCACTTTTGGTATTTTCAAAGAAACAGCTCACCCTCTTCACTGCCAAATGCCCTTAAAGTGGCTTGCAAAATTATTCACACCCCATATTCATATTTTGTCCTGTTACAACCACAAACTTTGATTTATTTCAATGGGACTTTTTGTAATAAAACAACAGTTAATAACTGTAAAGTAGATTGCAAGCTATGGGGAATGTTATGCATTATCCAGCCATATCATTTTATAGAGCCGTCAATTAACTATATATGAAATATGACGTAAAAGAAATGTTACTTCGTAGTTCGGTGCTTTGAAACTGAGCCTGTGTCTGAAACTCAACATGGCTCCTCTATTAACCCTTTGTTATTTTTATATTTGTTGGCACAGGGGTTTAGCACAACACATGTATGGAGGCCTTAGCCCTTGATGCAGCGGTCGAAGGTCCAATTCCCGGCCTGGTGACCTTTGCCCCCCTTCTCTCATTACCCACTTTCCTGTCAATTCACTATCAAATAAAGGCCACTAGAGCCAAGAAAACCTTGAAAAAGAAATAAAATGAAATCTGCGTGTAAATTCAAGCTGGAAGACTCTCTTCACCTCCCAGCCTATATTTGCCCGTCTTCTCCTCAGCTCCTCTAATCATCAGGCATCGCTCCCTCTGTAAGGCCCTGTCAACCCACCTCCACCTGTAGCTCTCAACTTCTTCAGTCTTTCTGCTTCCTCTCCACCACCGTGTCATGGTGTCGGGGCTCTAATCCTCAGTGGTTTTTTCCAGAGTCAGCACATTTAGCAGCACGTTCAGGAGAATGATTGACAGCACTGAGACCCTCCTCCTGGCCCAGATTGGTTGTTTTTGGTCGGGAATGGTTCATTTCTGCAGATGGCAATAGCAGCTCAGGGAGATCAAGCTTTTTACATATTATTGGTCTCATAACAAACTGTCACAACATGGTGACAGTTTAAACATACATGTAAATTATAAAAATACACATATATATGTTTTTTTATAAACGTTACATACTGCAGCTTTAAGAGCCACTTGTGGCTCCAGGGCCGTAGGTTGGAGAACCCTGGCCTATCTCACATAAAAACCTGACAAAATATAGACAAATGTTTTGTTGGGTCTCATCAAAACGTGGAAAAGTTGAAGTAGTGATAACATTTGATCGAATTCGCTGCACATGCTCTCACCCCAACAACGTCTAGCCAGTCCTGGTTTGTTTTACAATCAGCTTCCCTGGTGCCAGCTGGTTGACAAATTATACCTCCCCCTGTTTGTGGGTCTGCTGTCTGTTATCTAAGATGGTGACTCATTATGAATGTGGGCCCGGGGGATTCCCCACAGCGCATGGAAGAAGAAAACGAAGCGTGCTTCTTTCACTTCACCTTCTCTGGGGCGCTGGGGGGGAAGGGAAGGATGCACAGTTCAGCCGGTGCGCTCAGACATGGGGAACTGCACACACACAGAGGTCAATGGCTGAAACCGAAGCGTCGAAACGCAGCGCGGTGACAGGAGCGGAGGGTCGACAGCGACAGCGAGCCAAGGATTAGAGCTCAGCTGAGGTTCAGCTCGCTGGCTTTGTTTGTGGAAACTAAAGGCGGTCTGGGTGTGGGAGCAGACGCTGAAGCAAGTTTCCCCTGACCGCCGCTGAAACAAGGACACCACAGTTACCGCCGCCCCCAAACAAAGACTCCATTGTGCATTTGAGCTTACAGTAGAAAGAACAGAAGAGAAACAAGCAGGATGTTGCATGACTGCATGAGGTAGAGATAGAGAGACAGAGAGAGAGAGAGAGAGAGAGAGAGAGAGAGCAGCCCATACAGTGAAGTTAGTACTCTTCACAAGCGCTGTATTGTGCTGTTGCATGGCAACTGTTTCCACAGAAATCTTTGCTCAGAAACACTCCTCTTTGGTCGTCACATAACTGCAGCGAGCGGGGAAATGGGCCGACAGCAGGAATACAAATCAACCATTTCGGCCCGCAAAAGCTGAGCAGTTATTGAAATTGCTCTTTCGAAACGTTTACGCCAAAAGCGAACAGCGGAGATTAAACATGTAGTTTTCTCACTGCGCAGTCTAAGCCTGGGTGTTTCTGGGTTTTAATGTGTCACATCAGGTGCAGAGAATACTGACTGCAGAGAACAGAAGCTGGTTCTGAAATAAATCCCGAAACTGTAACTTTTCTTCAATTTAATTTTGCCTAATAGAGAAACGAGTTGACATGTAGGCCATACTGGGGAAAAAAAAAAAGTCAAATTAACGAGCCTTAAGTGAGAGAAAAATGAGGACGTCCATTGAAATATTTATTTCTCTATTAAGAAATATTTACATACCAATGTCTCATCTCATTTTTCATTTCTGGAAAAAGAAAAGTGAGCGACCCTGAAAGCATAAAGGTGGTGATGAATGAATAAAGATAAAGTATTTGAATCACACATAAACAACAGAAACGTAATTGTGTTTGAGTCACATGTGCAAGTATTAAACTTCCTTCAAAATGCTGAGACGGGATAGTGAAGATCCTAAAGTAATATGGTGCCGTGCAATTTTATTCACTGATGTGAGGATAATGTAGGTGCATCGCCATTCATTTCTCACCACAAACTGGCTTTTTTGGTTGTTGTTGTTGTTCTAGTATTTTGTTCAGTTTTGAATGTTTGGTTACTTTACTTGTTTTCAATATAAAAGTCATATTAAACACCCATTGGTCAAACTATGTTAGAAAAACACAGGATTTTAAAAGGGTATAAATTAACTCTAATATAAATCTCTCAACCTGACTGTAACAATGTAGCATTTCTCTATTAAATGCTATTTGATTTAATTATTGGTTGTTTAGCTTTATTAACATATTACCGGGGAATAAAAAAAGACTCAAAGACGGGCATTCATTTGAGTGTTCAGGGTTTAATCGAGGTGTGAAAGGGCATTAAACGATCCTGGTCTTTCTGCCTAGGAAGTCATGACCAACTTTGACGTCTCGGTACTCAAACTTAACCTAAACAAACTTTTACATTTTTGTTGCCTCAATAAGAATGATTGAAGTGTTTCTCCCAGAGTGGCAGGATCTGTTTTTTTTTTTTTGCTAAAAACCTAACTGGCTAATGCTGATGCTATATGTTGGTTAGCATTTAGCAGAATGGATTTATTTTTGGTACGTTTCAGCATTTTTGGCAATATTTGATGTTAAAAATTTTTAAAAAAATCAACAAGTGTTAAAGTCTCATTTACTTTGTGGCTACATAGAGCTGCCTGTAACACCTGAAAGCAGTTTTTCATATTTGTTATAACTTTTCTCTCTTTTGTAATAACATATTTGGATATGTATCCTTTAGAACAATTGCTAAATCATTTCTGTGACACCAGAAATATTTTTATAATTTCCACATACTGTATTCTCATCAGAGACAATCTTTTACAAAATACACAACCTGGGAAAAAGATCCCAGTGCACTTTCCAACAATGATCAATGTGTTTTTAGTGCTGATCAGGACAGACTGTGCTGAGATAATACTTGCATTGGATTGCTAAAGGATTTCACATAATGCTGCATCATGCTTCCTCTCAGTTCTCAGAGCCGAAGCGTCTATTTTTGCAGCATAATCAAAGGAGTAGGAATAAGTGCATTAGATCAAAGATACTTTGATGGTGACAATAGATTCATATGAATGGGTCAGACAGCAGAACTCTGAACAGAGTTATTTCTGTCTACTAATAAATCACAGTTTATGCTTACAAAAAGCAAATGTATTAACATTTGTAAGATTTTACTAACTGAAAATTTGTATTTTCAACATACGCGCTCACAAAAAGGAGTACATTTTTTTATTGAATTTTATACATATACCTTTCAAAAGCATTAAAAAGTCAAGATTCTTTTTTATATGTGAAACTTGGGCGGATGCCCAGGGTGGCATTAGAAATGGGCGACACAAAAGTACCAGATGAAATAAAAAATACCTTTTTATGTTAAGACTGGACTCTACTAATGTGACGTTTTAGTGGAAAGCTGCGTATGAAACGTTTGGATATAATGATGTTCAGGCAACACCTGACTGTCTCTAACCTTAAAAGAAATACAAATGATAAATGACTTTAAGGCTTTTAATGTGGCGTGTATGTTTTACAATTCACATAAAAAAAAAACAAATCTGTTTGAAGAAAATGCTGCAATAACTTGTTTAAATAAACGTGCACACCTTTAAAGAACTTATTTATTGGACCAACTGTTGGTAAAATATTCATAGGAAACATTTAATTTCACCCTATCCTACAAAACTCTCCAAATCTCTCAGATTGCTGTTCAGGTGAACCCACCTGAAGAGGTTTTCTAACTTTTAGTTCTGGACTTTGGCTTTTTGTTTTCCTCCTAACAGATCGTTGAGTTTAAATTTGAAGATAATTATGAAGTTACATGGGTAAATAATCTCATTATAATTTAGCATTTTTTCAATTAGGAAACCCTGGAATTTCTTGCTGTAAAGAACTTCAGGAGAGACGATGCTTGCTGTTTTATTTATAATTATGCTTTATAAAATCAGTGACTTGTAATTTCCGTGTGAGGTTAAATATTATAAATCTTTAAGAAAACATACAAAATGAAAAATGTCATAAATAACAAAAGTTACAAAATGCTGCCTCCTAGTGTTCGATATTAAACATTACAGTTTTGGCTCCTGCATTTACACACAACCAAATATTCAAAGCCTGCTTGAATATAATGACTTTTATTTATTTGATCTTTTTTAAGATGCTGTACGAAAACATAAAAACACTTCTTTGGATGATATTTACATTTTGAGTCTATCAATAAAAGTGACACACAAGCCAGCTGGAACAGAAAAACAACAGCAAACAAGACAGATGACATCACAACTAGTGTGTTATTTCAAAACTAATATAATCTCAAGGTCCTCTGCACAGAGGTGGAAAAGAACAGCCTGCAGGTGAGCACAGAGAGAACGGAACAAGAGGAAATACGAGGAGATGGAAAAGGACAAACGAAAGGTGCAAAACTCATCTTTTCCGCCGCCTCCCTGCTGCTTTAATCTAAACGTGTCACTTTAATCGTTGCTCTCGACGAAGGATTCGTCCTCGTACAAGTCCTCCAGCTCTCCTTCTCTGCTTCCTTCTCTGCTGATTTTCCTGCGGGAGACGAACATCTGTTAAACCTAAACCTTCCTGATTGAGGCAGCAGATGAGGTGGGCGAGGAGGAAGAGGCGTCGCTATGCTAAGAAAGTCACAAAGTAACTCCGCTTTGCAGCAAAGCTCATCAGTTTTCATCCGAGAGGAGACAAGAAGCGGAAATAGCTCATCAACAGGATTTGAGATTTGTTTGTTTGGTCCTGTCCAATTTAAATCCTCTTACGGCTAAACAAACCTGATGAGCTGAGTTACGTGTGAAGCACTACGAATCAAGCTCAGCCTAAAACGCTGTTTTTTTGTTTTTTTTTAAGAAAACAATTTACCTCGAAGACGGATGAGACGAAGACCCCAGTAAGCCCAAAAGTCCCCTGCAGGAAGGAGACGTGATATAATAAGCCAGAGTTCAAACCCCAAAACACTTAATCAGAAAGACGCCACGGGCCTCATGTTCCTGCCGCATTTTAAAAGGTGGCATCCAGAAAAACTGGCAATTTTTAGCTGAAAGAACCATGTGTTACATTTAAAGTTTAGCAGCTTTACGGCTGATTCCAGTTTAGGTTAGAAAAAAGGCTAGAAATAGAAGACAGTAAACATTTTGTAGTTTGTTTCTTCTTACAAATGACCAGAGCTTGGTTTTCTGTTTGTGCCTCTGCAGAAATGTTAAAGTGGCGCAACATTTATATGCAGCTTTATGACACTAACCGGTAAGGTTGAAATGAGGTAATGAGATTTCTGGGGAAGACCTTTTATTTATTTTTTTTTTCTTTTTACCGGCTGCACTATGTCAATATATTTGAAGTATATATTGAAGGACTTTAACATATTTTTACCTGATTAAAAGTCAAAAGTAACCATCCAAGAAATGACTCAAGTAAGAGTAAAAAAGCATTTCATAAAAAGGCTACTCAACTACTCCATGATCAAAACATCTGATTTAAGTTTTAAAAATTATGTCAGCAGACAGACAAAAGCTGTAAAACTATTTACCAATTCTGTTACTTTAAAATGTAAAAGGAAAATATATACAAATAAATAACACGATTACAATAAATTCTGGCATAAATAACACTTTTAAATCTTTTTTTTTTTTCAGAAAAGAAGTCAAACTTATGAAACTAATATTGTTGGAAATGCAAATATACTTTATGTTAATGAAGGATAAAGTACTTCTGGTGGCAAAAAGCACAACAAGCACAATTAAAAAGTATCACTTTCACTTTTATTATGTCTGTCTGATGCATTTTTTTTGTCTTTTCTTCATTCAGTGGCATTGGCCAATTTAACTTCACTGTATCTTTAAATTTTACCCAGACTTCTGGTCTCCACAATAACCTGATCTCAGTCAAATAGGGCATCTGTAGTACAATGGGAAACTAACAGCTGACAAATCTGCAGTACATGTTTGACGCCATCATGTCAACATGAACCAAAATCTCTGAGGAATGTTTGTGACCGCTTGTTGAATCTATGCGGTGAAGAATTAAGGCCGTTCTGAAGGCAAAAGGGCGTCAAATCAAGTAGTTCTTCAGATGGGCTGTTGCTGAAGAACTGGAAGAAAATACCAACTCATTCTCTATCAGAAGGAACTCATCTTGATATTTAAGCATTCTGACTGACAGAATTATAATTAAATAAATGTATTTAAAATCCTACGTATGTTACTGGGTGTGCAGGGCAGTTTCAGTTCTGCACACGCTTTCATCAAGTCCATCGCCACAGAATGAATGTTTCTTCTACTTACGTAAGAAGACCTCCAGTCAAATAGGGCATCTGTAGTACAATGGGAAACTAACAGCTGACAAATCTGCAGTACATGTTTGACGCCATCATGTCAACATGAACCAAAATCTCTGAGGAATGTTTGTGACCGCTTGTTGAATCTATGCGGTGAAGAATTAAGGCCGTTCTGAAGGCAAAAGGGCGTCAAATCAACTAGTTCTTCAGATGGGCTGTTGCTGAAGAACTGGAAGAAAAATACCAACTCATTCTCTATCAGAAGGAACTCATCTTGATATTTAAGCATTCTGACTGACAGAATTATAATTAAATAAATGTATTTAAAATCCTACGTATGTTACTGGGTGTGCAGGGCAGTTTCAGTTCTGCACACGCTTTCATCAAGTCCATCGCCACAGAATGAATGTTTCAGTGTACACACACACACACACACACACACTTGATGAAGAGCTCTTCGGAGTGACAGCCTCGGTAAGCGTGCTATTTGTGAGCAGAGCAACACTACATGTGAAGTATAGAAGTGATCTATTTTTAATCCAAGCATCTGCTCGTTGCTTTGTTCCGTTAGAGGCCTAATCGCAGAGCTGGCAGAGAGAAGCAAACAGGATTTGCAGAGTAGGCTACTTACGTAAGAAGACCTCCGGGGGCAGACATGGACCTCTCTGCCCGTCTGCCCTGACACTCAAAGGGATTACTGAAAGAGCGCTTCCTCAGCATGGACTTCACCAGAATCTGCAGTGGACATCAGAAAGAGTCTCAGTGGATCTCTGTAAAAGCGCCTTCTAAAGCCCACTCAGCAAAAACACTGTGGAAAAAATACTAGATTTAATCATGTAATCTGACCATATACGCAGTTAGAGACGACAGCTGATAGTGACAAACCATTTCTATTATCTTGACATGCAAATAATACAAATACAAATCCATGATACAAACAAGTATATTTATAAAGTATGGTTGTGTGTTTGGTTGACTGAAAATTTAATGCTAATTTATAACCAATTAACAACATAATAGGTTCAGAGTTCAACTAATGGTTAATTCATTTATCAATTGTTTGATCCATTGTTATGATGGTTAATCAGACCACTTAAGCTGATTTCATGCAATATTAGAAACACATAAAAATACAAATAAAAAAATAATTTAATTTGTTTATTCAATAAGAAAATAAACATTTTATTGTATAAAAGGTAATAACAAAGCATTTCATTTGCATAAAAAATATATTTTTAGCATCAATATGTGAGAAGCTCAGGCCATTCTCCTAATCTGACTAATGTTTGATGAACAAATTAATACTTGGATAGCAAAAGTTGTTTAATAGAAAATCTCTTTTACAGAATTTGAAGCAGGTGAAGCTAAAAGTGGAACCTGAGGTGAACATATTTACAGACAAAGACGGTTTTGTGTGTGTGTGTGTGTATATATAAAAAAATTTAAAAAAAATTTCCCTTCTCACCCACCGCGGGTGGTTCTTATCCTCTGAGCTCGGGTCCTCTACCAGAGGCCTGGGAGCTTGAGGGTCCTGCAGTATCTTGGCTGTGCCAAGGACTGCACATTTCTGGACTGAGATGTCTGATGTTGTTCCTGGGATCTGTTGTAGCCACTGCTCCAGTTTGGGGGTGACTGCCCCGAGGGCCCCCGATGACCACAGGCACCACTGTGGTCTTCACCTTCCAGGCCCTCTCCAGTTCCTCCCTGAGGCCCTGGTATTTCTCCAGTTTCTCGTGCTCCTTTTTCCTGATGTTGCAATCGCTTGGTATTGCTACATCTACCACAACGGCTTTCCTCTGTTGTTTATCCACTATGACAATGTCTGGTTGGTTCGCCATTACCATTCTGTCTGTCTGGATCTGGAAGTCCCACAGGATCTTAGCTCTGGCATTCTCCACCACCTTTGGGGGTGTTTCCCACTTTGTTCTCGGGGTTTCCAGTCCATATTCTGCACAGATGTTTCTGTACACTATGCCTGCCACTTGGTTATGTCGTTCCATGTATGCTTTCCCTGCCAGTATCTTGCATCCTGCTGTTATGTGCTGGACTGTCTCAGGGGCCTCCTTACACAACCTACACCTTGGGTCTTGTCTGGTGTGGTAGATCTGGGCCTCTATTGCTCTGGTGTTTAGGGCCTGTTCCTGGGCGGCCATGATGAGGGCCTCTGTGCTGTCCTTGAGCCCAGCTTTTTCCAGCCATTGGTAGGATTTACTGATATCAGCCACTTGGGTTATTTGCTGGTGGTACATCCCATGTAGGGGCTTGTCCTCCCATGATGGTATCTCTGGCACTTCAACCTCCGTTCCCTGTTGTCTGAGACATTCACTGAGCACATTGTCTGTTGAGGCTTTGTCCCTGATGTATTTATGGATCTTAGTTGTTTCGCCCTGGACAGTGGTTCTCACACTCACTAGTCCTCTGCCTCCTTCCTTGCGGCTCGTGTACAGTCTCAGGGTGCTGGATTTGGGATGGAACCCTCCATGCATTGTTAGTAGCTTTCTAGTCTTAATATCTGTGGCTTTTATCTCCTCCTTTGGCCAGCTAATTATTCCAGCAGGGTATCTGATTACTGGCAGGGCATAGCTGTTTATCGCACGGATTTTGTTCTTGCCATTGAGCTGGCTTCTCAGGACTTGCCTTATTCGTTGGAGGTATTTAGCTGTGGCTCCTTTCCTTGTGGCCTCATCGAGGTTGCCATTTGCTTGTGGTATACCTAGGTACTTGTAACTGTCCTCTATGTCTGCTATTGTTCCTTCTGGGAGTGAGACCCCTTCTGTGCGGATCACCTTCCCCCTCTTTGTGATCAGCCAACCACACTTCTCTAGTCCGAATGACATCCCAATGTCTGTGCTGTAGATCCTGGTGGTGTGGATCAGTGAGTCGATGTCTCAATGACTTTGTAGCAGCTGGTTCATTTGACCTGCCAGTCGCTCATGGAGGGCAGTGAGTTTCTTTAGCCAGTAGGCATGGATCATGTCAGGCCCTGGTGCTGTCCAGTTTTTCATACCTGAGACTCTTTCTTGGACATCTGTCACAGTGATGGTTACCGGGGCTTGCTCAGGGAGGTTGCTATGGTCCTCTCGTAGAGAGATCAACAGCATTGCTGTTGTGGGACGCCTCCCTTTCCCATATGCCTTTCCAGTATTGTTCAGTCTCCAGCCTTGGTGGGTCTGCTCTGTTGTTATTACCCTGGGGCCGTGTATCCCCTCACTGGGTGGGGACTTGTAGTTAAGTCCCCACAGTTCTGACATCCGGGTTCCTCCCTTTTGCCGTAGCATTTGTGTTGTATCTCGTCAATCTCAAGTTGTGATAGCAGTTGCCGTTTGCGGATGTTGGAACACTGAGCTACTAGTTGTTTAGCACTTAGTGTTGACTGGGGATGTCGAAGTAACCATTCCTTCCCCAGTCTTTGCATGTAACCTCTCTGACTAGGGTTACTTGAGTAGTAGCATTCCAACAGATCCACATTTTCATCTCTCGCCCATTTCCGTCTTGTTCCAGTAGCCCATTTGTCATCAAGGTGCTCTGGTTCCCCAACACCTGACGCAGACCTTGTTTGGCCGGGCGACGTCTGAGCCGGCATGTTATGCAACTTAGTATCTCTCATGGTATGAGGTAGGCAGTAGCTTGAAGGGTCTTGCCTAAGGACCCAGACTGGATTCGAACCCCGCCCTCTCGGGTGATATCCTGAATTGCAAAACTATTTCTGGAACTTCTTTACATTTTGTCACATATGAGCACAACATTCAATGCAAGTCATTGAGGATTTATGCCAAAGTCTCTTCAGGTTTGCCTTAACCAGCTTTGGTCATCCAGAGGTTGCATGTTTTAATCAATCATCCTTCTTTGCAAAAAATAGTGTGAGTTCATTCTGACTTTATGACAAACATAAATTTGCACTTTCTGCAACAGACTGGATTTAAGTTGTAACTTTGACTTGGCCATTCACATGAAAAATTTCAAGGCTTGCATGCAGACCAAATAGTTTTATTGTTGTCTCATCTGATTGGATCACCTTTTGCCACCTATTTGATTACTCTTTCCATTTTCAAAGAAAGTGCTTAACTCTTGAGATATTGTGTTATAACTCATTTATACTTACCTTTTACACCCAGGTGGAACCTGTTAATTCATTAAGTGACTGATGAAGGTGATTAATAAGCTGCGTTTGATTTAGGGGTATCAGAGTAAAGAAAGCCGGACAGATGTGAATGCCACACTTTTAAAAAAATTGCTTTATATTCCATTTATGTCACAGTTATCCATTATGTTATATTGGTCGGTTGGAAAATAAAGAAAATCCTAATGAAATAAATGGAAGTTTATGGGATAGAAATATGTTTGCAAATCAACAAGATGATTTTTTAAACTTTAAAGGAAATTCAGAGAAAACACCAGAAAGGTGTTTTCCAAACTCCAAAAAAAAAAAAAAGATTTCTGCCATAAATATCGTGTGAGAGTAAATATTAAAACTGGAATATGTGAGCTGGGTCTGGTCCTCCCAGTGGGCGCAGTGCGACTCACCACAGCGGACAGGGTGGGGATGAGCTTCACGCTGTTCTGCACCTCCTCGTCGGTGACCTCCACCGCCGTGCAGTGCTCCTCCTCCAGAGGGAGAGGACTGGAGCCGTTCTCCGTCACCCAAGGATGGAGCTGTAGCAGCCACACACACACACGCACACATTGATGTAATAAACAAATTCACACTGTGGTGACGAAGCGATTGGTGTTTGCGTACTCGCCTTTATTTCAGGGATGGTGATTCTGGTTGCAGGGTTTTTATCCAGCATTCTTTCAATGAGATCCTTCAACTCATTGCTTATTGAAAGGCTGTTGGTAAGAGATCAATAAAGACGTCAGAGTTAAATGTCAAAGATAGAATAGAATGAAACAGAAACATCCTCCAATGTCCCGCAACGAGGAAATCGACAAGCAATCAAAGCCAGTAGATTCACGCAAAGATAGAAATAATCAAGATATGAAAAGAGGACAAACGAAAAGATGCTGTACAATCCTGGAAAAATTTCAACATAAAAAAAATATAAGAATAAAGAATGAGGTGTTTTACTCCCTTAATGTCAACATCGTGATGCAAATTATTGGTACTTGTAACAAAAAGACAGTTAAAACTTCCTGTTTCAGAGCCTCTACAGTTTAAGTTAATGTTTCGAAGCTTTGGGTTTATTCAGACATTCTTACGTTTCTGGAAACTCCACAGGTTTGTTCTTGATCTTGCTGTGCAAAGAACAGATGTACTCATCATAAAATGGACACTGGAACGAGACACACAGGTTAAAAATGATAAATGTGCTTAAATGAAGTGATAAAACGGTTCATACAAGCATCCTTCGGGCGACATTACCTCCCCGAAGACAAAGCAGTACAGCGTGACCCCCATCGCCCACACATCTAACGCCTGTGGAACAAACATGGCCACTGTCATGTCAGGTCCTCACACCGTGGTCCGTCAGTGATCCACAAGTGATCAGCTCACCTTCCCGCTGAAGCTCTGCTGGAGCTCGCTCATCATCTCAGGAGCCATGAAGGCCGGCGTCCCCGCCGTGCTGGACAGGAGGGCGTCGTGGCCCTCAAACTCGTTGCTGACGCCGAAGTCTGCGATCTTGACGTGACCGTCATCCCCCAGCAGGAGGTTGGAGGGTTTGATGTCTCGGTGGATGATCTTATGGTAGTGCACTACACACACACACACACACGCGTGCACGCATACACACAAATACACACAGGAAGAAGGCTGAGTTGTTATTGATCATTTGAGAAAAAAAAAAATCTATCCAAGTTTATTCTAAATGTAAATTTTGGTAAATGGCCTGCACTTGTGTAGAGCTTTATCAAGAGAACGCCAAAGCAATTTACACTACATTCAGTTATTCACCCAGTCACACAGATATTAGCACACTGATGGTGGCAAGATACTGCACTGTAGCCAGCGCTGCACTGGGGCCAGGCTGCACTGGGGCCAGGCTGCACTGTAGCCAGCGCTGCACTGGGGCCAGCGCTGCACTGGGGCCAGGCTGCACTGGGGCCAGGCTGCACTGGGGCCAGACTGCCATGCACCGGAGCCACCAGGTTCTCTGACCACCTCCAGCAGACGGGTGTCTGCCCAACGGCACAAGTGAGACAGACAGAGCGGGGCCTCAAACCAGCAATCCACCGATTATAGAACAAATTACAGCAACACAAACATAAAGCCTTTAGTTGGAAAAACACAATAAAAACATACACACAAACACTTCTTCAAAAATGCAGCAGCACCTCCGACAAAAAAAAAGAGCAAAAATAAGAAAAACAACAACCTACAAGCTCAAGAGTTCTTTTATTCATGTTAAATAGATGAAAATATATCAGAATAATATGTATTTTTTATTTATTACTAAATAAACACAACAAGAAGCTTCTCAGAGCCTATCATCAGAACGCATGTTAGCAAATGATGAGAAGCTGCCCAGTGTTACTCACTCTGTCGATGTGAACACATTGACTTTTCCGGCTGATCTTTAAAAAGTCTGATCTGCAGATTTTGATTTTGGCCAAAACTGATGTCACTAAATATAAAGACAAATTTACTACGTAACAGTAAAGGGAAATGGGACGGTGGTTGATTTTCAGATCTTTGAGGAGGTAGATCAGATCAGTGGGATCGATTTCAAGTATAAATATCAGCAGATTGCCGAAATCCCAAAATGAAGGAAATCAGGACCAATTTATCAACCTACCTCCTAATCTCTACCAGGACACTGGAGGTGGTGGATGTTCTGTATAAGTGAAATTAAGCTCAGGCTGCTTGGACAGCGTCTCCCTATCTCCTTTATTTGACGAGCTCATGCTAACCTCACTTTGATTCAGGCTGCTCTTGAAAGCATTGATGGGATTCCAGTTTTGCTGATAACACTGGGATTCCAGTATGTGACGTTGCTGCTTTGTGAGATTCCAAGTTTCTTACAACCGATATAAAGAACAAGACATGCATCACATTCAGATTATTCACACGTCTACTCACAGTACTCTATTCCCAGGACGACGTCTCTGAAGTAGAAGCGAGCCTGGTCCTCGGTTAACGGGTTGTCCGTGGGCACCTCTATCACCGGCCTGAGGGGCAAAAAAGCAAAAACCACATACAAACATTTTATTGCAGCTCGTGGCAGCCACTCCTGCCATCTAACATATCAAACTGATGGATTAGTACGTAAAACATACCCCTCTTTCATTAGTTCGAAGGCTAAAAGAGAAAATAACTTATATTGAATGACCTCGTAACTTTGCTTTCTTTTATCATGCTGCAGCAGAAAAGGTGAATGATTCCCTACCCATGTGAAGTCCATCTTCATCAGGGTCATCAAGCACCTGCAAGATACATCAACATTGCTATCTCATGTCTGTTTAGGTTTTTTTAAAGTTATTTAAACAAATATTATTTCTGATCGTGAAAGGAGTCCATTAAATATTTTTGGCTGAAGTACGCAGACGCGTTGCTCTGCTGCTTGTTGTTTTGGTCACATCTGACGCACCTCTATCAGCTTAACTACGTTCGGATGGTCCAGTTTCTTGAGGATGGCGATCTCTCTGTACACTCTCTCCAGAGGCTGCATTGATTTGGGGAACATATCCTGCTGAGAGTTTGACCCCTGAGGAGACGGGCGACCTGGAAGCACAAACAGACAGCGCCAGTCTGGATGAAGGAAGTTTTAAGGAGCTATTTCTTGGTACATAATTGCTCATAATGAAGCATTGCTGCAAAGCTAATAGCTCAACGCAGTCCAAACGTCCATCAACGGATTTCTGTGAAGGGTCACAGGGCCAAAAGATGACCGCACTCAGATATTTGCATAACCTCATACTAATGTTGCAGAGAAACCAGACCATTTTCTGTAGTCAACAACAAGCCCATCCATCCATCCATCCATCCATCCATCCATCCATCCATCCATCCATCCATCCATCCATCCATCCATCCATCCATCCATCCATCCATCCATTTTCCGTCACCCTTCTCCCTAACGGGGTCGGGAGTTGCTGGTGCCTATCTCCAGCTGCGTTCCGGGCGAGAGGCGGGGTTCACCCTGGACAGGTCGCCAGTCTGTCGCAGGGCAACACAGAGACACAAACAGGACAAACAACCATGCACACACACACTCACACCTAAGGAGAATTTGGGAAGGCCAATCAACCTGACAGTCATGTTTTTGGACTGTGGGAGGAAGCCGGAGAACCCGGAGAGAACCCACGCATGCACAGGGAGAACATGCAAACTCCGTGCAGAAAGACCCCGGGCCGGGAATCAAACCCAGGACCTTCTTGCTGCAAGGCAACAGCGCTACCCACTGCGCCACTGTGCAGCCCTCAACAACAAGCATCTGGCAATATTTGGAAGGCTTGTTTGACCACACTTCCTGCAAGGAGTCACACAGCTCATTTAATCTGGTTGATAATTTGCCACCTCCTAATTTTGTCTATGTAGATTAAGGCCAGCGTTTCCCAGAACCATAAACTGATGATGGTTTTAGATCTATTTTGGGATCATTGCCTTTTTGGAACAAATTCAAAACAACTTGCTGTTGATTTTAGGTCATTAGAAGAACATAAGAGGAAGTCACCTTACACTAATACATCCACTTTGTGTGATGGGTGAGCAACCTTGACAGCAAACAGCCCATATCAAAGTGCTTTCAAGTTTAAAAAGATTACTTTGACTCCTACAAGCAGACTTTATGCCACTGCAGCCAAATCTTGGTGTGTAAAACTTCCCTTCAGCAGGCCTTTGACGGGACTTGGGTTTATTTCTATTTGCCTTGTTCAGAGGATCTGCGTTACTCAAACAGGGGGAGGAGTACTTGGCAGTAATAAAACGTCTTAGAGATTCCTCCTGCTCTGACTTGAACTGCTCAATATTTGGAAGAGCGTGGTCAACATGGACTGAAAGGCTTTTTTCACGTCCTTCGCTGTCACCGCCAAACAATAACCAGACGACTATTCTAAAACGGAGTAAAAAAATCAACACCGTCATTCACAGGAATCTAACAAATGGCTTTTCTTTAAGGTGGCAGTTTAGAGCTGGCAGCTTAAATTTAGAACAGTAATCATCTCAAACACCCATGACCGTGTTTTTATAGAGCCAGGAATGGCCTAACCAAAGCCCTGCAACTTCGGCCCTATTGACATTTTTGAAACTATGCTCGAAAATTATAGCTGTGGCAGGAAATTTTAAACGTTCATAAGGAAAATGTGGCCAAATATCCAGTCAGAACAAAAAAAAGCTATTTAAAAGCTATCAGCCTGTTTAAAGTGCAACTTGCCCAGTGCCAAATAACCACCTATTAACTGGGTTGCAATT
This sequence comes from Poeciliopsis turneri, assembly GCA_922788865.1. Taxonomy (NCBI): domain Eukaryota; kingdom Metazoa; phylum Chordata; class Actinopteri; order Cyprinodontiformes; family Poeciliidae; genus Poeciliopsis; species Poeciliopsis turneri. The sequence goes on from CAKLNU010000806.1 coordinate 1,153,923, forward strand.
AAATCCCCAGTAAACTCAAACTGTTGTGTCCAGTTCTTGCTTTAAAACCTCTTTTAAAAAAAGCACCAAATCAACATTTTGTTAAGATTTTATGTGAATGCAAACCTTCCACTGGAACCATAAACCACACAAGACTGAAACAATCAAAATGAGACGTTACTCACGCAAAAACCCACACAGCCTCATCAGCTTCTTCTTTGACACTACCTTCATTGCCTAATCAAAGAAAAGAAAAAGGATTAATGACGATTTCATTAAATGACAGTCAGGCTCAAGCAGTTTAAAGCTTCAGCTTACATAGTACTGTTCAGAATCTTCATTATAGGCGAGTTTCACTACTCCATAAGAGCCCTGCAGGGAACAAATAAAAAGAGGTTCATAATTCAAGAATCAGAAATTAAAACACTGGGTTTCATATTGGTAGGTCACCTTTCCAATCTCTTTCTTCAGTTTATACTGGTTGAGCTGGAGACAGTCCTGTAGAGGTGAAATGGGAAAGTTTTAGTCTCAGAAAGGAGGAGCTCAGGTGAGTCTTAATCCGTCTGAGGTTCCTCACATCGGCATCAGTGATGGAAACCCGTTTGGTCTCTATGGTGGGCTGCCGGGCCACGCGGCTCCCCCTCTCCTGCAGAGACATCTTCCTGTCTGTGAGGCGGGCCCTTTGGCCCATGGTAGACCTGGGCGCTCCTGACCTGTAGCCGTTAGGAGGGGTCAGGCGGTTGGCGTTCATGGATGCCACCATGTCGGCAAGCTCGCCCTGAGGGTCCGACTCCATCTCCGGTTGGAAGACGCTGTCCGAGCTCATAGTTTCCCTGACGATGCTGCCTTGTTTACGGTTGAATGGTTCAGTGGGATGGGCAGACGCTGCATCACTGCACTGAGAGGAACATAAAGAACTGGATGAGAAAATTATCTATAGAAATGGGTTTTATTTTTATTGGTCAGGAAGGAAAACTGGAGTTGGAAATGTTTGTTTTTGTGCTAAAGTCTCCTGACTAGTTACGTTTCCATTAATCATAGAATTGCACAAATTGAAATTACAAAAAATAAAAAAAAATATATATTATATATATATATATATATATTCATAGAGAAAAGAACAAAGTACAAACATATGCCTATAAAAACTAGTCTTTTAATTTTTTCCAGATCTGTATATATAAATGACCTTAAATTACTTTGAGCTCAGTGAAATGAGGCTTGCTTCAGCTTTCCCTACAATATAAGGGTATTTCTAAAAGTGATCATAAAAAAATCTTTATTCAGAAATTAAACATTTAACTCCAAGATCTGATGAATTAAATTCAAAAACATTTTTAAAAAGTTCTTCTGTGCAGCATAGCTAAGAATCTGATTTACTGCACTTTCAATATACAGCAGTAATAAGGTGAGTTAAGGTCTTTTTTTCTTTTAGAACATGTCTCTACAACGTGTCTGGACTTTCTGTGACAGAAGGATGCCCAATAAGGCAGATCATGCAGATTATTTTCTGAACATCAATGGGGGACATTTGATTTGCACAGCCTAAAAATAAGAAGGAAGCTGAACAATTACCAAAGGACACATAAAAATGTGAAGTTTCCACCCTGTGACATTAGGCTGCTAGTAGAAAGCAATCAGCTTCCTATGTACGAGACTCATTGCTACCTAAAATACAGTACAGAGAATTGAAAAGCCTCTTATGTAACTTAGCGGGAAGCTTTAACAGGCTTGTAACTTCGCAACAAAGCACTGGACTCACTCACACATTTAAAAATGCTGCTCATAAAGTTACAAAAAAAAAAGATGTTAAAAGTATTTCTAACAATGTTTTTGCATGCACTGGATAACACAAGAGCCTAAATGTCTCTGAAATATCGCAAACTTCAGCCGGAGTAACTGCGAGATAACGGATTTACTCACAGACTGGAGCCGTCCCGTTTCCAGGGCTGTTTCTGTGAATCTGCATGTTGACGGGGGCTGAAGCTCCTCTCGTTCTGCAGGACGTTCACTGCTGAGCGGTCAGGGACATCAGCAGCACACGTCTTAGGGATTAACTCGGGCTACATATAGATGAAGCAGAGTTGTTCCCAGGACAGCAGGACAATTGCTTGTGTTTACATGATGGGCAGCAGAACAAATACACAACGTGGGCAAAATGTGCTGCTTCATATTGAGAGGCAGCTAAATAACAGACAGGATTACCGTTTATTTATCCTTTAGTTTTATCTGTACACTGAAATTATTCTGCATTAACTGCATGAATCTGGATAAAAGTAAGATCCTTTATATCATTTAGTTCAATATTACATTTAACATTTGGGAAATTATGGGGTTCTTTTAGAACATATTACATGATGATTGTGCCTAAAATCCAAACACTACAGCCTCTGTTTGGATTTTGTGGCTTTTGGTTGTTGGGTTGCAATGTTTGGTTGCTGAGTCGTGACGTTTTATTGTTGCGTTGTGGCTTGTTGATGAGTTGTCGCTTTTTGCATTTTATTGATCCTACTGGTCCACCGAATGATATAAATACACATCACGCATTTCAGATTCTAATTTTACATTAACGAACACACTAAAACTTGTATTATTTTTATTTCACATCACCATAACGCTCCATGTTATTTTAAAATCACCTCCAGTAGACTAGTTTAAGCTCTAATAGTTTAAGCTGTGCTAACTTATACTGGCAAAAATTAGTTCAAAAGTTTCTTTCTCAAAAGCTAAAATCGGGAGGTGCAGTTGGAGTGAAGTTGTAAAATCTAAATGATCTTAGAATAATCATTCACGGCAAAACTAGGCAAGTTTCGAGACAAGCCTTGTTGTTTTTTTCTTTTTCATAACGCTTTAAAGCTGATGTTTTAAAATTGTGTTTTATTATGTTGGAAAACCCCAAACCCTTCTTTTAATCCTGCACATCTGTCTGTGGTGTTGTTTCCCTGATAAGCCCCTCAAATGTTGAAAATAGGTTCAACTTATAAGCATTCTACCGTTGGATCACTCCACAAATGAGAGGATGTTTTCTCAACGTCACATTAAAGAAATGTGGGTCGTTTCCCTGCTTCAGGATAAAACATGAGGCCTGAAACCATCTGGCCCAGCTGCAAAAGTAAAAAAATATATATGTAAAAAGGAAAGAGGCCTGGAGTCAAATAAAACATGTCAGCACAATTTTTTATAGTCAAAGGAGCAACGTTTCAGGCTGCTGTATGGCAGTCATATTCAGTAAATTAGAATATTATGAAAAAATTTATTTCACATTATATAGATTAATTTCACCAGACACATGTTTTCTAGCCTTTAACTCTGTTAATTGTGATAGAGATTAATAACATTTAAGTTAAATATCTGATTAAGGGTTAATTTTAAATTATACGTTTAATCTGATAAACTGAACAGAATGTATTTTCCAACTTTATTAAATATAATTGTGTCTATATATATAGGAGTGCATAACAACAGTGCCCCATTACTTTCCATACAGCCAGAGAAAACGACCAACACATATCATTATAAGCACTTTAAAATGTTAAAAAATATTAATGATTAAATAAAGACAAAAGTTACTGAAAGGAAGTGTCATCAATGCTTTTATATCTTTAGTCTTTTATTTTTGCACATCCAAAAACAGTTTGAAACAGTTTCTTTAGCAAAAAAAAGGTTCAACATCAAGCAGCAAATTGCACTTTTACACTTCTGTTTATTATGTACATAATGTACAACTTAGTTTTTTTTTAAAGAACTTCTTTCTGAATTCTTCGTGTGGTCTGAGGTACCAAACGTGAAAAATGCAACATTAGAACACGTTGTTATCCTGCTGAATTTGAAGAAGTAAATACACCTTTAAAATATTCCCTGTAGGTGTCAGTATAGAAACAGAAAGACTTTAACTGGGCTGACATGCTTACTTTAATATTTTAAAAATTTCTTATAAAATGGTCCGAAACATTGGATTGAAGTCACTGCTAACCCCACCTGCAGGTGGCAGCATTTCTTACTTTTATGACAGTCGCCTCAGCTTTGCGTGATGTCAAGTGACAGTTCATAATCGACATGTCACATTTGAAGTCAAACCTACTAAATTATTTACAAATACTTCTAAAGCAGCACCTTAAAATCTGTGAATTTGATTGCAAAAAGTTACAAAAACAATCACAAAATTCTATTGAGGGAAATCCACTTGAAAAAAAATCTAGATTATTTATTATTAAGACACATATTGACACTGACATTTATTGGTATTTGAACAGTTTGTCAATGGGTTTCAACGGAATGTATTTTCGGAGTGTATTTATAAACACACATTCTGGCGCAAACGGCCGTGAGAACACTCACAATCTTGATTTTGGCCCAAAATGTGAACGAGTTTCTAAGAGCCAGAGTTTCTCCAAAATGACAAATCTCAGGTAAAAAACAAGAGTGTTTCCGATTATTACCTAAAATAATAATCACCAATCAAACCTGCAGCTTGTCCTCTCTGGTGAGATACGAGGTCTGGATTGACCGCTAACTATCAACAGATCCAGCTGCACAGCTTCGCTCAGTCAAACCTTTCTGAAGCGAGACTCCCGGGGCCGCTGAAATCTTACCATGGCCCTCTGAATCTGCTCGTAGCTGACAAACATCACTATGTTCCAGGACCCCAGGCGAAGGAACGACGGCATGAAGCTGCAAGGAAAGATTGAGATAAATCAGCTGCTGGACTGGATCTGCCCCAGTTTTCGACGACGACACCCACCCTTTGTAAAAAGCTGAGGGCCCCTCTTTAAACAGCATGGTCAGAGCGCAGTTGGCAGCGCCGCCGTACTGCCCGGGAACGGAGTTCATGAAGCGGGTTTTCACCACGTCCACCGGAGAGGCCACCACGGTGGTGCAGAAACCTGCGGCGAACGCGGCAGTGAAGTGACATGGCATGTTGTCTGCAGGGGAGGAAAAACGCAGAAAATGGTTTGGTAAAGACCACAAAGACTGGAGAGGGATCAACAGGTGGGGATGGAGGGAGGCCCTACCTGTCATCATTTTGTTCTTCAGGATCTGCTCTTTGATGATGTCATATGTCACCAGCTCAGAGCAGTTCACAATGGCATTACGAGTTATGTTCAGCAGACAGCCTGAAAAAAACAAATTTCATACCGTCAGAAAATGTAAATAAGCTGGAAAAACAATAATAGAGCACTGAAATACGACACAACAGGAGACCAGCATGAGTTTGTGTGAATCAGGACAAAGAAACAGCAGCTAAGATGCCATCAAAACAATACCTTTCCAGAGCCCTCGTAGGCCCTCCACCCTGGCGATGGTCCTGTAGGCCTCGGTGGTGCTGCTGTACCTCTTGACGGAGCCGTTCTCCGGCTGGTGGACCTGAGCCTGGAACCTGACCTTCACAACATCGGTGGGCTGAGCAAAAGCTACCGCCATTGCTCCGGTGGTGGAGCCCGCCAGCAGTCGGGTCCTGAGTCCAGGATCTGTCACACAGCGGTTTGTGACAACTAGCAACTACAGGCAACTTTGCAGAAACAAGTCATTGTAGGGTTGGCCATGAAATCTGCTGTCAAAATTTTACTGGCTGTATGTCACATCATGAAATCCTCATTTCAGACTTAACACTGTTCATGCACACAGAACCAGCTTTACTGGCTCTTCTTGTGGAAAACATGGTAGCTGCAGTTTTTTTTTTTTTTTTTTTTTTTTTTTAAGTAAAAACCAGTTTGATGAGCACCAACAAGAGAAACACTGATTGTACTGTACAGCCTTTCAGGAATTCCTAGATTCAACACGATAGATAGGTCTTTACTTAGTGCAGCTATTTCATAAACAAGCTAAAGTAATTCTGACTTGTGTCTAATTATACCATAAATGTAATACATTGAAAGCCTAACACTTCTACACGTAATCCAAAACCTTGACTGTTATTTCGAAGCGCTGGTGGCTGAAGCTTCCTGAAGGTTTCCCAGGCGTGTGGTGTTGGTCAGAATACACATACTCTCTGCTCCGTGGGCGGAGAGCTGCTTCATGGTGTCGTACAGACCGATCCGGATGGAGGAAAAGCATATTTGTCGGTGCAGCCCGGCCAGGACCCCATTGTACAGATTCCTCGGCCCCTCGGCCCTCACAATGGTGATGATGGTGCCAAATACACCTCTGTATGCCTCCTTCTGGCCCTTCTGGGAGGGCCTTCGATTCTCCTTGGACCTGAATAAATATTACAGGTAAAAGAAAATAAATGAATTAAAAAAAAAACTGATGAGAATAAGAGACTTTTAGAAATGTCAGTATTCATAGTGTTTTTCAACCTTTTGTCACATTGGAACCACAAATGTTCAAGTATTTCAACGATATTTTATGTGAAAACCTACAGAATGAGATAAGTTATGGCTTTCAGACATTTTGACAAAAGAAACAATTTATTGCAAAATATCACATTTCAGTCAGATTGAACGGTAAGCATTTATGAACTCGTTTTCCAAACTTGACAATGATTCTCACTGGGATTTCGATCTCGGCTTTGACTAGGCCATTCTAACCCCTAAATAAGCTTTGATGTAAATTAGTTCATTGTAGTTCAGCCTATATGTTTAGTGTCCTCCTGCTTTAGGTTGAAGGCTTTTAAAGCTTCCAACAGTTTGGTCTCTTATCAGCATCCTCACAGCATCATACTGCCACTACCCTGTTTTACTCTAACTATTGCTCTTCTCCAGCCCAACCAGGACTAGATTTGTAACATACTCTACTAATAGTTCTCCTATAAATACTTAATCCCATTTAATTACAAGTGGCCTCTTGGCTGCTTATATGAATAGTGTTGTCTGGGCCCAGCCTGGCAGCTTAAATGGACGGTATTGTCTTGGTAGGTTTAGTCCAAGCAAGGAATATTAACGCACCACACTTATCAGTTTTTATTTGATGAACTAAAGATAAATAAGTAAATACTGCTTTTGAAACATTAAAACCCATCCCACGTGTCCTGGCTGTGATGCTTTTAGTTACCTGCAGTCGTACTTTGGCGGTGTCCAACGGGAAGGTGACCAGGTCAGCCATGCAGCCAGCTGTTCCAGCTGAAAAAATTTTGACAACAGCTGTAGGGGCCAAGTCAGCTGCTGATCCTCCTGCCATGTTCAAAACAGTACAGGATCAACGCAGTGAATAAAAAGCAAAAATCAATCCAGAGGGTTCAGTCATCCCAAAATCTGAAGTTAACTCCGGATCCTTTCAGGACTTTGTGACCAGTAACAAAACTGAAGCAGACAATCATGTTCCAGGTAATAAACAGAATGTGTGTCTTATTTAAGTAGAGTTCACTTCATGTGCCATTACCTGTTGTCACTTAGAAGTGGAAGCAGGCGAACAGATGAAGTGATTTATGCTGGCATAAAAACCTGATGGGAAGGTATTAACTGATTATTCTGAGACTGTTGCGCCGCCTCTCTGGGGGGAAAAAAAAGGAAGAAAACAAAAACAAACAAAGAAAATGAACATAGTGTACACGCCTGAACAAAATACCAAACGTCTGGCTGCTGGTGGGCGTGTTTTCAATACCCAACTCACCTGCTTGGAGACGCAACAGTTTGAACAGCTGGTCCGACTGGTGACACGCTGGTTTAAACCAGAAATGTTTTGTAGCATGTTGAACTCAATATGAACTCATTTTTAACTGCAATAATTACAGGAGCTAAAAATTTATTATGATTAATAACTGAGGTTATGTTAACTACAGTAGCATAACTTTGAAAAAAAAAAAATCTAATCTTTAATTAAATCCATTTCTTTCAAAGGTAAAGAGGGGGAATTTTTATTTTTTTAAATACGTGGGGGGATTTTTAAGACCACTGTAAGGCATGGAGGAGGTTTTGGAGTACTGTGGTTCTCTTTGAAAGTCCACAAAAAAAAAAACAAAAAAAAAAACCTTTTCCCGTGATGTCAGACCTCTAAATCTGGTAAAAGATCTGTGACGAGCACTGAAGCTGATCGAGGAGCAATGTTAAGATAAGTTTCTGAAGAAGGATTTCAGAAAGAGCAGGAGTTTATTAAAGAGACAGAGGCTCAATTTCAAGGCGTTAAATTAAAAAGTCACATTTCTTTCAAATCGTATTTGATATGTAGAGCAATTTTACAACAAATGAAGGTAACATAGTTGATGGTGCTATAAGATGGCACAACATGCCTGGGAAAAACATAGTACTGCTCTTTAATAAGTGTACTCAATTAAAAGGAGGTGGTACAAGTTACAGATGCATACAGCGGGAGACTCAAAACTGTTTTTCATTTTGAGCCACATCAAGATCATAATGTCCTTCAAACAATCGGTTGTAATGTATTGATTTGTTAAACTGTTAAAATATTACAGCCTCTTCTGAATTCAATGAATGCTTTTAAAATTAAATAACATGTCATATTTTTTTCATAGGGATGTAATTCAGTAATATACAAATAAAAACTCATTTGACTGATAAAATAATATTTTAGCAAACAATTTCTACTTATGTGGCCCTTCGAAGTCTAAAGGGCCACATAAGTAGAAATGGTGGACCGGATTTGGTCCATGGGCCTTGAATTTGCAACATTGTGCAATAGTACAATAAAAGATTAATCTATTTTTAAACTTTTCACACATCTTAAAAAATCTTCCAACAAAATCGTCGAGATCTTTCTGCCATGGAGATATTCATCCACAACATCTGCTTGGTTACGTCTAGGGTTTGTAACATTCACTAAATCTCAAGTTCAAAACACAAAAAAGTTTCAAAGTGCAGCACATTTTTCAATATTTATTTATAAAACATACAAATATAGAAATGAATTTACATAATTATTGTGGCGTAAAATCACTGAGCTAACTGGACTTATCGAAACGAGCTGCGAATATCTTTGCGATTCTGTCCGTCTGTTTCTTCAGGGACGAAGGTGACATGTCCGGCCGTTGCCGGGGACCTCGGCGAGGGGGAACGCTGTGGCGGTCTGAGGAGTTCTGACCCTGCAAATATCACAAAGAAATACATCTTCAATCATAAAAACATCAGAGTCATGTCAAGAGTTTAAAATAATGACTTGTGCGCCTGTGGTGTGTCAACGTGTCATTTTTAGCATTTTGTAACATGAAAGGCTCGCTGCTGAACGCTGTATGTGTGGAACACACAAACATAATCATGGATTCAACATTGAGTGACAGGCTTAAACCGGTTTCTTAGCAATGATGGTAGGTGTGCGGTACTGATTCCCAGCACTTAAGCAGTTAGTCACTCCTTTGGTTTCAACACAATGGCTATAAGTGCCTTTTTCCCAAAGAGCCAAATTTATCTTTGTTATAAATATGAAGTGGGGCAAAAATTTGTGGCATGTTATGGCAACATAACCCCAATATTTTCTTTGGTATATCAGTAAATATGTGGGCATTTCAAAAACCATAACTTCAAAAATGTTAGTACCAGAAACTATCTATACCATGTCAGAATGAAATATGATGATTAAAGTAGGAATAGCAACAAAGGTTTTAATATCGGAGATAAAACTGTAAAGCACTTACAGATTCATGAGATGTGTGGGAGAAGGATGGAGCTAAACGCATGGCTCTCAGTGACGCCTCCAGTTGGTGAGACGGGAGGAAGAAATTAGGGACTTCCACAGGTAATGAGCTTAAGGTAAGAAGTTTAAGAAAACAACAAGACTTAAAGATAGTGTCCAATATCCCTGTTTTAAATCAATATAAAAACTTCATTAGTGCTCAAAGTGAAGTCTAAAACTTTTCAAATGCTAAAGACTTTTAACTAATTTTGTTAAAGTAGGCTTAAAAAAATAAGAATCAAATCTGAATAAGGACTGTACTACAAGTTATTGAAGTCACTGAGCTTTGTAAAAGGCTTTGACTCTGAAATGGTGGCATGTAGAAGAGATTAGGAAAAGTACATGTTTATGTAAAAATCTAATTATCAAAATAAACTTTTCAAAATCTCTCTTTCCACAGATAAATGGCCAGTAATCTCGTCCTCACAAACTCTCAACCTTGGAGTTGTCTTCGACTTCCAGCTCCCATTCGGTTCAATTTCGAAGATCGCAATCCCAAGAACATTGATCACCTCCACCTTTTACTGTTGCTCCTTTACAGCTGAGCCTTTGATTCACTCATTTTCCACCTCTTGACTTGGTTACTGCAACAGCCTCCACATGGTAAGATCAATATAAATAAAAAATACGTCCGATAGCATGTTAAATAATTTCACTGAACTGCACGGTATTCTGGAGGATGTAGGCAGAGAAAAGGCTTTAGCTGCTCAACTGCTCACGACTAGCTAAGCAACGTTGGTAGCATCAACTAACTCACTCACTCTTTGGTTACTTAGCAACTTGCACAGCAACAGTTTCAGGTTTCTCCGTCGTGCCTCATAAATGCATAAAAATTTAAATAAAGGCAGGAGTGAAAGCTCTGGATGAATCAGGAAAGATCATACTGCCAGTTTGGTAGTATTTTACATATTTAAAACAAAACTGATCAGTAATTATTGATGCTGACTGATTGGAAACAGTTTTATCATGATACGTCTTTCAACCATATAGCCCAGCTCTGTTATTTATTTTTTTTTTTTTACATTTTATTCCCTTCTTTACTTGGGAAGAAGGAAAGATCAGAGACACTGTAAAGCAGGGATCACCAACCTTTTTGAGACTGGGAGCAACTTCACGGGTACAGAGCAACACGAAGAGCACTTGTTTAATACAGTCTTTATAAGTATATATATATATATATATATATATATATATATATATATATATATATATATATATATAATAATTAATATTATTATTAATAATAATATTAATAATATAATCATATTATTATTATTATAATTATTATTATAATAATAATAATTATTATTATTATTATAATAATAATTACTATTATTATTATTATATATATATATATATATATATATATATATATATATATATATATATATACTGATCATATTAATGTCAGGACCACTCACAATAGTTATCAGTAATAATTTACCATATGGTTAATTGCTATTATGTGATCAAAAGTTCCCTTTTGGAGTTTTTCTCTGTGATTCTAAACTGGCCACAAGTGACTGAAATAAACAAAAGCAAACTGATGGATTGTTGCAGTAAATTTTCCTTTAAATAAAAAAGAAAAGAAGAGTTATAGTTTTATTATCTAACCATCTGTTCTATTAGCAAAATTGTGGAAAATAAAATATCTTTTGTGTCAAAAGACATTATACACACACAGCGGTGTCAGTCTGATGCGGGGAACCCCAAAGCCCAAGTCTTATTGGTCAGTTTGCTTTTGTTTATTTTCCGGCTTTGCGTTTTTCTGTAAGCTAAAAATGAACGATTTGGGTTTGAACCTCCCGTTGTCCTAAGATCAGCCTGAGCTTCCAACAGTCTGCGCAGTTCTGGCGGGTCGCCGGTTTATTCGCTTTTTGCGTTGTTTCGCGAAACAGAACAGCTGATGGGTCACCCGCTGGCTGACACCAGCAATGTGAAAAAATAAAGGTCCGACACAAAACTATCACTGCACCTGACCTGCAAGAGCACAAGCACCTCTCCAATGCGCACAAATCAGCACAAGCCTAAACCACAAGAGCAGCTGACTTTTTTTCCAGACGATGCTAAATAATAAAGACATGAAGCGAAGCCTCTCCATGTGGTTCACGGAAAGAGGACGGTGTTGATTCCCAGGTTCAGGTGTTGCGATGTGCACTACGAATAAGATGTTTTGGCACAATTTATTTATTTTTTCTTCACAGTTTTGTTAATAGTAAATAGGGTTAAATAATAAAAACTCCAGAAGTTATTCTTTTCTTTCTTTACTTGAAGGAAAATGTGACGGTACGCAGAGTGCAGCTGCAGGCGCTGCTGCGCTCCGACAGTTTCCTGCAGGCGCCTGCGTGCAGTTCTGAACTTTAACAGCAGGAAAAAGTCTTATACATAAAGCAATTTATTTTAAATGTTTTTATCATTTTCCCACGTTTGAACTCTAAATATAAACGTCAAACATTATTACTTCAATGTAAAAACATTTAATTAAATTATTTTTTGGTAGTGCTCCCTAATAATAATGGCTATTTTTAGGAGTAGCTCCGCGGGCGACTGAAAAGGTCCCTGCGGGCGACCGGGTGCCCGCGGGCACCAGGTTGGTGACTCCTGCTGTAAAGTAACTCTGGGCTTCCTGTACAATGTTAATAATAATAATAATAATAATTACTATTATTATTATTGCAACAATAATAACAACAATGATGAATAAAAGTATAACTGTTACAATATTAGCTTCTACATTATGGTAGCTTTGATATAAACTGCTAATCTGACCTGGTTACCAGTTAAACAGACGAGTCAGAAAAATAAAGCAAACAATGCAAAATAAATAAATGAATGAATAAAAACAGGTTAAGGATACGCCTGGAGCTGGTTTTCATCCGTGTTCTGAGTTCCTGAAGCACAGTGTGTGTCGGCGACAGGCTGTGGAGACGATGACGCGTCATCTGAACTGTTGGGGCTGTTTGACCCCTTTATCTGATCACCGGATTGTAGCATCGTGGCATCGTCTCTCTCTGTATGGTGAGCATTTTCTGTGCGTTTCTCATCGGAAAGACAGCTATTTCGATTTTCTTGCAGGCGTTGGTGCTCATTCTCACTCATGTCTGATTCCTTATGATCCTCTATGCTCTCTACAGAAACCAGGTCGGGGTCTGACAGGATGCTGGTCCAAGGACTGGTTCTGTCTGTTAGAGACGTCACCTCATTCAGAGACCTGGGCTGCAGAACCACCTCCTCAAAATCCTCGTCTCCTTCATCATCATCGCCACCTTCCTCGTCCTGTCTAAAATCCTCTTGGTGTTCGTCCTGTGACAGGCTGTCCTTGCTGCTTTGCTCCTCCTTTTTGTCATCGTGGTCAGAGTCGGTGTCGTCCTCAGACGTATCAGCAGGCAACGGAGATGCAACATCCAAACAATGATGAGTTGCTCTGTTTTGAGTGGACTTGCTGTCTGGGTCGGCCGGAGGGCTGCTGCATTCACCAGGTGAGTCTGATGAGCTCTGAGTGTTGGAGGGAATCGTTTCCAGGAAGTGACCTCGTAGACCTGAAAGGTGAGCCAAATTATGAAGAGAGAAGAAAAAAACCAAAAACAGCACAATTTTAATTTCTGTTGTCAGATGTGCTTTGATGTTAAAAATATTATCTAATTATTTATGAACATGAAGGAGTCTTTCATGAATATCTATAACTGTTGTCATGAAATGTCATTTGGTAAATATGAGACTTTTAATGCAAAGTTGCTATAAAAGTTGCATTAAAAGTCCATTAGAAGTGCCAACGTTGCTTTATTTTGTAAATAATTACAATTTAATGCAAACATATTTGTTAAACCTATAACTATGTCATTACAGTATAATATGGGACATATAATTGGGCCTGATTGACAGCGCCAAGACTCGCCTCCTGGCTCTGATTGGTTGTTTCTAGTTAGCCATGATGGAAGGCAGTCTACCAGTCCAAACAAGTCACAGTAGAAACAGCGACTATGTTTCAACTGTCACTGAAACATAGTGACAGTTTCAGTAAATATGTAAAAAATGTTTCTTATAAAAGTTACACACTGGAGCTTTAAAGCATGTTTTAAGTCTTTAATTTATTCTACTTTATACGATATCGATCTGTGTTATGTTTTACTCATTTGTACAGTGCTTTGTAAAATTTTTGAGTCATAACTTTTGTGTATTCTTTTTATGATGTAGGATAAACATTTCTTTTCCAACTTTTTACCTAGGCATTTTGTAATGCATTTGTTTTTTTGGAATAAAAAGTCAAAAACAGAAATGTAAATACAAATTTGATCAGAATCGGTTGGCCAATCTTTTTATATTTATAATATTTGGGAAGAAGCTCACCACTGATGATGCTGTTGACTTCGCCAACAAGCTGGTTGGACTTGAGGAGCAGCTGACTCGTGTCGGTCTTCAACAACCCGCGACCCACCTCTTGGTCGTGGCCAACTTGTTCGGTCGCAGGGGGGAAAGTAGGAGTCGATAGCTTACGATTGAAGTATTGCTGAATGTTGTCAAGCTCGCTAAGTTTTCTCCTGTCATAAAGATATGAGTAGTTTTATATTGGTACAGTGTTTTTTTTTTCTTTTTTTAAAAAAGTGTCAAATGTAAATGAGTATTCTAGTAATTGATTATTGTGATGGTCAATCAATTAATCAGACAAAAAAAATCCAGATATTTTATTGAACCACTTTAAAGATTTATATAAATGATTAAAATACATTTTAAAAGAGAAGGATTTTCATCTTATATGCAATTTTTTCTTTTATAGTTTTATTTTAATTACTTGTTTGGGTATAGTTTCCTTTCAGCAAACAGCCTTTTATAAGTCTATATACTTAAATTACTTAACATTAATCAATAACAATTTTTCTGGATGATAAATTGTCCCAAAACTTGCTAGGATAACCAATAACATTGTGTATTGAGACCGTTTTCAAGTAATATCACAGTAACAATCGTATATTAATGCAACAAAATATTGTCAAGGATAAATAAACTTTAAATTCTAATGAACATTTAAACAATGGAACTTGAATATATTTGAAATATCCAAAATAAAGAAAAAAAACAACAGAAACGACAAAATAAATTATAAAGTCTATGTAAACAAATTTATCTTTCAAAAAAGGGATAGTTGACACCAAAATACCAGACTGAAAACTTTTATCATTCAGTCTTTGGTAAAAACAGAGAGAAAAGAGAAACGATAAATCAAGCAAATTAAAATTATTGAGTTCCTTTTAATTTATCATTCGATTAATTGATTTATTGTTAATTGTGTGACAGGCCTATTGCCAATTATTCTAAATAGTCGATTCATCACAATAACTCTTATTAATTGTTTCAGACCTAATGTCAAGGTAAAGAATGGGAATTAAAAATTTTATCTGAATACCTGAGTGCTGAAAACAAAAATGAGCTGGAGGGATTAGCGTCGCCGGTCGGGCCTCCACACACAGAGTGAGATGCCGTTTGTTCTTGCAGATTCTGGTGATAAAGACGAACTTTGTCCATGTGCTCAAAATGGCGATCGTTCTCACTTGGCCTGTGACATGAAATAATTCATGAAAAGGACAAAAACTGTTTGGATGTCGTCAAACTGTGAGGGTTCCAACCTTTCAGAGAATGGCACGTCGTTGTGGTTTGGAGACGAGATCTTCTGCTCTGGGAATCTGCTGATGTGGGACGGGAAGCTGCTGTACATGGCTGTGGTTTGATAGCTGAGAGGACTGGTCTGAAACAAAAATAAACAAATAAACAAAACCCCTTCTCAGCTTGAGATTTAGAAATCACTAGATATTACATTTCATCAAAGCGGCACACTTACTGATGGGTTTTTGGCAGCTTCATCATTGGTGTTTTTTCTCTGTCCACGGAGGTCCTGGACTCCCCTCAAAGGAGTTATAGACACTTTAATCTGACCATGACACTGGCCACTGAAGTCTGTGATGTTGTACCAACCGCACACTGACGGGAAACCCCAGAGTAAAGGAGACAGATCTACAGTGGCAAATCCAATCACCCGCTCCATTTCTACAGACATAAAACATCAAAACGGTTAATTAATACCACGAAACAAGCCAAAACATTATAAATCACAATTCATCTCACAATACCTCCTTTATGCCACACTTTGAACACAAGAAACTGTTGTGGATCAACCAGCAGCTCCTTTGAAAGCCTGGAAATGAAAAGCAAACGCGTTAACTTGTTGCAACAGTGTTGCTTATTTTGAAGTCTGTGTGGAAAGCAGACCTGCACTCGTGCTGATGGTCCCACACAGGACAGTCCGTGTTGGTTACAATAGATGTGTAAACTGGTTCAGGCGAGTCAGCGGTGACGTACGAAACACAGCAACAAGGAGTTCCTTCAGTGCGCTCAGTAAGAGGACAAGCTGGGGGAAAAATGAAACACTTATTTGGTCTGATTCTCTGTCATCTAGAAAATGGCGATGTATTTATGGGGATTTCATGTGATAAACATCCACGTGTGCAACATAGTGCACGATGTGTAAGGGAAATGATGAATGGCTTCCAAAAGAAAAATAAATTTTTGCAACATCCCTTCAGGATACCTGAAGGGATGCCTGTTGTTTTGAAGAAGAATGGGCAATAATTTCAGTGTTAAACATGCACGGCAGGTAGTGATGATTCCTGAAAGATTTGTTACTGTAATAACAGTCAAAGAGAGATTGACTCAAGGACCTTAAAAACAAATGCACTCCTTAGTTTGATTGTTTCTTGATTTTGAAAACTATGCATCATTTTGCCTTTTTATGACGTGCAACTCTGTGTTGCTCATCTTATAAAATCCCAATAAAAGACAGTAAAGTAAACATTAAATGGTCTACATAACATACTAACCTTTCATATTGAGGTGCATGGCTCGGTCCACTGCCACAGTCACAGGGAAAGAGTCTTCCACGCTCACCTCTGTGTGATGCGCAGACGTGAGGTCTGGAGTTTCCTTGGAGGGTTTACTCCTATGTGTAATGTGGGTGTGTGTGGATTTTCTGGGGCCGGACGGGGAGCCATCTGTTTCTTCCTCTTCCCCCAATAAGATCTCATCCTGACTGTCAAAGTCCAGCTGGGTCTCATGTGCAGCTGACAGGTTTGTGGGAACGGAACCATCCAATGGTGTGATGTGCACCCTGAGAGCCGCGCCTTGTAGATCGGCGGCAGAGCGCATGAACAACGGGTACACTCCTGCAGAAACATAATAAACAGAGTTTCTGCATGTTTCACAAACTCAAAATTAAGACTTTTTCAGAGCTTTTTAAAAGCATTATGAATGAACTTAGCTTGTTAGGGTTTTGCTAGCTCACAAAACCCTTGCACGCTCGCAAGGGTTTTACTGGTAGGTTTGGACAATATAGCTTAAAACTGTATCGTGATCTAAACATTTCATATTAGTAGATATGGATAATTATTGATTAGTTTGTTTTAAATATCTGAAGTGTTCCCAAACTGGTGACATGACCACTCCTGTTTTATCCACAGTTTTCACTTGGAGGCGAAACCTTAAACCGTTGCTGTGCAAGTTACACAAGTTGTTGCTAGGAAACCAATGAGTGACTGAGTTACTTGATGCCACTCACTTTGCTTAGCTGGCCATGAGAGATTGAGCGGCTAAAGTCTTTCCTTTGCCTACATCCCCCAGAATGCTGTGCGTCTCTAGATCAAAGTTCAGTCAATATTCTATATTGAACATTCTATCTGACGTATTATTTATTGATACTGATCAAGTATCTATCCTAGCTTCAACTGCCTCGAGTCACAGAACCTAACGAAGACATTTGTCTTCATCAGGTTGCAACATTAAACTTCTGCCAGACAAAAAAAGTCCCAAGAGAAAAATAAACTACAGAGACTTAACAGTGCTGCCGCAACAAAATGTAAGATCTGCAATTCATGTATTTAAGGCTAACTCACATTTTTCTAGTGTATTTTAAATATTCTAAGGCTAATTTTTAGCTTTATGAATGTAAGAGTTTTTAGGGATACCTGGTCACTCTGAATTAGGGAATAAGTACTTTTATTTTCTTACATACCACTCAGGGACTGCTTCTGCTTGGGAGTCTTTGCAAGAAAAGCCAGACCAACAAATGCAGACCCCACCAGACGGTCTGAGTCGTTTGGCCTCGTAGTCCTGTTTTTAGAGAAGGTGACCCACACCTGGACCTCCAGTTTCTCCTCTCGCAGATACCACATCAAAGGCTGAGTGACTCTCAGGTCCACAGTTCTACTTCCTTCAAAGCTCACCGTGGCTTGGTCGCCCTCAACACGCGGGTGCTTCAGTTGGGAGCAGACGGCGTCCTGGTCGAAGAACTTGTACCTGATGTAGCAGTAGGTAGAGCGCTGAAGCTCGCTCGTCCCCGGAGGAAGCAGACAATGAACAGGAAGCCATGCTTTAGGCATTGAAAAAGTCAGTGACAGTTTTCTCATGCCTTCTTCCCAGGATTCTTCATCATCTTGCTGTGCCATTTCCCAGCCCAAACCCTCAGCAGCTTTAATCACCCTTTCTCTGTCTGAGTGGTGAGCGAAGCTGATGGAAAGCTCCAGGCCACCAACCAAGATGTGCTCCGGCTGTGAAGGACGATTTTTACTAACTAAATACAGCCCGAACCAGCCAGAAATACCTAAATGTTTGAGAAAAACATGAATTAACTTTTGTGTTTATTAAAGAGAACAGCTTTCCCCATCACACATTTTTTAAAAAAAAGTAACAGACCTGTTCTTTTATGAATGAGATCAACCAATGGTATTTTCACGAAACCCAACATGATCTCCGTTTGCTCAGAAGATGCTGCAAGAGAACAGAACAAAAATGTCAGAAACACAAACTCACCTTTAACCGTATTAAGACGCTCATCAAATTTGGGTCTGAGGTAAGCTGAGCTCCTCTAACCTTTCTGAATGTCTCTGTTCCAGACAGTAAAGACAGCATACGCCTGTTCCAGTTGCTCAGCTAGGCTGCAGGTTTCCCCGCTGCTCATGTGCAGCAACAGATCACAGGCCACCTCCATGTGGTGATCGAAGTCGGGGCAGAAGGTCCTGTCCGCAGTGCGGGTACATCTCCTCTCGCTCTCAGGTAAGAAGGACAGGTGGACCGTAACGAAAGGGTTCACCCCAACCTCCATTAAATGCCTGAATTGATTGTTTTCTTCCAATAGTGCTCTGAAAAAATTTAAAAGAGGATGGAAGGAAAAAGAACCAGGAGTTACTGTACTAATACAAAAAATGCTCGGCTTTAACTTGAATATGTTTCCAAAGCTTTGTATACTTCAGCATTTATCACTTTATGACCTTCTGTTTGTGAACATTACTCAGACGAATCACAGGAAAACACTTCAATCTGTTTTGAGGTGGGTTTGATGGTGTACCTTGCTGCTGCCTTCAGCCCAGACGCTCTGTGCACTTGAACCACAAGCGTCACAACACGGGAAGCAGCTCCTCTACCAGCGTGTCCTTCAGGTCGGACAGGCCGGTGCTTGTAGCGAATGCAAATATCCAGCAAACCTGGGGAGAGAGGGGGAAACGAAACATGCTAGACACATTGTTATTATTTTAGATATTGTCTTCATCTGGATCACCTTTATAGAGGTGCATGTGCTTACCTGAAGGCTGAGGTTGCAATCCTGAGTGGCCCTCAGTCCTTGGAACCAGGGGAAGGGAAAACATCTGAGCCTCGTTAGGATGTTGTCTCTGCATGGTTGCCATGGCACATAATTTGGACAGGGGAAGCAATGCTCTGGCCACAAGCTGATCTCTGACATTTGGATAATAATATCTGCAACGAAACATGATAACAATCGAATAAACAAACCATCAGCTGTCAGGATGGTTGGAATGTTGGAATGTTGGAATGTTGGAATTTTAATGTTCCTAAATGAGAACAGCAACTTAGGGACATGTGTACAGTGTAACCATATTATGTCAAAACCAGGAGAAAATTCTCAGTCTTTGAAGGTGATTCTTTGAATGAGGTAGGATAGGTCAATGGCCTATGCAAAACATATGCATTAAATTTTTTTGAACAAAATCATTCTTGGATGATTACGTTTCAGTTTGTTAAGGCGTGTCTATCTTGAGCTCTGTTCAAAATAAGCTGTTTTAGGGCATCTTATCACTATAAGTTTAAATACACTGCTGCTGGCCACGCCCCCCAACTAAAGTGAGAACTTGCCTGTGAAAATGGCTGCAAACAGATGCGCAGTTATGTAACCGTACTTCTTTGAAAAGTAGAAGTGGACCTTCCTGCTCAACCATAAAAAAAGCAGCAAGTGGTTTCTGGATGGCAAGTCAGCAACAAAACGCTTGATTTTTCCAGCAGCTATTGCACAGCACATACAGCGGTAAAAACCAGCTGACCAAACCGCCTGGAGCTCCACTTGGGTTGCTAGGTGACAGGCAGCGCATCGCTGGGATTGTTAGGAGACAGGCAGTGCCTGCTGATTTGTGACATTACAACGGAAGTTTTTGAAAACATTTTTCCAGACACCAAAAAACATCAACTTATTGCCAAAAAAGAGCCGGGTGTTTTTTTACGCGCTGAGTGTATTTTTAGTAGCAGTCAAAAGCCAAATGGAGGTATAAAAACATGCAATATGGGAATTTTGAATAACACGTCCCTTTTAATATGACACTTACCTGCACCACACTTCAAACTGGATCCCTCCTCCACTACTCAGGCCTTGGCTCGACAGCGAGCTGAGCAGCAGCCGCTGGACAGGAACTCCTTCAGGAGCGAGAAGGACGTGAGTCTCGGTGTGACCAAACACCGGGTCCGGGACGCAGAGAGTGGTGATGGTACGATACGGCTTCAGGTTCAAGCCTGGTGGAGGAAGAATTTTGGCTAATAAGAAAGTAACATGTTGGGTTTAAATAGGCCTGTCGCATTGACAAATTTTACTGGATGATAAACTGTCCCAGAAACAGGGAAGAGTAGCGATAACATTGTTGCTTTGAGACCTTTTTCAAGTCATATATTGATAATGGCATTTTTATCATGTAAATGAACAATGAAAAGGCAATACTGGCTTCCAGAAGAAAAAAATTGGCAGCACATATTGGGATCAATAAAAAGAATCGGTATCGGCCTTGGAAAAGAAAAAAAAAAAAAACTGCATTGATCAATCTCTAATAAAATTGCAACCAGAAATAAAATTGATTATGATGCTTCTATGAGGAAATTTGCCATTCAAATATTAATCGTCACAATGGAAATGATCACTTATTAATCCAATGAATCCATTAATTGCTTATTGCGACAAGCTTAGGTTTAAAGTTTTATTTTTATTTATAGGCGGCCTTACTGCTTTCTACGAGGCTCGGATCAACGTTGGAGGCAGCGTTGAACTCCTGGGAGGGGAAACTGTACTGAACATAGCAGTCAGCCTCTCCCCACACTGTGGACTGCAGGGGGGTCAGCCCACTGACTTTCTCCACTCTCACAACAAACACATGCTCCCTCATAAGCCTCACTTGTGCTGCATTCACCTGAGAGACAAAGACTGGGGTTAAAGGTTATTTGAGAAAAGTAATTCAAACAAAGGTGTCACAATATTTTAGTGTTTGTGCATCGACACAGTTGTACAAGTGCCTTTATGTAGCATAAGTAGAAGAAGAGGGTGAGGCTCTGATTCTGTTTAAAATTCTTGACTGATGTAATCAGCAATTCTATTATTCACGTCAGTAAGCAAATATGTTTAATACAAATAAGCGAAAGCAGAGTAACATCTTATATTACATATTACAAGCGCTGAGCACATACCTTTGTTTGTGGGTGTGGCTGGTGATCGAGCATGTGAACTGGTCTCACCGCGTGAGGCGACAAGTCGTACTCCTCATGTCTGGTGCGCTGGAGGGAGACGATCTGCTCTGCCTGACCCATGGCCAGAACAACCCTGAGGTTTCCCCTGCAGCAGCCTGAGAATACGTCGACAACAGGCATGTAGGAGTCGACCCCTAAAACTGGGTACTGCGCCTGCAGAAGGAGCTGGGTGATCTTCGGGTCCCTGAAAATAAAAAAAGGAAGGGAAATATCGAATACCATTAAAAGGGTTTTCTGCTGCTCAATTTGCAGTCCGTTTCGGCAAGTTGTCATATTGATGCCATGTGTGACACGGCTCACTAATAACTATCAAGTTACACAACAGCGCCCCTCAGAGGAGAAAGTAAATGAGGTAACTTTCAGCTTGTTCACAGCTAACAACAGGAGTCTGGATGGATGTAGGACAACACATTTTAAATCTATATGTTTGCTCATTTCTGCTGCCTCTAGTCTGAAGGAGTCAGGAGACGAGGGGCTGAAGCTCAAAGTAAATGAAGTAGTAGATTGTTTGAGCAAGTGTTAAGGCATCCCTGAATGGTTGCTATGGGAGATTCAATGATTCCTCAAACATGCATGAAAGAATCAAGGGAAAACTCTAGGTATGTTTTTGATGAGGGAATGACATTATGCCATGACATTAAAAAAGGACAATTTTGCTCAGTAACTCCCTATAGTTATAAAAAATGGACTTGTTTTTGTTGCCTTACCTAAATGACATGTAGAACTGATGTAAAGGTAGTTTAACGAGGCCGAAGAGACGATCGTTCCCAGAGCTTCCAGTTTTCTGCCATACTTCAATCACCATCATGTTATTCTTCATACGCTCTAAAAGTTTTGTTGTTAATCTCACTGGTGTTACCTTTAACACAAAAAGAAAACAAAAAATCAGATTTGGTCCATTTTGTAGTCTGTTTTTTTAATTTTCAACTTTTTCATTGAAATATGTGTCGCAGCAAATCTACTCGCTTCTCTCCTCATACATCATGAGAGCATCTTTACATCCCTCTGCAGATTATTTGATGCACAATTAAATTAAAACCACAAAGTAGGTTGTGATGTCTGATGTTCACAGAACATTACTTAAAGTGCTCAGACAAAAACAGAAATGTAGGGCAGGAAAAGCTATTTAAAACAAATACAGTGAAAAACACACAACTCTCTTAATATTTAAATATTCCCTGAGGAAAAGCTGATTCCTTAGTGATTTAAGTCTTCAAAGATTAAATCAGAAAAGATGGCTAGCAACAAACAGACACGTTTAGCAAGAATGGCAATGAAATGAAATGAAGTGATTCAGACCGACAGAGACGTCTGAGTTTCTTGAACCCACCTGAACGAAATTGAAGGTGGGGTTTGCCTGGCCCCAGCTGACCGTGGATCTGGCCGTCTCATCACACCAGAACAGCTTACAGTTCAAGAAGACGTTTGGAGCCTGCTGCGGCGCGCAGCTGAACTTCTTCCCGTCTGGAACCATGAGTAAAGCATGCAGAAGGATTTGGGGCTCCTCTTCGGCCTGAGAAGATTTGAGCGGAGATGTTCGGATTCCAGGAGGATTCAACGGTTCCCTTGTATGTGTCTGAGGAGTCCAAATGTTCAGCCTGGGATGATCCATCGCTGGAGCCGTTAAGACCTCCATGTCAGAACGCTGAGATCTTCTAACATGTTCTCTTTCGGGGCTGGATGCGATTTTCAAAGGCAGCGCGTCTCTCACAACCACGTTCCCTGTTTTTTTATTCGAGAAACTTTTGCTATGTGTTCCTAGTTCTATGGAAACCTGCAAAATACAACTGGGTCACAACCCCTTAACTTTGTTGCTTACAAAAATAAACAGCTAAAGTGAAATAGAAAGCTAAAACTTACGGTGAGAGGTCCAACGTCCCGCGTTTCTCTGGTTCCCTCCGAGTTGCAAACCGGCAAAACAACGGACTGACTCAGCTCCTTGCTCTGCAGCAGACTGCGCAGAGCATGAACGGCCTTACCAATAAAAACAGGCTGCAAAAACAGAAAGAAAACATTTTTAGCACCTGGCTAAAAATGGGAAAAAAGGGGAGCTGGCTGTTAACGCAGTGGGAGCAGACATGTCAGAAAATGTTAGAGTAGGTTATGTTTTGGTGAATCGAGCAGATATTTGAAACTTACACACTTACAATGTCGCCTACAAACGTTGTACAAAATCACGTTGTGTCACTTAAGGTGTAATATAACGGAATAATTTGCCGCTCTTCACCACCATTGTTGCTCTGCCTGATTGCCCGGTTGGGACACGTAATGAATTATGGGATATGGTGGGAAAAAGAAGGACGCATTTGGAGGCTGCGTGTGAAAGAGTCTTCGAATTCGGACAGGCCATGTCACCACGCTATGACGTAATCGGCCTACGAAACTGTCCTTTGAAGAATGCAGACCCTGAATTTGGACACAGTTAAATGTCTGAGTAACTTACTTTTTTCTGGTCACTCTTTCTTGAGTAAATCTTGAAAGTGAGCTCACTCTCCCACCACACCTTGATCGCTGCGGCGCTGAAGTGGACAGGAAACACAGAGAGCTGGTGGAACTTCACAGCTTAAAGAAACACACAGAGAAGCTGGATCAGAAACAAACACCATAACGCTTTCTGCTTGACTTAACATTACAGTGTAGGGCTGATCTGTTGATTTTCTGAATTAACCGATTAGTAACTGGACACCAAAAGAAGCTAAAGATATGTTTTACTGAATTTAAACCAGGTGAAGCTAAAACTACCACTAGATGAGTTCTGTATGGAACATATTTACTGACAAATGTTTTTTTTTTTTATCATCTTAAAAGAAAAATGTAGATATTTTTATACTATTTTTAAATGTAGATATTTGGGTTAATTACTGCTCTCAGTGTGTTGTTCTCTCAGACATTTTGTAAGTTAACTCCAGTTAACAAGTAATCAATTACTTCAATAACCAATTCATCAAGATTAATCTGATTAATGGCTCAGTTACAAATAACAATAAGAACAGTTACCTCCAAAAGTGATTTTACTGGAAACGGCTCTGGTCACGTCTACATCTCCACCTTTACTCCGCCCAAACTGACCCGAGGATGAAGTCATCGGGAAAACATACTCTACGAAATACGTGCTATAAAAAAAAGAGAAGAGATTCAGAGATTCTCAAATAAAAGTGTTACAAATGTTAAGATGATCTTTAGTTAAAATGAACATTACTAAATATTTTACCACTTCTTGCTGGGTAATGGGCGCAGAGCTTTTCCTTTGACGGTCTTCCTGGTTGTGGTGGCTGAGCCGCCTCCAGGAACGGCCAGCGACTCAATGGTAACTCTTGCTATTCGGATAAGACTCAGCAACTTGAACTGCTCTGCACTGAATGAAGAGTAGAGATCATCGCCACGATCTGCAAACTGCTGTTCATCTAAATTTGGACTGAAAAAAGTCAAAATGTGGGTCAGAACAGTCTTTGCTGTTTTTAGATTAAACCAAATGACTTTGGGATGTTTTTTGAGGCTTTTACCTTTGGCTGAGCCCAGGTTCACATTGGCTCAGTTTCTCTGGATGAGTTTTATTTGATGTTGTTGCTCCTTGACTGTTGTCCCCTCCATTGTCTGAATGCTTAAAAACAATAACTTAAATCAGTTGCCGGCTGAAAAATATAGCTAAAACTAAAAGATAAAGAGTAAGTACTCACAGGAGTTTTGTAAAACAGATTTTCCAGTAAGCTCTGATCGTAAAGCGGATCGTTGAGCTCGCTGCCTCCACACACACTGCTGTGGCCGGAGAGAGATTCAGGAGGTGACCCTGGGCTGTCCCACAGAGGCAGTCCAGATGTCAAAGAGCTAGGGGGAAAACGAAAACAAATTTAAAAAAATACCTGGAAACAATTCAAATTTATCCTAAGAAGAAAAGGGAAATCTTACTAAACTTGCTCATATTAGCTCATATTTTATTAGTTTATCTAATTAAGTCAAATTTCTTAATTGCTTGTTTTGTTGTTTCATTTGTAATTTTGTTTTATTAAAACAGGACTCTGCTAATTACTGCTGGCTAATCTAGAGGAACAGAAGGGAGAGCTGCTCTGTAATGCAGAAGTCTACCTGCCAAGCAGCAGATCCACAGCTCTTTTGTCCATGTCTGGCAGACAGTCCAGGCCGCTGTCTGAGGGGAAGGCTCCATCCCCAGAGTCTGCATGCAGGATATCCTGAAGAAACATACCTGATGTAAAAGGGAACAACCTGCAAACATAAAGCAGGGTAGTAGGTATAAAAATAACTGTGCATTTCTGGAATCTTTAAAAAATTAAAGCCACCGACTCTTTAGGTGTTTGGATGTTGTCCTTAGGTAGAGGTAGAGGACTGTCCTTCAGAGGCAGAGAAGAGTCGACGTTACAATTCAGAGCTGACTCCACCATTGCATTCCTGAGCTTGTTTCCTCTATCCAGAATGACTGCAACCAGAAAAAGGTTAACAGTTATGACTGAACATTTTTGCTTTTGTACAGTGGTGATTGACTAGCTGCATTTTTATTAACCATAAAATTGTACAAACTGAAATTATGAAAATAAAAACGCCCGATTTAGAAAAAGCTAAAGTTTTTTGATAAACGTTTTGAGCTAGAATGAGATAAATAGTTGACCATAGCTAAAGAGTTGGATTTCACAAAACTGCAATAGAAACACTTTTTATGTGTCACATGAGTCACGTAATGAACAGCCGAATGTTACTATTTATGGAAACGATTAACAGGAAGTGGTAGTGCGATGATGGTTTGTTTTGGGGGTTTTTTTTGGAACAATGTGCAGCTGGCTCCACAAGACCTTTCACAGCATCACACAGTTCACAAAAATGTGTCATTTAAGTGTGTTGAATGCATAGTGCTTCTGTAAAATGTCCGCCAACATGATTTTTAATGACTTATCGCGTGAACAAGCTTATTCACGTGTTATTTTAATTTCATTTCTTATTTAATGGAAACACTGCCATTGCAACGTTGTGTTTTTTTCATTTTAGCAGAATATAGACAAAGATTTGTGCTCATTTAGAATGAAAACACTGCTAATGATGTTGCTGCTGACCTGAGATGATGTCATTATTTGTCGTCTCCGCTGTCGAGGGATTCCCAGCAATTTCGCTGTTTTGAAGTGTGCTGGACGTGGGAACCTGATTCTCCAGCGTCTTCTTATCCTTCTGGACATTTTGAAAATACAAGTGATCTTTTCCTCTACAACGGACAAAGCAAAAAACAAAAGACATTAACAGAAGAGACAAGCAAGGGAGAGTTTTGTACGTTTATTTGTTCAGTAACTTTCCCAAACCTGGGTGTGTTTCCACCACTGCTCCCGACAGATTCTTTCCCACTTCCAGTGGTGACGACTACTGGCGGCGGGGGGGCCATCATTTTGGGTACCTGCAGCTTATCGATGCTGGTGTCTGTGGCGGGGGCCGAGTTGCTGCTGTCGAAGGCTTCAGTCAGAGGCTCCAGATTTAGGGAGACCTAAGAAGTCAAGATTGGAGATGAAAAACAACATATTTTAGTATTCCACAATATTTAAGTTACACCTAAGTCTGTAAAAAGCAATTGAACAATTTATCTCATGATAAATTAAAATGAGCTTCATAATGTCCATGTTAAGGACAAATGGTTTTGAAGGGCAATTTTGTTTACATAAACATTATCCATTTTATTTTTGGTTTTAGTTGTGTGTGTTTTAGTTTCCTTTATTTATTATTGTTTTTGGTTGTTTTTTTTTCAGATATTTAAAATATCTTTCAGTTCAGTGTTGAGAGTTCTGTACAAAAAATAAAGTTTGTTAGTCTTTTGGAGGGAGAACTTGCATCATTATGCCATGATCATTATATTACTTGAAGATTGTCTCAAAACAGCAATATCATCATTTATCGCAATAATTACTGGGACAATTTATTGTCCATTAAAGTTTGTTACTGCACACAAAGATTTGAATTGATCAGTCTGCTCACCTGGACTTCTCCCAGCTTTTCTGACGTTGGCGACACCAGAGTGTAAAATCCACTAATAGGCTGCGACACAGACAGACGGTAGATCCCAGTAACTTGAGCCCGAGCGACTGGTAAATGATCCGGCTTAGTTAAAACCTCCAGCACCAAAGAGCCCATGTCTGTTCAGAAAAAAAGAGCTATTGATTTGTAAAGGCAAAAACGAGACAGATCCATCCATCCTTTATCTAAACATGCTTATCCTGGGAGCTGGTGCTTATTTCTAGCAGTAATTAGGCGAGAATGTGGGTACACCAGGGCAACACAGAGACACAGAAAACAACTGTGCACGTAGAATGATGAACCTAACAGTCATGTTTTGGACTGCAGGAGGACACCGGCGGACCCAGAGAGAAGATAATCACCTGTAAGGTATGAGGTGAACTGCTTCGGGCCGCAGCGGATTGCGTAACGAGCTGTGCTCTTGACGGTTCTCTGAGCCACCTGGGATGCATCTCTTGGAAAGAAATGCGTGCCATTGGATGACTCGCCCCACCAGCGCACCCTGATGAACGTGGAAGTCGGAGGCTTGTGGACTGTCCATAAGACCCTGCTCACTGTCACACACAGGAAGCACCTGAGCTGGCCCTCAACCAGAGGGGGGAGGCTTGTTGAGGGAGACACATCGCTGGGGACTGACAGAGTTATGTCAGGTCATACCAAGCCAGAGACACACAACACACAGTTACTTAAAAATTATCGAAAATTTATTTCAGTCCAAGCTGGTCTTTGCTATGCATTATGCAGGCCTAACTGACAGAAACATGTTCAATAGATCTGAGACAGAAAAAAGCTTGTGTAGAAACAAGAGCTCTCACTTTAACAGTGTGTCTCTGTCACAAATGAATGAAACATTTGTCAAGTTTAATTCATTTCATTTATTCAAGTAGTTCACAGTATTTAGAAATTTGACTCGAAGTACTGATTCTTACTACTAATAATATTGAAGTAAAAGTAAAAAGTATGTTATCGTAAAAGTACATTTCCCCCAAAAAGTTACTAAAGTAAATGTAACTAAGGAAATGCAGCCACCTCTGGATGTAAAGGATAAAATACCGAGTTATAACATATTAAATATTGTTGTGAGTCTTTTGATCGAATCAAAAATGTCAGTAGGGTGCAGAATAATAATAATATCTGAAGTTTCATAGCTTTCGTGTAGGTTCTCACGAAAGTGACAATTGGTTGAACGAGCTACCTAGAAGTAGCATAACATTAGCATGTAGCTAGGTTACATCTACCTTTTCTTTTGTGGCTTGCAGCTTTGGCAGACTTCTGTTTCTTACTCTTCATTCCTCAGTTCAGTAAAAACAGATCGTAACTGGCAGTCTCTCCGAAACAGAGCCGGAACCCTTCGCTGACATGTTTCTTATCGTTCTCCGGTGAAGTAATAATCAGTTTAACTGGAGCTAAACAAGCCGCGCGCACACACAAGAACACACAAACCGAACAAGCGCGGAAAACTGTCTCCGAGCAACAAGACACACTTCCGCTACCACCAGGCATTACTGATGCATTCTGGGAAATAGAGTCTGCTTCTTTCTTCCTCTCTTCCTTTTCTTCCTCCTTTCTGTTTTTACTTCTTTTTCTGTTTTTTATTTACTTGGTTATTTCCTTCACTGCGACACCTCGGATTACAACGACGATAATTAAAATGTTTTATATTGATTACCTCTTTTTCCAATTACTTATAAATGAAATGTGATGTACACCACGGAAAACACTTCAGTATACCAACATTTCGTCAGAATCCCTTATCAAAATTATAAATATATTAGCTGATTTAATGCGCATGCAAAATGTTGCACTATGTAGCTTAGATGTTTTTGTTGTTGTTGTTTTTGTTGTTGTTTTTACAAACTGATATTTAAAAAAATACATGTTACCATAAACAGTTTTTAATTTGGGTTACAAATAACTGAATTAATTAAGTTTTCAATACTGTTGTTTATATGTTTAAAACATGAGGCATCACAAAGACGCCCATCTTGTGCACGACCAGCAGAGGGAAGCACTGATCTGTCACATCATTTCTAGAAAAACGATGCAGAAAGACTGTAATGACATGAATAATTCAAACCCACTCACATAAGGGAATTTAATCAGGTTGGAAACCAAATGAGTTGCATATTCAGTTTTTTTGGGCTGATCACTTAAAGCTTCTATTTTTCTCCGGTGTTTGTTTTTGACAGTTTGTTGCAGAATACCAAAGATCTTCTCATGCGTGTTGTAGGTAGTTTGAACAGCCGCTGAGAGTCACTCTGCATGTTTGCTGTGGTAACAGTGAGAGCTGCACAGTGTGTGTAGGGAGAGGGGGAAAAAAATAATGTCACATCAGTGACTTTAGTTTTCCAAACCCTCTGGTTTATTCGACTGCAGATCGGACATCCTAACAGCATAAACTTCTAAACTTAATTAAAGCCCATAGTGTATGTAAACCACATGATTACCACTTATAAATAATGTAAGCTCCAGAATGTGTTTTTAAACAATGCCGTCAAAATCCAAGGGTCATTTTTGCTGTACATTCAAGCTTTTCACTAGAGCCTCCAGCGAAAGAATACAGAGGAACCTTCCTCTCTTTAACAGCTCCATGGGAAAATATTGCTCAGTGTGTGCGCAGGAATGTGCAATAGAGATCTGTTCCGCGCTCTCTTCATATATTTTCTGTGTGTTCGCCTGTGGCTGGAAAGGCTAGCTCAGCTGGAAAGAAAATTTATGTCTGCGGGAACGAAAAAGTATTAAGTTTAGATTTCTGCCAGTCAAGCGGTAGGACATTCCCCACAACATTTCCATGCAGAAGAGTTCGGTGGATTTGAGATTTTAATACTCTACAAACCGACCTGGAAATAGGTCGAGGTTGGTTCGTAGAGTTACCAGGTATTTTGACACATATCAGAGAAATATGCACAAAAGGTCAGCTGTGTTTATTCAGCGAGATTTAAAACCAGTCAGACTAACAGGGATATAAGTATGAGGCATAGAGAGAGGCTGATTTAATAGTTTATTTGTTTTGTTAGACCGAGTCTTCATCAGTCTGAGTGAGAAACAGTGACAGTGATGAGACTCTTCTATCAGGTGTGACAGAATGAGTCTGAACTTTACATTGTCAAGGATTACCAAATTTAGGACACGTTTCATTTGATAATTTACGTCGTGTGCCCTGCACGAGCGTCTTCCAGCATTCCTGCGAAATGCAAGCAATGTAAACACTCCTCCACTAGCATGAAGAGACTGATGGAAACAGTTGGTCTTCATGGGCTGATTTTGCTCCACCTTCACCTCCACATCCACAGCAGAAGTGTCCAGGCTCCCTGGGGCCCTGGGCTCCAATCAAAGAAGTAGGTTGGCCCCTTCGGTCCCTCCCTCGTCTGTGCACCCACACATACACACACATGCACACACATGCTCTCTCTCTGGCTGCTGCCTCGTTTCTTCTTGCCAACGTGCCTGACAGTAGTAAAGGCTTGTGCTCCCTCTCACTCCTCAGGGTTCAGGCTGCAGCGACGCTCAAACTCTTGGCCGTACTCGTGGATCCATTTGTTGGCCACTGTGGCACAGAGACACATTGGAACTGCTGTCATACAAAAATAAGCAAACAGCGTTGACAAATGCGTCTCTTTTTCAGCCTTTCCTAACACGTTTCCAACAAGCATTCCCACCTGCTTTTGCACTGCAAGTTGTTGTTGATCTGCACAGCGACTACTTTTGCAGCTGCTTCCCAATTATTATCATCATTATTAATGTGCTTAGGTCAGTTTAAATAGCCTGCGAAACAGATTTCGCTTGTCTGAGCCAACCGGCAGCAGATGTTCACTTTCCAAGATGAGCCCTCAGAGTCTGAACTGCAGAGTCTGATGCACACCAGCAGCAGAAACAATGTCGCTATACTGAAACTCAAAATGAAACACAGATGGGCTCCAGCTCTCCTACATAAGGAGATCAGATTAATGTTTCTGGAGGCTGACGGCATTTTCTTGGCTTTTAACAAAAGTCTCGAGCAGGAACAGCAAGTCTTACCCCACTTGTCACCGATGAGCACCGGGCAGCCAGCATGCAGAGTGTCTTCGTCTCCCTGACCATTTCTGTGGAGGTTCCACCAAAAGATGGCAGCTTTCTGAGAAATACCAGAAAGAACAGATTTTAATATATTGAATATATTTAACATTATTTAATTTTTACAGCACTTACTAAATTAATTCTAATTAATACCAAATTACTTGAAATTGTCCAGTTTTCTGAGAGGTCAAACATGTTATCGTAATTTGTAACAGGAGTTTCAAGCAGCACATCTCTATGTGTGATTCTTTCTTTTTTTATGCAGAGTTAAAACGCAACTAAGATTCCAATTACAAGACGTAAAGTAAACTCCACAAAACATTCAGATCGTTTCCACTCAGAGAAAACATGTTGGTAAAATGAAAAGATTACTTTAAGCCCAAATCTGCCAGGAATATGAATGATTACGCGACTTAATGGAGTTACATAAAAGAGTTTCCTGGCAACCAGAAACGAAAACCTTAACTTGGATGCAGAGCTGTTGGTAAGAAAATCTCTCCATTTATATTTCTTACACAGCATTTGTATTTCTTACACATTTATATTTCTCCATTTAAGAAATATAAATGGAGAGATTTTCTTACCAACTAGAAGCAGTGGGTGAATGTGAATTTAACTCAGACTTGACGCCGATACATGAAGTTAGGAGAAACGTCTTGATGATAACCCAAGTGTTTTACCTCCACAACTGGAACACTGAAGTTGGCATATATGAAGGCCGTCGAGCCGCCAGATTCCACTGAGCTGAGCTGTGGAAAACAACATTCCTTTAGAGCAGCGTCTTGTGCTTATGCCTTGATGTAATAAATGCAAGTGAAATTTGCCAGTCGAAATGTTTTAGGGATCATTATTTCTCGCGGCTATCAGGTTTTACGATCAGTTTATTCACATGTAAAAAGGAAATTGCTGAGAAAAGTTGTAAATATGAAAGTCGGAGTAGCTGGAAAAGCATCGTGAGATAAAAGGCTTCCTCCAGGGCAACCGCCAGATGAGCCAGCGGTAAAACTACAGGAATCTGACCAGCAAACTCAAGCCAAAAGCATAGATTTGACTTACGTAGATCATGAAGGTCGACATGCGGTTCCCACTTCTCAGCTTGAAAACAGGACTGGAGGGAGACTGGTTTTAAAAAGACACGGAAACACTGTCAACATTTAACCAACACATGCAGCACCTTGCAAACGTGATATTTGTCCTTCAACTTTATCACTTGTTGTCATGTTACGGCAACCAACTTCAGTTTATTTTATTGGTGCGTCAATTTGTATATAGAATAGTGCCGAAACAAATGACCTCAAACTGGAGTTGTGATTCATTTTCCAGTAGGGCAGTGGTCCTAAATATACAGCACTTACATTAGAACACCTAGGATAAAAGTGCTTGAATGGCCTAGTCAATGTCCAGATGTAAATCCAACTGAAAATCTGTCTACTCATGAAAACTCTCAATGCGATCTGACTGAGCACAATCGGTTTGACCAAGAATTAGCAAAGATGTTGACTCTCAATGAGGCTTTTTTAAAAAAACATTTTATCAGTGATATTTTTTAAAAGGTTTTGTTGGCTCTAGGTTTTGTTTGACAAGAAACAGGGTAGTGAGACAGAGGGGGAAGACATGCAGCAAACGTCCCTAATCTAGGAATTGAACCTGCGATCACCACCACAAAGACTAAGGCCTCCAGAGGTGGGTTGTGCTTTGCCTTGGTACCACCACAGCACCCCTGACTCTCAGTGAGGCAGACTGCATTAGACAGGCATCCACAGAGTCAGAGGTGTAACCATGGTGATGAGAGAAATAAGAGAAAAAGGGCATGAACAGACATGAATGCTACGCTTCAAACTTTAATTGAAGTCCATGCTCCCTTCAATTTACACTTCAAATTCATGCATTGTTTTGTGTTGCTCTCCCAAATAAAGGTGAAATAAATACAACTTTGTACTCGAAATATGGAAAAGTGCAGAAAAGTTTAAGGGAAATGAACTTAAAGCTAACCAGAACTCTGTTGACTTACTGTGGCGTGGTCAAAATGCGGCTCATAGTGTCCACCAATCCCATAATTCACCACCTGCAGGAACTCGCCATACGGGTGTGTCACGTTCAAACCCGTTACCACAGAAATCCTTCGGTCCAACCTCCCAACGGTGGAGCCCTCAGAGCCCTTCAGCCACGCACTAGAAATGAAACATACCAAGTCAGTTCGTTATGCCTCTGTATGTTCTGATGCACACCAGCATCAGAATAATAATTAAACTTTTTTTTTTTTATTTTAGTTTTTTTTTTTTTACCTCTTGCTGATTCGATAATCTGCTGTTTCCTGCTTCTCTCCAGCTGCCACCACGGATCTCTTCAACTTGTTATGAAAGGGCAGAAAATAAAATATGAGAAGTTTTATTTAGGCTTTTTTTTTTTTTTTTTTTACTGCTCAAGTTGTTAACGTGAACCGCGAACTGTGTCACTGCACATATTTTTGGACTGACTCTCTCCACTTCTCTAAGCCACTAAAAGTAGTTGGCAATCACTTTGCCTTCTGCTAAATTTATGTTTGCCAATCGCCAACAGAACTATAAAACGGCCACACTCTGTGGAACAGAAACCTGATATTTCAAATAAACAATAAAAAATTTTTTTTTTTTAACTCTTCGGATGCCGAAGCGGACTGCGTCCTTTCGTGAAAACTCGCGAAATATGCCAAAAACCTCTAAACTGAGAGACCTGTTGGAAACGACTCCAGGGAACTAAAGAGCCTCCCATCTCTGTACCACAGGCCTGCTTCCAATCAGCCCGCAAGCTGACAGCGATGACATGAAAACTGACCCTCCATCTGACCAGCGGACGGAAAAACTCTCAGAGAAACTTCAAAGAGACTAAAGCGGCATCATCCTAGTTAATCCACCAAACGGTTCCTGACGCACATGAGTCAGCATGCTGAGAGCAAGGAGAAAGGTTTCTGTTCAATTTCATCTTTGCATGAGGCTCACAGTGTTTTCCTGGCAAAGCTCAGGGAGATAGTTTGCTCTACTAGAGGAATTTAGCTACAAAAAAAAAAAAGGGATTCATGCTTCAGAAAGTAGAATGCGATTTGCGTTTGAGGGAAGTTGAGAATGGATTGTACCACCTTGAAAAGTGGAAGAGCATCTGACTGAGATGCTGAAGTGGTGATTTGATTTGATGAAAAAGAAACACAGCTCCGGTATCTGGTTAAATGGCCGGGAATCAGGAGGAAATTAAAAAGGACTAGTGTAAACATAATAACTTTGAGCTTATTCCTCAGGAGGGTCGCATTAAGTGCAAGGGGCCAGAATGATGGAATATGATAAGAAAGCAATAAAACAGCATGAGGAGGTAGAAGAAATTAAAAAGCAAACAAACCACTTCCGGTCATGTCGGACTTCCGGTCATGTCGTGGTGCTGAACGGACGTGCGGTGGAGCCCTCTCCAATTTCCTTCTAAAAAACTAAATTAACAACCTGTATTATTTTGCTTCTCGTTTCTTTAGTTAACTCTACTAGTTATCGCTGACCAAATGGCACCAAAGAACTCAAAACCAACCTCCAAAAAGGCTTTAATAACGTCTATGTTGAGCCCAGCGCAACAGTCTAGGAGTAGCAAGCTAGCTAGCGTTAGCATGGCCTGCAGCGACGGGGCAGCTTCTCCCTCAGTTGGCAGTGACTTTTCGGATATGCCTCCCGTCAACAACGAATCAGGAGTCGCAGAGGGTGATGGTCTGGCGGCCATGGAAGCAGGTAGCTCTAGTGACCTTGTGGCGGCTATTAACTTGATGAAAGATGACTTTGTGAAGAGATTTGATGGCCTGCTAACTGCTATCCAAGGGGTGCAATCGGATATAAGTGTTGCCGCGCGTGTTACACAAGCGGAGGACAGAATCGGCGCTAGCGAGGATTCTATTGCTTCCCTGCAAGCCGATAACACTGCTACGAAAACTACCATTGAAGCTCTGCAACTAAAGATAGACGACCTGGAAAATCGTAGTCGCCGTTCCAACCTCCGTCTTATCGGTCTCCCTGAGGGGACTGAAGGTTCTGACATGTGTGCATTTTTGGAGAAATGGCTGCCTGAGGTGCTTGGTGCAGAAACGTTCTCGATCCCGCTGATCGTAGAGAGAGCACACAGAGTCGGGCGGGTTGATGCTGCGGGGTCACGGTCCAGAGCGGTGGTCATGAAGCTGCTGAACTACGCTGACAAAGTCCGGATCATGAAGGCTGCCAGGACGAGGGGAGAAATACGTCTGAAGAATAACAGAGTCATGTTCTTCCCGGATGTTTCTGCCGAACTTCTGAAAAAGCGCAAGATATTTGACCAAGTGAAAAAGGATCTATCTTCTATCTCTCTGGAGTTACCGGAGCTGCGCTACGGTGTTGTTCACCCGGCCACACTTTTGGTGACCTGCAAGAAGAAACGTCACGCTTTTGACAAGGCAGCAGAAGCGGAGTCCTTCGTCCTGCAGCTCCAGCGGGAGCGTAACCTGGTTACGAACCAGGCAGAGGTCCAAGAAAGGTGAACATTTATGTGACGTTGTCTAATCATATCTCACTATGTATGCAAATATGGCCACATATCTGTAAATGCACTTCTATATTCGTATCTTTTCAATTCTTTGACTTGTTGGTTTATAATGGTAATTAATGCAGCTCTATTTTGTGTTTAATACACTTGGTCAATTTAGAATATGGTTAGGATAACTAAGGTTAAGACATGTAAATGTGTGTTTATCTTCAATATAGTTTATTGGTTGTTAAGTTCATTATTATTTTTTGGGGGGCAGCGGTTTGATGGGGTTTTTCTATATGCTGTTCCTCTTCGTCATGAGTGCTGGGGTGGACCAGCAGGGCTTCATGGCCGAGCCTGGATGGCTCCCTGGGAAGTGTTCTCAGTGGGTTGGGTGGGTGTACTTCGTTTGGGGATTTACACTCTATTGTCTAATTGTTGTTTGTTGTGTCTGTACTTTCTTGTCTTTATTTGTCATGTTTTCCCCCTGCAGCTCACTCTTTAATACACATGCCATGGCTGAAATAATTTTTCCTTTTTTCTGATGGCCTCTGACCTTCAATTCACCTCTTGGAATATAAGAGGTCTGAATAAACTTGTCAAACTGAGACAGGTGATGAAACGGATTCAACAATTAAAGGCTAAGATAGTTTTCCTCCAGGAGACTCATTTGACCTCTGATGATGTTAGTAGAGTGAGGAGAAGATGGCATGGTCGGGTTTTTTCTACTTCCTTTAGCTCACACTCGAGGGGCGTAATCACACTAATCCACAGCTCGGTGCCATTCGAGCTCATCAATGTAACTGAGGATCGATATGGCAGATATCTAATTGTACAATATCTAATTGTGTGATTCTGTCTGTGAAACTAAATTTGGTCAATATTTACGGGGCAAACAATGATAACCCTGCTTTTTTTCGACACTTGTTTCTGTCTGTAGCATCGTAGGAGGTGATTTTAACTGTACGCTCGTTCCAACGTTAGATCAACAGGCAAAGACGGTTCTCATGCTCAAACAAGGAAAGAATTACTTAACTTTATGAAAGAACTCAATTTGGTTGACATATGGAGAAAGATGCATCCTAATCAGTTTTCTTTCTCATGCTATTCTGGTACTTGCCAAACATTTTCTAGAATTGATTACTACTTAGTCTCAGCTGATCTAGTTCCACACATTACTAACAGTTGGCATGACAGCATAGTAATATCTGATCACGCTCCGGTGTCATTCTGCCTTAGGGTTCCTAATCTTTCCTTTTCATCTAAGTGGCATCTACAATCAATTTGGCTTAGGGACCCAGATTTCATACAATTTATTGGAACAAAAATAGATATGTATTTTGAATTGAACACTCACCAAACCTCGACTACTGTGAGATGGGAGGCCTTTAAGGCATTCTTAAGAGGCCAAATGATCAGTTTCACTAGCTTCAAGCATAAAAATAACAAACAAGAATTGGAACAACTAGATAGATCTATTAAAAGCACAGAAATACAACTATTTCATAATCCTTCAACCCAACTAAACACAGAACTTCTTAGGTTAAGAGCTAAATACAACATGCTGTCTACAAATAAAGCAATTAAAAGTTTAATGAGACTAAAACAATCGTACTTTGAACAAGGTGAGAAGGCTAGTAAATTGTTGGCTTGGCGTATCAAACAGAAACAAACAGATAAAGCAATAAACTCAATTCAAACAGCTGAAGGAGTGTTGACATCTGACCTAAAAGAAATAAACAGCACGTTTTCAAAATTTTACTACAATTTGTATAGCTCAGACTACTCAGACCTAGCTCCCCATGCACAAACTGTTTTCTTGGATTCATTAGAATTTACTCCCCTAGATAGTGAATCCTTAAACTCACTTGATTTTGAGCTCAATGCACAATTATTATCTGAGGCCATATCCGGTTTGAAAGGTGGTAAAAGCCCAGGGCCTGATGGAATCCCAATTGAAATATATAAAATTTTTCAATCCAAACTGATACCTCCTATGCTTGACATGTATTTGGAATCCTTTAGTAAAGGATCTCTCCCTCCCTTACTTAATACAGCAACCATCTCCCTCCTCTTGAAGCCAGGTAAACCTGCAACTCAATGTAGCTCATATAGGCCAATTTCTCTTATTAATAATGATGTTAAAATTTTGTGTAAAGTGTTAGCTAGAAAGTTGGAGCTACTCTTACCCATGTTGATTCACCCCGATCAAAATGGTTTTTGTACAAGGAAGACAAGGTTTTCACAACATCAGAAGGGTGTTTAATGTAATTTTTGAGAAATCTGGAGTTCCAGACAATGCCATCCTGTCGCTGGATGCAGAGAAGGCCTTTGACAGGATAGAATGGCAATATATGTTTGCTGTTATGGAACGCTTTGGTATAGGAGGGAAATTTCTAGCTGGGTAAAGCTAATTTATTCTAATCCACAAGCTGAAATTTTAACCAATGGTCTAACTTCATCTCCCTTTAAGTTGAAACGTGGAACAAGGCAGGGCTGCCCCCTTTCTCCTCTGTTTTTCACATTGGCCATCGAACCTTTAGCTATGGCAATTCGTAAACACGATAATATAACCGGTATAAGATTAGGGAGCTTAGAACACCGTATGGCCTTATATGCAGACGACATAATCCTGTTTTGCTCCAGGCTGGGTAACACTTTGCCCGCAATAACTGATTTAATTAAGTCTTTTGGAGTTTTTTCAGAATATAAGGTAAATGATGCTAAATCTGAAATACTGTACCTATCAGAAAACGAACGTCTCAATCCTCCAATTTCAACTCCATATGTAGCGTCTAAACAAGGATTTACCTATCTAGGTGTTAAAGTTACTCCTACAATACATAATATCATTCCAGCTAATTATAACCACCTTACAGAATCAGTTATGCAATTAATAGAAAGATGGTCCAGACTACCCATTTCCTTAATAGGCCGCGTCAATATCATAAAAATGACAATATTGCCAAAATTTTTATATGTTTTCCAATCAGTTCCACTTTCCCCTCCCCTCTCCTTCTTTAAGGAGATAAATGAAACTTTTTCCAACTTCATCTGGAACGGTAAGCGTCCTAGAGTGAGACTATCCCTTTTATATCTACCTTATGACAGGGGTGGTTTACAATTGCCAAATTTATTATGGTATTTCTGGGCAGCCCAGATCAGGGCAGCTATGTTTTACTTTATTCCCAGAGAGCCCCCAGCGTGGGTTACAATGGAATCCCAGCATATCTCTATTCCTATAAACTTATACTTGTATTCATCAGACAGAAAAAAACTTATTAAACAAACAAAAAACCCTTTTCTGAAAAATACAATGCTTGTCTGGCAAAAAGTACTGGATTATTTGGGAGTAAAGCAACAGCTATCCCAGTTCTCACCCATTTTTGGAAACAGGGACTTTGGTCCAGGTAGAGCAGACCCAGGTTTTAAACTCTGGTCTGCTAAGGGGTTAGCTAAGGTATCTGATCTTTTTATAGGGAGAGTATTTATGTCATTCGAAGAACTTAAAAACAAACATGACATTCCTACTAAACATTTCTATAAATATCTTCAAGTTCGGAATTTCATTTTATCCAAGCAACAAAATAACCTTCAACTGCCCTCTTTGTCTTCACTAGAAGACATTATTGTAAGTCACCTATATGACAGAGGACAGGTGTCTCTAATTTATTCCTTGTTGGTTGACAATTGTAAAGACTCTTCGACTAACATCCTAAAAGCATGGGAAGCGGACTTGGGAGAGAACTTGTCGAGTGAGGAATGGTCAGTGGCTTGCACTTCGATTCATACACAATCTGCTAACACAAATTCCAAATTATTACAATACAAATGGCTGACTAGGCAATACATCACTCCAGCTAAATTACATAATTTTAACCCTAATATTCCTGACACTTGCATTAAATGTACTTCCCAAAAAGGTTCTTTATTTCACTGCATGTGGGCGTGTCCTCGAGTGTTAGCGTTTTGGAAAGATGTATTGAATGTGATAGGTCAAATGATTGGTAAAAAGGTTCCTTTGGATCCTAAAATGTGCATCTTGAATATTTATCCTGAAGACTTTGTTATCCCAAACAACTTGAGATCCTTACTTAATGTCTCCTTTTTGGAAGCTAAACGTTGCATTGCACTCTCTTGGAAGAAAAGGACATTATGTGGAATTTCACAATGGACCACACAAATGATGTTCTACTTTGCACTTGAGAAAATCAGTTACTTTACTAAGAATAAGCTTGATAAATTTTGGGTGGTCTGGTCTGTCTTTTACACTTGGTTGTGCCAAAATGATATCCAACTTGATGGATGGAAAGAAGGATGGCTATAAGGCCATATGGTGAGTCAAATTGATGTTTATGTCGGTTGGTCAATTGAGGGTCTGCTGCAACCCCCCTCCCCCCTCTTTTTTTTTTTTTTTTTTTTTGTCTACTCTGTGTATATGCCCTTAGGGTTTTCGTCTGGTCTAGGTGTATTTGTAAGTGTATATTTGTATGTTCCCTGTTCTTTTATACTTTTGGTTTTTGTAAGTGAACATATGTATGTTTCTTGTTCCCCTGTTAAAATCAATAAATAAATGTTTAAAAAAAAAAAAAAAAAAAAAGCAAACAAACATGAAAATAAACATATTTTTCTACACATCGGGCGCATAAAGGGGCAGCATTATGTACTTTCTGGGCACATGGTGACATTATATAGCACAATCAAATAACTGTGTTACCTTGATTTGTTGTTATAATAATGCTTCAGATGTCAAACTTACTTTAAAGAAGTTGGACTTTATCATTTGATGCCTTGAAATTGGGTTTCTGTGTCTTTAAGGAACCCCTGCTCTTTCCAACAGTCAGCCTCCTGCATATCATCATAACAATGCTCCTCATTATGCCATTTACAACTGTTCTTAGGAGCGTTGGACTGAGAACAGTTCCTATGCCAAACTCAGCAGGCATATAGTTCCACCAGGTGTTTGCTAATTGCTGCTGCCGCTAGTCTGGAGGAGCTGAGAGAGGAAGGCATGTGGCAGGGGTGTCCTGCACCCCGGATGGTTGCCACAGGAGACGCACAAAAAAATTAAAGCAACACTCAGAGTATATTTTTGATTGTAGAATAACATTATAGCACTACATAATGCTCAAAAAAGTAGATTTTACATAAAACCCGCCCTTTGAAAGATAAATGCAGGTCAAAATGTTAGGCATTCTTCTCTTTACTAATACAAAGGAATTAAAAACAACTGTTTGAACTTCTGCTTCAGAATGGCTCGACAAACCCAGACAGACAAACATTTGGGAATCAAAGCAAATAAAAGTTAAAACGTTTACGCTGGAAAACAATATGCCCAAGCAACGATCACCTACGCCAGGCTGGGCGAGCCTCTTGATGTCATCTGCCTCAGTGTCTGTGAGGAAGTCGTGATAAAGCTCCACATGAGGGTGCAGACTCAGGACCTCC
Source organism: Poeciliopsis turneri (assembly GCA_922788865.1). Lineage (NCBI taxonomy): Eukaryota > Metazoa > Chordata > Actinopteri > Cyprinodontiformes > Poeciliidae > Poeciliopsis > Poeciliopsis turneri. The sequence continues at coordinate 1,195,314 of CAKLNU010000806.1, forward strand.
CGCCTCACAGGCTGCAGCATCAGCGCAGGGCTGTTGTTGTTGGTGAAGAGGTCACAGAACAGTCTGGGGTTTTCAAAGTGCATTGGCTGCAAGAGTGAAAACAGGTAAAAAAACAATGTGAAAACAGAAAGATATATATATATATATATATATATAGGTGTCTGTGGTGGTGTGTATGTATTATGTAAAAAAACTTAACAGACAACTTAAAAGTGATCAGTTTCTTTGATTTTTCAATTTTTAGGTATATATTTGAGAAAAATCAACATGTCTCCAATATTCCAAGCACAAATTTATTATTTACAGTTTAAAATAATGAAAATGATACAGTGCTTTCTGACAGGCACCGCGTTTACTAAACCATGTTCAGTTTGTTAATGAAGACATCATGATCCTAATTGTTCAGGTGGACAAAAGTTTCAGAAAAGCCTCCCACATGCGTCACGCGTTGTTTAGTGGAAGAACAAGAATGTGTGTGTCTCCACAAGGACACGGGTGAGGGAGGAAAAGTAAGCATTGGTGTTTCAGTGGTAGAATTCTCGCCTGCCACGCGGGAGGCCCGTTTGATTCCCGGCCAATGCATTTACCTTTTTTTGCTTGTAAGCTAGTTTTTATAAAATTTACAGCACAGGACATATGTTGCAGATTAAAAAAAAAAAAAAAAAAGATATATTCTCCCCGTCGGGGAATCGAACCCCGGTCTCCCGCGTGACAGGCGGGGATACTCACCACTATACTAACGAGGAATTGGTAGGGGGGTCCTCCACCTGGTGTTCACGGGTCCCACTGAGGAAACGCAGAGGTTGAGTGGGGTCTTGGAGTTACTAGTTACCAAAATATATTGTCACCTGAACACTTATGGGCCTTATAGAGACCAAAGCCCTGTCCTAATACCGTGGAACCCCTTGTTTCGGGGAGGCATGAGTTCAGTAACTGACATGCATGGAAGTCAGTAACAAGGCCCCAGTTAGGTGGAAGAACAAGAATGTGTGTGTCTCCACAAGGACACGGGCGATTGAGGAAAAGTAAGCATTGGTGGTTCAGTGGTAGAATTCTCGCCTGCCACGCGGGAGGCCCGGGTTCGATTCCCGGCCAATGCACTCCCACTTTTTTGCTTGTCAGACAGATGTTATATATATATATATACAATTTAGAGCATAGGGTGTATGTTACAGATAAAAAAAAGATGTCTTCTTCCCGGCGGGGAATCGAACCCCGGTCTCCCACGTGACAGGCAGGGATACTCTCCACTATACTAACGAGGAGCTTCCTGGTTTCCTCCACCTGGTGTTTCCGGGTCCAGCTCACGACAATATACAGTTTCTGAGTGGGTTTTTAAATTACTTGCCACCATGCAATGTCTTTCACCAAAATTCAAAGTCTTTCACATCTGTGCCCTGAAGTCACGAAGGTATGATTTTTTGATTAGAAATACATTGGTACGAGTCCAGCAGCAAGTCCTGTGACTTTGGGCGAAACTCAACCTTCCTGACAGGCGTTATTGTTGCCTCCTGTTTCATATTTAAGGATTTGTGAGCACTCATTTTAGTCTTTAGAAAACGACACTGTTTCAATATTATAACCGATATTATGGGTGGATCCATGCTTAAACGAAGGTTTCTGATCGGGCGTAATTAAGGCCGCAAGTCCCATGGAAGCTCAGTACCACTCGACCATATTGGGACCGTAGGAACTCTAGCACTGCCACCCGCCACAATTGTCAGTGTTCTCCTGCCATTGGTGCACTTGTTCTCGAGGCACAGCGTTTACCAAAGCACCTTCAGTCTTAGCTAACGAAGACATGACGATCCTAATTGTTCAAGTTGATGAAAGTTTCATAAAAGGCTCCAACATGCATCATACATTGTATGAGGTGTGTTATAAAATGGTAACTGTAGAGTATATGTTGCTGAAGAAAACGGTACATCCTCCCCATCAGGGAATCAGACCCCAGTCTCTCACATGACAGGCAGGGATAATCTCCACTATACTAACAAGGAGCTGGTAGAGATCGTCCACCTGGTGTTCTCCGGTCTCACTGAGAAAACACAGAAGGTTTTGGAGTTACTAGTTACCAAAATATATTGTCACCTGAAGACTGATGGGCCTTATAGAGACCAAAGCCCTGTCCTAATACCGTAGAACCCCTTGTTTAGGGGAGGCATGAGTTCAGTAACTGATATGCATGGAAGTCAGTAACAAGGTCCCAGTTAGGTGGAAGAACAAGAATGTGTGTCTGCACAAGGAGATTGGTGTGGAAAAGTAAGCATTGGTGGTTCAGTGGTAGAATTCTCGCCTGCCACGTGGGAGGCCCGGGTTCGATTCCCGGCCAATGCATTCCCACTTTTTTGCTTGTAAGCCAGTTTTCATAAAATTTATAGCACAGGACATATGTTGCAGATAAAGAAATATATATATATATTCTCCCCGTCGGGGAATCAGACCCCTGTCTCCCGCGTGACAGGCGGGGATACTCTCCACTATACTAACGAGGAATTGGTAGGGGTCCTCCACCTGGTGTTCACAGGTCCCACTGACGAAACGCAGAGGTTGAGTGGGGTTTTAGAGTTACTAGTTACCAAAATATATTGTCACCTGAAGACTGATGGACCTTATAGAGACCAAAGCCCTGTCCTAATACCGTGGAACCTCATGTTTCGGGGAGGCATGAGTTCAGTAACTGATATGCATGGAAGTCAGTTAGAAGGTTCCAGTTAGGTGGAAGAACAAGAATGTGTGTGTCTGCACAAGGACATGGGTGATTGAGGCAAAGTAAGCATTGGTGGTTCAGTGGTAGAATTCTCGCCTGCCACGCGGGAGGCCCGGGTTCGATTCCCGGCCAATGCACTCCCCATTTTTCTGCTTGTAAGACAGATTTATATAAAATGTAGAGCATAGGGTGTATTTTACAGATAAAAAAGATGTCTTACTTGCCACCATGCAATGTCTTTCACCAAAATTCAAAGTCTTTCACATCTGTGCCCTGAAGTCATGAAGGTATGATTTTTTTGATTAGAAATACATCGGTACGAGTCCAGCAGCAAGTCTTGTAACTTTGGGCGAAACTCAACCTTCCTGACAGGCGTTATTGTTGCCTCCTGTTTCATATTTAAGGATATGTGAGCACTCATTTTAGTCTTTGGAACACGACACTGTTTCAATATTATAACTAATATTATCACCTGAAGACTTATCACCAAAGCCCTGTCCTAATACCGTGGAACCTCATGTTTAGGGGAGGCATGAGTTCAGTAACTGATATGCATGGCAGTCAGTTAGAAGGTCCCAATTAGGTGGAAGAACAAGGATGTGTGTGTCTGCACAAGGACACCGGTGAGGGAGGAAATGTAAGCATTGGTGGTTCAGTGGTAGAATTCTCGCCTGCCACGCGGGAGGCCTGGGTTCGATTCCTGGCCAATGCACTCCCCATTTTTCTGCTTGTAAGACAGATTCATATAAAATTTTGAGCATAGGTGTATGTTGTAGATAAAAAAAATGTATGCTCCCCGTCGGGGAATCGAACCCCGGTCTCCCGCGTGACAGGCGGGGATACTCACCACTATACTAACGAGGAGCTGCCTGGTGTTTACCACCCGGTGCTTCCAGGTATAATTCATGATCACAAGATTTAGCAGTTTTACTTCGAATCCACTTTCACTACTTTACTGGTTCAAAATGATACAATGTGGATGTTGATATGTATCTGCAAGTTGAGCTACATGTCACTTTGGGACACTACGTGAAGAGTCCAATGCTGATGAATACCTGGGAGCCTTGAGTCAGGCACAGTCTCTCATAAGTGTCCCGTGTCGTTAAGAAAGAGGAGCCAGGTCTTCTTAAGCTGCTCTCCCTGGTTGGACCTACAGAACCCAGCAGCTTCTCATATTTCTCAACATTCTGCAACACCCGTGCATTCATCGGATCTGGGAAAACAAAACGCGTGTAAAAAGTCACCGATGCTGGATACAGTCTTATTACAAACCATTCATTCTTCTTGAAATTTCCCTTAGTATGTCAAAGATATAGTGTTTGCAAAAACTGAGAGCGGTTTCTGCTGCTGTTCAGCTGTAACTTGTGGCAAATTTAAAAATGAGCTTTCACTTCATAATTATGCAACACTTTGTGTCAGTCTGTCACAAAGAATTTAGGTTTTGATACAGCAAAATGTTGAAAAAAAGGTGCAGCCACTGTTCTTATTGTGAAATGGAGGTGCAGACTCACTGTGATGCAGTAACTCGTGAGACAAATTCAAGGCATACGAGACATTTCCTGTCTGAATCAAACAGAGGAATTTAGAGCAGTTCTTGCAGTCAAACATGGGACCAATGTGTGTTTCTCTGCTCTCCTACTTTAAAGTGGGAGAAAGCCAGGTGATCCAGAGCGTCCTCCAGGGTCCCTTCGTTCTCAAGAATCCACTGTCCTGCGGCTCCCCTGAAGAGACGCACCGACTCCTCCAACCACTGCACCGAGTGATAGTAGTCTTCCTGTTCGTAGGCCACCTGTGCACGATGAAAGAAATACTTTATTCTGACATTAAATTATTTGTTGGGTCAGTATTTTATAAACTATATCAGGTATTCTGTTCTGTTGCTTTCAGGCAATTTTAGTTATGTGTCAAACAAGAGCAACAACTGAACCAGAGCTCCTACATAATACCGCCCCTTTAAACAAAGCAGTGAATATGTTTCTGGTCTCTTTGTGATTTCCGGATCATCAGAAATCTGCAACAATAAACATCTGACTGCATCTCCAGGGAGAAGATCAACTAAATCAGGTCTAAGGCCAGATGTGAAACAATCTGTGGCGCAGTCAATTTAGCCTTAGCTTAAATTAGCAAACGTTGTGGTGAACGTTGTATAAGTTAGGCTAGCTACAGATCTTTGATAGTTGCTTAGAAACAGCAAATTTCTGTTTGCTGTTTCTAAGCAGCAAGCATCCCAGTTTCTGTTTCTGGGATGAGCATGGGAGTGATTGACAGCGCTGAAATCCTCCTCCTTTTGGTTGTAATTGGTTGCTTCTGACTGGTGTATTTCTGCAATTAGCACTTGGAGCTCTGGAAGAAGGCATAGGAGCTCAGATGTTTTGACACATTGTCCGTCTTAAATTATACTATCATGTATAGTGCAGCTTAAACAGTAGAAACATACAACTTTTTTTTTTTTTTTGGTTGTTTGTTTTTTCATATTTTCCTTCTCTCCTCAGACAGCTTGTTGTTCTGTTATTTCGTGTTCTGTCTTTGGCCTGATGTTCATATTTACTGTTGACCCGCTTCTGCGAAGCCCACAGTGAATTTATAGAGAACATGTGTGTGGTCTTTGTCTGGCTAAAACCCTCAACATTTTTTCCATTGTTTCACATCCTCACCACAAACCTCAGGGTATTTACTGGGATTCTATGTACACATACAAACATAGCATAATTTCAAAATGGACACAAAATACACGAGTCTCATAGCAAATAAAAATCTGAAAGGTGTGGCGTGCATTAAGACAGATGTGATCTCAAGACTTTCTCGTAGCACCTTTCATTGGAGAAACTCTCTACCAGGTTTGTCCAGACGTTTCCGTTGTTTGCAAATTATCTCAAGCTCACAGAGTGAGTGGAAAGAGTGTGTAGATTTTTACTCAGTCAAGTCTGGACTTTGAGACATTCAAACACGTGAACATGTTTGAACCCAAACCGGTCGCTATGCTAGCTAGCCTGAGTATTCACAACAGGCTATGCTAACTGCAGCGTAGCAGAGAGCAAAGTGCAACATGGAGGGTGACTGACACAACTAAGCCCCGCCTTCTGGCTCTGATTGGTTGTTTCTAATTAACACTCGGAGAAGACAAGGGAGCTCAGTTGTTTCACATATCATTGGTCTCATTGCATTCGGTCACAACATGGTGACAGTTTCAATAAATATGTAAAAAAACCAACATTTTATTAAATGTTACATACTGCAGCTTTAACACTACTTTAAGTTCCCCCACATTTTCCTATGAAACACATTAAAGTTTGTGGTCGCGATGTGAAAAAATGTGGAAAACCTCAGGGGGTGTGAATACTTTTGCATGCACTGCAGTTACCATCTATCTGGGTTTTTGACATTTTTTATTCTTTCAAAATTTCTCTTTTTCCTCCTGGGCTGTGAAGAGTTTGGCAGGTAACGTTTTGATTGACCGGACTAAACTACAAGTTTGCACCTAAATAAAGCGATCTCACTTATTCACCAGAGAGCTGATATCAATAGAATATGATCTTATGAAGAAAGAATCAGTTTCTCTGTGTGATGGATCACCTTCCCAACCAGGAAGCAGTCGTCACCAGACAGCGAGATAGACACAGCAGGCGAGCAGACGTCAATCACACCTCCATCGCTGGCCCTCTGGAAGCGGCCCTTTACCAGGCTTGAAACTTGGAGGGAGTACACATCCTGGAGCCTCATCAGCCCCTTTGCAGCCCCCCGGAGGTCTTCCACTTTGGGCAAGTGAGCCTCCTCTTCCTCGTATCTGGACCTGAGGGCTGAACGGAGCATTACTGAAGGCTGAAGTTTGCTTGTGACGGCTGAAAAAGCGGAAGAAGTTCAGATATCAATAGGGAGGAGGGCGAGGGACAGAGCTCACTTTGAGCGTTTTCTTGAGCTTCATTGCTGTAGACGACGTTCAGCCACTCCAAATGCAGCCGCTTGACGAGCGTGAAGGCCACCAGTGGGTTCGCCATTGCAGCTGCAGGGCCTTTGTAGAGCTCAGTATGGAGGTCGGACACCTTGGCATGAAACCTGTGTGAAAGATGAGATTGAGGGTCACAGAAAGGTGAACACATATGGTCCTCATCAGACTGGAAAGAATAGAAATGAAAGACATACTAAACCTGAGCAACAACCTGACACCTTCCACAAGTATTTCTTACTATCTCAACCCATTCGATGTCACAATGCGGCCATAAGCTGCGGTGTATATCATCAGCATTTTATATGATGGACCAAAAGAATAATACATGATTCAAAAATCGGTTTTATTTAAAGAAAAAAAAAAAAAAACGATTTCTGAAAGTGGGGCTTGGATTTGTATTCACCATACCTGACTCCATCACCACTCTGGTTCTGGTCAACTTTGAATCCCCACATGGAGAAGCAGCATTCAAGCTCTATGCTCTACAAATCTTAAACAAACTTCCAGAAAGCTGCAAAGATGCTGAAACACTGAGTTCCTTTAAATCAAGGCTAAAACCTCCACCTGTTTATAGATGCCTTTGATAAGTAGTAACTGGAACACCGATCAATATATTTTAGGAATATTTGCTTGAATATTTGACAAAAGATAAATTGCTTGTTTCATAATTCATTGCTGTGAAATGTTTTTATTATATATATATTTTTTTGTTACTTTTGGGAAGCTTTTTGAACTGCCCTGTTTCTGAAATTTCTTTTAAAAAGAAGAGAAAAAACCCACAAGACACACAAATGAAACGGTTTTTAAAAAAAGAAGTAGTTAAGCTATTAAGTTGCATTTAATTCAAAAACCAAAAAGGAGTGGATCAACAGATTCCTCCTTTTTACCATCCTGGTGAAAAGTCCTTGAACTCAGCCTCGCTCACCGCTTCACGTCCTCCAGCCGCTGCTGCTCGCTGTCGATATAAGCTCTCAGGTAATCAATCAGTTTCCTCTCGACGTCAATGGCTTGCCTCACGTTCTGGAGCGACGTGTACATTTCCCCCTGGGCCCGGAGAGCGAGAGCAGCGACGAGGAAGCAGCAGAGACGGAGGCCGGCCGCGCGAGCCTCCATCAGTCCGTCGTTATAGCGGAATGAGCCGAGAAACTCTCGCCGCTCCTCGTCCGGATGACTCGGTTCTGGTCGGGCTTCACGCCTCTCTCTCTGTGAGGAGCCGCGCCACAATGAACTCGACTGACAAAGAGGAGGCCTGTTGGAAGTCGTGCTGAGGCAACAGTGTTTGAAACTTTTTGTTTTATTAACCGAGTTTTTGAGCACAATTGTAAAACAATAATGATGATAATAATAAGGTTTCAAAAAAAGCGCCTTTAACCGGCTTTTTGCTCTTCGGCGACATCTGCTGGTCAAACTGCGCCAGTCCTACTAAATCTACTCTGACTGATCAGTGGGGAGGACAACCTTAACCCCTAACCCCTAACCCTAACCCAGACAGGACAGCAAATAACCACAGTCGGCGGACTAAATAGTTGATATTGTAAAAAGAAAACACAGAGATCAATTAAAATGTGGATTTATTATATTGCCATGTCAGTTCATTCCTTTGCATTAGTTTACTCCTTTCGTTCCTGTATTCAAACTTCCCTGCATTCTGGTTAATAAACCCTACACAATACAATCTGGAAGGAAATTTACCCAAAATACATTATGCTGCAAGTGAAGTTAGCCACAAACTTTTTCACATTTCAACCACAATAAAGACAACCAGGGTCCCAGTATTGAACTTTTGGGTTACCCCACATGTTACGCTTTCCCACTTTGATGAGAAGTTACTTATTGAGAGAACAGAGTTTCTATTCTTTAGTAAAGATTCAAACCACTTTAATTACTGTACCAAACAGTCCGACTCAGCTTTGAGGATGCATAAATAATATTTCATGGTCAGCTGTGTCAAATGCTGTGCTGAGGTCCAACAGAAGCAACACTGTGGCTCTTCTGCAGTCTGTATTTATGTGGATGTCACTGAACATTTTGACTAGGATAGTCTCAGAATTGTGATGAGCGGTACTAAAAGCAGGACAACTAAACCCAAAGACGTCAAAGGGGTTAATTTTTGCAAAGACAGCAATTATCTATTGAAACACAGTTGTTTCAATAGTTTTTCTGATGAATGTAAGGTTGAACATTGGCCTGTAATGCTGAAGTAGTGACTTTTCCAAATTGTTCTTTCTGATCAGTGATTTGATAATTGCTGTTGATGCAGCCTGGGTTGACAACACCCGATGAGAGGAATGATATTACAATTTAATCAGCTCAGATGCAATGACAGACAATATTTTCTTAAAACAAAACTCACACTCAAGTCAATTTTTATTTACTGATAAACTGTCTAAACCTAATTAGAGAGTTTATCAGGGTTCAATCCTGGGACCGTGGTTGTGTCCTGTCTAATTCTATCCAGAAATCCTAGGTGTGCTGCAGCTAAATAAATGTTTTAGGCATCTCACTACTGACCTTCGGTCAAACAGTTGAATTTTACCATTGTTTGCGATGGCTTGGTACAACTTTAAACCTTTGATGTTTTTGACACCAATACCTCTGAAAAAGCAAGCAGTTTCTGAGTCGTACAAAATCCTCCAAAATGTTCTTATTATCATTTAATTATTTCAAAGCTGACTTAGTTATAAGTACTCAACATTAAAACATTTTTTTTCAGTTTATATGTGATTAAAACCTGAGTCATTATTTGAAAAAGGGTTTTCTTTTCTTTGAGCAGCAGAGGAATCTTTTCTCAATGTGCTTTCTCAGACTCTGATCCCTGACACCATAAATTAGCAGGCTGAGAAAGCGAGGTATCAGGATGAAGCAGAAGAAATGAAAAAAGGCGAGATCCTCGGCCAGCCAGTTTGTGTGAAGTCCAATGAAAGTTTCAACAATAGGCTGAGTGAACGCCAGCAAGCACAGCAGCAGCTGGAAGCCGTGCAGCAGCACAGTGTGCATGGCTTTGCTCACTGAAGCTCTGTCCTGCCGCATCTTCCTGGTTTCGATCACAATCCTCACATAGGTGAAGAGGATGACAACACTTACCACTGCAAAGAAAAGGACATTCACAACAAAGCGATACAGTCCCTGAATCGGCAATGAGTTAATAACAGCAGGTTTGCAAAGTATGTTTGTAGAGAGGACATCTACATTGGGACTGTACTTCCCGATGGAAAACTCAATAATGGGGAAAGTGAAGCTGATGATCCACAGAGGCAGAGTAATGATCCAGATACGGTCTGAGCTCCAGGAGGCCGGGCGCTGCAGAGGGTAGAAAATGGCAACATAACGCTGCAAAGAAAGCGTTATGCCAGTGACATGGCAGCCAGAATCAAAGTGGTGTTCAGAAAGGTGCTGGTCGACACGAAGAACACAGGGACACAGAACAGAAGAGGCAACTTAAAAAGTAAAACTTACAAAACCAAGAAGAAATTATGATTTCCTGCACTCTGGTTAATAAACTCTACACAGTATATTCTGAATATAAATTTATCCAAAATACATTTTGTTGCAATAAACTCTTTTTTTCAACAACAAATCCCTTTTATTGGCATTCGTCTGATCTTTAATAGAGTAAAAGGAGGTTGACACACCATTTTACTGAACTATTACAAGTATCCCCAAAATTTAAATAAAGTTTATTTATTATAGAACATTTCAGCATCACAGCAGTACAAAGCGCTTTACAGCATAAAAACATTACGCAGAAACCAATGACCAAAGTGTCATGATGTGTAGTTTGTAGGTGGACACAAATGCAGTTGACAGAGGCATTGAGTGGATGGTGAAGAATAATTAAGATAAAATGTAAAAGCAAAAATGCACGAGAAGGAAACCAGTAAGGGAACATGAGAACTAAAACAAAACTAGAGCTCATAATACAAGAGTCTGCTGGCCTGGAGACGAAGGAGCAAGAACCTTGGATCTGTTCAGTCCAGTGTCAGAGTCCGGTCCGCATTGCCGGCAGGCAGTCGGACTCGTTTCTGGTGAGAGTTGGACTCCGCCAAGGCAAGCATTCTTTTAAACTCTAAACACAAACACAATTTGCTTCTACAACAAAGCTCAGTTAGTTTTGCTTTATAATTAACGTTTCACTAATTACTTTTCTCACAGTCACATAGGAGATGTTGGGCTTTCTTCAAGCAAATGTATTTATTTCAAACAGATTTTAACAAAAACAATTGAACAGGCGAGAAGTAGAACAGAGAAAAACATGCATACATAACCAAGAGCAAAATAACTTGTATACCACTACTTTTCTGTTTGAAAAGGTGTAGGAAATATTAAACACCTTATGAAAAACAATTTTATCGGAAGTGCAGAGAGGGGGCAGCCACACAGCAGGAAGATTTCATTTTAATAACATCACACAGTTAATTTACAAGATTTTCCACACGATAACCTTTGTGTTGTAACTTGTTGAATTTTCTTGAAATTACAAAAAGAATAATTCTGCAAACAAGTAAGACTTGAAACAAACTAACTTACTATTAACTTTTGGCTGTACCTGATGAAAGTGATCAATTATCTTGCTATCAAAATATGTCTGAATTTTTGACAAACATCCCACCTAAGTGTAAAAGCACAGTAGGGAATGTGACCCCTGGGTCCTTTTGGTTCTTCTACTGAAAGACTTTGTGGTTACAAAATGATGAAAAATATCATTTGCAAGTAACAAAATTATTTATAATTAACTGTACGACTTCCGTAATGATGTTATTGTTATTTCATTACAGTAACAAGTCTATTGTTTCAGAATAGACTTGGTTAACAGCTGTCTCACTTACATATTGTGTTGGTACAGGACTGAAACATATTTTTAAATTCAGTTTATAACTGATTAATATCTGAGTCACTATTTGAAGAAGGTCTTGTCTCTCTTTGACCAGCAGAGGAATCTTTTCTCAATGTGCTTTTTCAGACTCTGATCCCTGAAGCCGTAAATGAGCGGGCTGAGGAAGCGAGGCATCAGGATGAAGCAGAAATAATTGAAAAAGGCAACATCCTCAGCCAGCCAGTTTGTGTGAAGTCCAATGAAAGTTTCAGCAATAGGCTGAGTGAACGCCAGCAAGCACAGCAGCAGCTGGAAGCCATGCAGCAGCACAGTGTGCATGGCTTTCCTCACTGAAGCTCTGTCCTGCCGCATCTTCCTGGTTTCCATCACAATCCTCACATAGGTGAAGAGGATGACAACACTTACCACTGCAAAGAAAAGGACATTCACAACAAAGCGATACAGTCCCTGAATCGGCAATGAGTTAATAACAGCAGGTTTGCAAAGTATGTTTGTAGAGAGGACATCTACATTGGGACTGTACTTCCCGATGGAAAACTCAATAATGGGGAAAGTGAAGCTGATGATCCACAGAGGCAGAGTAATGATCCAGATACGGTCTGAGCGCCAGGAGGCCGGGCGCTGCAGAGGGTAGAAAATGGCAACATAACGCTCCAGTGACATGGCAGCCAGAATCAAAGTGGTGTTCTGGAAGGTACCGGTAGATAGAAAGAGCAGAGGGACACAGAGCAGAAGAGGTAAGTTGACTCGACCCATCACACAGAGGAAGAGTAACACAGAGGATAGGATCTGCAGGGTGTCATTGATCAGCATGTGTGCAAACAGGATGTAACGGGAAGTGTCCAAAAACTGTCTGTGAGAGGCAAAGATCTGCAACATGACAGCGATGAAGCACAGGAAGATGCAGAACAACGGGATCACCACACACACCTTGATGATCACAGAGAAGCTTTTTGAGGAAGTTTCATTGACAGAAAGTTCAGTCCGATTCTGCATTTTGCTGCTGTGAACAAATAGTTCCAGTTTCAGAAAAACAGTCCATTTCTGTTGACTCAAAAAGAGTTAAAAAATACAAATGCTTAACATTTTCCCCATTGACTGTACTTCACTCACCTGCAAATTCCTTCATCAGCCAGAAGAGCTCAGACTATTTTACTTCACATGGTGTGTTTGTAGAGATGTGTTTCAGGAGGAATCGCCTCCTTAACTCAGATGTTCCAGTCATTTTCCACTATGTAGGCTTGGACCAGATTCCTCTAGAGACATGTGTTGTGATTCTAATTAGCAACGAATTTCAGAGGAGAGAACAGCTGGTAACAAAGTTTCACAAAACGTGAAACTTTCCAACTGATAAAACTGTGCAGAAGTTATCTTCTCTGCAAATATTCTCCTTAGACAACCCTAAAATTTACATTCTAAAAGGAAATTTATCCAAATACTTTCAATGGGCTTTTATGGGATTTATGTGATATCTGATGAAGTAGATTAATACCTGGCTTATTTTAAGACCAGGACAGTAAAATATAGGATTTTCTTTAAATGTTAGAGAGAGCAACTGATTCAAAAAAGTAAATATTGGATAGATGGATAGATAATTTATCTTTAAAATGTACTTTAAGAACAAGAGAGCTATTCTGGCTGCAGCGATACACCAAACACACGTTATAACCATCTGCCTAATAGAACTTAGGACCCATAAGCTCTCTGACTCTAGTCGTTATGGTAACGTTTACACCTTCAAAATAAGATACAGATGCGCCACAAAAACAAACATTTTACTTTCATGAAAATTTTAACTCATGATAAAGAAAAATCAATGGGAACCCTGAGACGGCCCCATCTGGGAGACAATGACACCCGAAGTGTTGCGGACGCACAGGGGGCTCCGTGGCGAAGCAGGTTGAAGCTTCATTAGCGAGTCGGTTGTCGCAAGGATAAATCCATTCTCCTGTCTCTTCTCTGGACCTTTTTCCCTTTGCAAAGAAACTTTCCAAAGACATCTGATCTGTTTCTGACTCATTTCGCTGTTTGTGGGCTCAATGTTGGCGTGCAAGACCTAACCGAGAGAATCTGGGTAAAGGACTTTCAAAATAAAAGATCCTCCAGACTCAGATAATGCATTAAATGAAAATATGTAATTATTTCTCGTGCGGTCCGGTACCAATCCATCCATGAACCGCTACCAGTCCGCGGCCCGGGAGTTGGGGACTTCTGGTATATGGGTCCCGCGGTTTATCCCTGCACCACCTTGTTGCATGCTTCAATAAGACCTCTTCTAAAATAAAAAAGCTCAATTTTACCTTTTCATAAAGTTTTTAATGAGCTACTCGACTATGGTGGATTTCCACTCGTCTATAGGACACAGAGATGACACTGGGCTTTCTTCAAGCACAAATTTAAACTATTTCAAACAGGTTTTTAAAAACAATTCATCAAGCAATACATACAAGCAGAGAATGCATGTGCATACATAAGCAAGAACAAAATCATTTGTTTACCACGACTTTTCTGTTTGAAAAGGAATAGGAAGCATTAAACAACTTCTGAAGAACATTTTTACAGTACATCTATTGAAACACAGTGATGGAGCAGCAACATTGTAAGAGGATTTTACTCCAAAAACATGACACAATAAATTTACAGGATGTTTTTCACACATTGAAAGCATTTAAATAGTCATTTAGTAGATTTTCCTAATGTCAAGAGCAAAAGAGGACCAATGCTGCATTTGAGGGCAAACTAGAAATCAGAATTTTAAATGTTTGGTGGAATAAAAAAAACATAGGTTGTGATATATATTTTTTAACAAATTTCATATTTGAAATAATTTCCTCAAAATGTCTCCATCTGCAAAATTTATATTTCAGTTCTTCTCATTTAGGAATAAAATAAATCATCACCTTCCTAAAATAATGACCTGTCATTTTTGCTTCTATGATTTTGGCAAAAAAAACATTAAAAAGAGACATCACTGCTTCTTCAGGACTAAAATACAATGTAGGCAACAACAAAAAAATCACTTGTCAAAAATGACTTAGGCCATTACTTTGAAAAGGTGGCAATATGTCAGTATTAAATTGTGAAGAAACATGTTGACAATTTGCAAAAGCATAAAAATTGTAATATCTTTGCAAATTAAATTTTTATTTCAGAGCCATATTTCTGCACAGACACACCACTTATCCTTCTTTGCTTCTGCTATGATCACACATCAATTTCAGAGTTGAAAAATCCATGCATATTTTATGAGTTTGGGGAAACATCTTATTAAATATTAACTGTACATAACAAAAAACTGGTTAAAAAATGTTCAGAAGTGTTTGTGGTCTGAATCTTGTTAAATGATTTTTGTCAGTGTCACTATTTGAAAAAGGGTTTTCTTTTCTTTGACCAGCAGAGGAATCTTTTCCCAATGTGCTTTCTCAGACTGTGATCCCTGAAGCCGTAAATGAGCGGGCTGAGGAAGCGAGGCATCAGGATGAAGCAGAAATAATTGAAAAAGGCAACATCCTCAGCCAGCCAGTTTGTGTGAAGTCCAATGAAAGTCTCAGAGATGGGAAGAGTGAAAGCCAGCAAGCACAGCAGCAGCTGGAAGCCGTGCAGCAGCACAGTGTGCATGGCTTTGCTCATTGAAGCTCTGTCCTGCCGCATCTTCCTGGTTTCCATCACAATCCTCACATAGGTGAAGAGGATGACAACACTTACCACTGCAAAGAAAAGGACATTCACAGCAAGCCGATACAGTCCCTGAATCGGCAATGAGTTAATAACAGTAGCTTTGCAAAGTATGTTTGTAGAGAGGACATCTACATTGGGACTGTACTTCCTGATGGAAAACTCAATAATGGGGAAAGTGAAGCTGATGATCCACAGAGGCAGAGTAATGATCCAGATACGGTCTGAGCGCCAGGAGGCCGGGCGCTGCAGAGGGTAGAAAATGGCAACATAACGCTCCAGTGACATGGCAGCCAGAATCAAAGTGGTGTTCTGGAAGGTACCGGTAGATAGAAAGAGCAGAGGGACACAGAGCAGAAGAGGTAAGTTGACTCGACCCATCACACAGAGGAAGAGTAACACAGAGGATAGGATCTGCAGGGTGTCATTGATCAGCATGTGTGCAAACAGGATGTAACGGGAAGTGTCCAAAAACTGTCTGTGAGAGGCAAAGATCTGCAACATGACAGCGATGAAGCACAGGAAGACGCAGAACAACGGGATCACCACACACACCTTGATGATCACAGAGAAGCTTTTTGAGGAAGTTTCATTGACAGAAAGTTCAGTCCGATTCTGCATTTTGCTGCTGTGAACAAATAGTTCCAGTTTCAGAAAAACAGTAGCAAAACAGTAAGTTTCAGTTCATACAAAAAGAGTTTTAAAATACAAAATACAATCTATTAATGCCCGACATTTTACTATTGACTGACTTCACTCACCTATTAATCCCTTTATCAGGTAGAAGAGCTCACAGCTTTTTACTTCTCATGTTGTGTTTGTAGAGAAACATGTCAGGATGAATCTCCGTCTTAACTGAAATGTTTGGGTCACGTTCCATTATGTAGGCTTGGACTTGATTCTTCTGGAGCCACACCCCCATTGCCAAGTGATTCTATGATATTCTTGTTTGAAAACCCTACACATTACCTTCTGGAAGGAATTTGATCACAAATTCATGCTATCGAGCCATAAACTTTTTTTATGTGACAAAGTAACAAGAGACTGATGAATATCTTATTTCAAGAATAAAGCAGCAGAAAAATATAGGATTTTAGTGGGGATGGTCTGCTGCTAACCTCAACAGCTATAGGCTGACCAAACCTCATCCATGTAGCATAACACATCATATGACATTCAGTTAATAGTATGACTGAAACACCAAAGTTTGAGCTTGTTCCCTTGTCTCTGGAGCATTTCAAAAAGCACTTTGGTGCACTGCATTATCTTCTTGGGCCATTTTCCACACAGCTACGTGAAAGAAGGTGATTCAATCAGCCAAACTTGGAGATAGAGAGCAGCTCAATAGTTTGGTAAATCCCCCACAGTTTGAGGAAATCTTGAGACGTCAGATTCCAACTGATTACCATAAATCTCTGGAGGTTTAACCCAGAGACGTAACCCGTTTTGTAAACAAGCAGAGTTTAGAGCGTGTTTGCTGGGTCTTAGCAGTTCTTTACGTCCATCCTGCTTCAGTAGAAAGAGATGGACAGGGGCTGGACTGTAACCTGTCCAAACATTCAGAGTTCATTCTGAATTTTGGCTGGAAGACAAAAATTTACGCTTCAAATCAACAGGATTCTTGGTTATACATGAAATGACAGAAAAAAAGACAAACACAAAAGTCAATTTCACAACGTTCAGCAATTCCTTGGTTGACTTATTCCCAGTGGCATCTTTTTCAGCGAGTGGCACGTAGAAACTCTTTTTCTTTTACTTTGCAGCAAGGTAACTTGAAGTTAGATTTAAATGTAAAAGGTTTGATTAGAAACATAGCATAACATTATCTAGTAGATGAAGACCAGGTTCTAAAGGGATCGTATGCGAAGCATAATTACTGAGGTTGGATTGGCATCACACACAACGTCTACAAGCTTGGACTTCGTTATGCTGGATTTTTTTAGGCCTGATCTAAACTCCAGCAGGGATCCAACCTCCAGAAGTGAGCAGCAAGAGGAGCATGGAACATAAAGTACAACGAACAGAGAAAGTGTTGTCCAAACTCACTACCCGCCTCTGTCCTGCACGTATCAGTAGGACTTTAGATAGAGTCAAATACGTACATTTGCAAGCAACGTCAACAGATCAATACCGTTTATGTCATCAACACGGGCAGAGGCCTTATAAATATCCTAAGGGTGGAACTGTCAACATTCACTCAACAGACTCCAAACTTTCTGGATTCTTTTCTTCATTCCACAAAGACAAGCCATCAATAAGTCAGCAGGATTTTTTTTTTTTTACTTTGTTGAAGACAGATAATCAGCACTTATCACTCAACAATTCTTAAAAAGAGTCAGCTAGAGCAGCTAAACTAAAACTCTTCAAGATGCAAGCCATTCGTCAGTGTTCAGCTTGTGCAAAACATGCTGCAGGAGGACTGGTACTAAACCAAGAGGTTTCCCTGCTGCAGAGGAGAGGTGCAGCCTGCATCCGCTACCTCAGGTGACTTACTCTGTGAACAGTAAACAGTAATAATTTAAGTTATTTCTTGTTGTGGACTTTAGATCTCTAAGCATTTCTTGTATCATTTCTCTCTGCAGCATGTCTGAGAACAGGACTGGAGTCCAGAAACCAGGAGAGCTGACAAACCCGACTCACATCAGCATGGCCTCATTAAGTGTCGGCCATGGGCTTTGGGTAAGTCACAGACTCAATGTGAAAACTGTAAAAATAAAAATTCATCATACATTACAAGAAGAAGCATATTAAGACTAATGCCCTTTTTTTTTTTTTATTTCAGCAGGTTGAGGATCTTTCCCATCACTCTCTGATCAGGAGAGCTGCCTCAGTGCTGACAGACAGTTCCAGCTCTTTCCTCTCTCAGGCCACCCTGGCTCTCACTGATGCTCTGACAGACTACTCAAAGGTAGACGTTCATTCAGCAGAACATTCATTCTGCAGAACATTCATTCTGCAGGACATTCATTCTGCAGAACATTCATTCTGCAGAACATTCATTCTGCAGGACATTCATTCTGCAGAACATTCATTCTGCAGAACATTCATTCTGCAGAATCTATTCTGCAGGACATTCATTCTGCATTTGCATGAAATGTCCAAACTGTTGGGGTTGATTCATCTCAGGAATATTCAACCTGCTCCTGTTTTGCTTCTTTCAAAAGGCTGTGCACTCACGCATCATTTTCCAAAAGAGATATCTTGCATCCCTGGGCAAGATGAGTCCATCAGAGGAGGAATCTCTTCGGCGGGCGATCAGTGGCTGGCGATCAGAGGTAGGCCTGAGAAAAGGTCTTTGGAAAACATCTGAATTCACTTCTGACATGTTTGCCTCTTGCAGAAACATGTATTTGTTATGCTGATTATTTCTTGTATGTGTCCTGACAGGCAGCTGAGAGACTGAATGAATGTAAACATTATGACTCCACATGGATTAATGCTGTCAACCTCTCTAAGATGGCAGCTGAGGCAGCATATTCCTCAGGTGAGGGAAATTGGAGCAGCGTAGTCAACATTTAAATATGAACTTTTGACCATTTCCACATTGTTCAGGAAATGATGTGCATGTTTGGGTCTGTGGTTTTGCAGGAGCCCATCAGGCCTCCATCCTGGTCCAAACTAATATTCAGGTGGCCCAGTCGCAAGTGGAGGAGGCACGGAAACTGTCATCAGAGGCTGATAAGAAGCTGGCCGAGACTAAAGTGGAGGAGATCCAGCGAATGGCTGAATATTCAGCTTTTCTAGAGGGCAGCGAGGAGCGTGAGGTGCACGAGGCTTATCTACGGGAGGACTGAGTCAACACAGCAGAAACCATGTCAAAGTGCAACTTCTGAAACCTTCATCTATCAAACATTTTGTTTTCTCTTCATCTTAACTTCATCTGGATTCTGTAGCATTTTATAGATTATATGTATTTATATTTACCAGGAAGAACAAATTTCCAGATGGAAATAGATAAATAGCATTTTCTTAAGTATTATCTACTGTAAGTTATTTATTTGAATTGTTCAATGAGATCATCAGTGATGAACATGGAGAAAGAAGAGAACAAAATCTGATGTTTTACTGTGGCAAGAATGTTTTTTCTGTTATGTTTATCATCTTTGTTATGTTCAAAAAATAAAAAGATATTTTAAAAAGTTAAAAAAAACACTGTTGTGGGGATGTTTTTTTTTTTTTGTCATAAGCTCCTTTTTCACATTTCCCCAAAGCTGTGATGATTTGATCTTGTTGACGAAGCAACTGATCCAATGAGAACTCACACAACAAAAACAGGCTACTTGATTGAAATGTTTTGGATTTATTTTTTTGTTCATTTTTATTTCTGGAAAAATTTTAACTGTATTACAGATGTCACAATTATTTCTTTTAAAAAGAGAGTGAACTTTATTGTGATGTGTCTCAAATATGCAATATTTGTGTCAAGGTTTACCAAGAGTAAGAAATATACTTTTAAAAAAGATTGCAGCACATTCTGTTTCATATTGTTTCTGCAATTAAAAGTCCATCGAACATGAAGCCAAAGATAATTGCAAAAGTAATAAATAATAGAATTACCTATTATGCTGGAGTAATTGTACATAGCTGCACTGTATTTCATTGTATTTCAAAATGCAGCACTGTATGAACTGATAGGAAAACAATTAACTTAATTAGATACATGCAAGCAACTCATTGGAGAAAAGATTTAGGAATGTTATTATAATTTAAAACTTTTAACAAGTTCATTTCTTACAATTTAGATCAATTTATGCATAAAAATGAAAGCAAAAACACACATCGTAATAGTAATTTAATATAATTCAATAAACTTGTACGTAATTTAACTCAGACTGCAAATTTTTTAAAAAAACAGAAGCAAATATAATTTTTAAGTGCAAGAAAAAACATTTCATCCCTGAGCCCGTAAATCAGAGGACTCAGACATCTCGGTGCCAGACTGAACACTATGTAGTTAAAGTATCGGATGTTCAAAAATAACTTCACATCAACTTTAAGTGCAGCAGCTTCAGTGAACGGGTTCCAGAGCAGGATGAGGCAGAGCAGCAGCTGGAAGGCGTGAAGAATCACTGTTCTCATTCCTCTCTGTGTCGACTGTTTGTTCTCTCCGGACGCGGCTTTGGCCACTTTGACAATCTGAATATAGCAGAAAACTAAGATTATGCACATGATGAAAAAAAAGGCTTGACTGATGGCAGACCTAAAGTGGCGTTGCCACGGATGCAAAATGAACATGTCCACCGAACACAACTCCCTCTGTTGGTAAAAGCCCAACGACGCCGTTGCGAAGAAGATGGAGAGATTCAACATGGAGGGAACGGAGCTGATGCAGTGAATGATGAGGATGCAGTGCACCGACCTGCGTGTGGAGCAGAGCTCCGCATGCCGCAGCGGCAGGCAAATGGCCACGTAACGCTCCAGAGTCATAGCTGTCAGAGTCACAGGTGTGGCCATGACATAGAGCAACGTGACAATGGAAATGCCCGTACACAACCACACCTGTATGCTGAACTGAAGAAAGTTTATAATTACCAAAACATTAGATAGGATTAGCACGAAACTGTCCGACATCAACATCACAGCGAATAAAATATAGCGAGCGCTGGTGTGGAAGCTCTCCTTCTTGAAAAACGTCACAATGAGCAACATGTTGATGCAAAGAAAAATACCCACCAAAATCTGAATGAGCAAAACACCAAAGGTTATCTCTTGCTGGAAAGAGGCAACAGCAGCAGAGCTGTTATTAGGCATTTTCCTTTTAAAGAAACAGACAACAACTTTGTCGCATTATGTCAAAATATTACTACAAAAAACAGTATTCCCTTTAAAAAAACAAACAAACAAAATAATCAAATCAAATAAAAATGCTCAGATGAAATGCAACAATTTGAAAACCACTGATTTTGCTCCAGTGTAAGTAGTTTTAAACAGGCTGTTCACAGAGATCTCCCTGCATGAAGGCTTTAAATACAAGACATCCAGCAGCAACATGTAATAAAAGTTAACTCTGTGGTGTCGTCATCGCCGCTTGCTGTTTGTGCACCTCAGCTGATCTCAAGAGGGAACAGAAGAAAAAAGTTCTAGGTGTTTGCCTCAGCCTTGTTAAAAGAAAAAAAACTTTTTGCATTGTCTTGCAAACTGACACCATTCGGCTGAAATACAGAGTTTGTCAAGAATGCTACATTTTAAAGAGAAGCTGAACAGACTTTTGGTTGAAAAATTGTGCACTGATGGAAATTTGGATTTATCGGCTTGAAAAATCTGATGTTGGACTGCAAACAGCCTTTCATCTGATTCAAAACAGTGAAAGGACTGACACAGAGCAAACCAACAGTCCTCTCTGAACTGTCTCACTGATAAGACAGTTGATCAGGGAAGACGGCCGGCAGGAAGAACGCTGCACTTTGACGAAACACAAGGCCTTTCTGCAGTGTGGGACTCAGCCTTGCTGCTCTCTGACCCTGGCTGTGTTTGCCACCTCAAAACTCTGTTATGTCACCTCAGCCTCTGATTCCTCTGCCTGCATTGAGACGACTTTTGTTTGCTTGTTTCTGTAGTCGTCTGCATCTCAGTAATTAGTTTCCTGTCTTCATCTCAGATTTGTAGCCTGAGCAAAATTCATTCATGTAACACAACATATCCGATAACATATCCTGTAAAAGTCGTGACTGAGACATTAAGGTGTGAGCTATTGGACTGAATGGCTGGAGTTTTGTTTATACGCAGTTTTTTTTGCCTACTTCTGGTTTTGTTACTGCAGTGACCTGGAAGGTTGAGTCTTGGCTCCGTCCCCTTGGAGCTTGGACCTGAGTGTCTCTGGACAGGAGTCTAAAAGTCACAGAGCATTTTGAAAAACACTGATGGGACAAAAACAGGTGGTACGTTGATGCACTGCATTATCTATTTTGACGGTTTTCCAGTGTCGCTCTCTTGCACAATGACGCCGAGGTCAGCGGTCAGAGCTCAGGGCTCCAGGGTTGAGAGAAAGTGACTCAATCAGCCAAGAAAGACCTGAAGTAAATAGTGAGCAAGCACAATGGTTTGGTAAATCCCCCACAGTCAAAGAGTGAATCTTGAGCCGTCAGGCTTGAACTGATTAACACGATCACTCGGGCTCAGTTGTTCAAGCTGAAGGTTTGACCCATTTTGGTAAACAGGCAGCGTGCGGGCAGCAGATCGCTGGGTTTCGTCAGCTCTTTACGTCCGTTCTGCGTCAGTGAAACGGGATTGGACTGTAACCCCTTCCAAAGCAAACTTTCTCCATTTGACCTCTGAATGGAAAAACACCTATTTTTGGTTGGGAGCCAGAAAACGAGCTTTTGAAATCAACAGTGATCTCGGTTAAACATTAAATGACAGAAAATGGAAGCAAACCAGGCTGTTCTCAGTTCGATGTAGAAAAAAGTGGATTTGACAGTCAGACAGGGGCTTGGCATGCATATTGCCTTAATGAATAAATAAATAATAATAAATAAAAATTGTAGTCTGTAATCTGTAGCAGACTACACTTTAGTAGACTAATGGCAAAAAATAAAGTAGATCCTCTTTAAATTGCAGATTTTATTCACAATTCTTATTTAAATCATATTTCTTCCACTTTATGATTAATATGATGAGTAATTATGAGAAGTAAACGATTGTAAACATGAGTTCAGATGTTAAAAACATTTGATTTGACTTTAAATGTAGAAACCGTAAAAAAGCTCTGATCATTTTAAGACCCTGGACTTAAACTTTCATTTATCTGCTTTATGTATCGTATAGTTGAAATAATGACAATTAACTTTTGGAGCAACATGTGTTGTCGACACATTAAAACTGGGTTTTTCTTTATAAATAGTAATCGTAGTTTCACACCTGAGTTCATCACTGGCCTTCTGTCATCAACCATTATAAACAAACCCAAACCCAAGGATAAAAAAAAATGTATTCAGACATGTAAGGACAAAGTATCTGATTTTGCTTTTGTCATGATTCTGAAGTGTTTGCATTTTGTTTTTCTTCTGTTTGATTTTGATCATTTTCTTGTTTCTTAAGTCCTTATTGCTCTACAGGTCTCGCCACATTGAGCAGTAAGTATCATCTTGCTACATCTGTTCTTGTCTTTGTATTAACTTTTTCTAGTTTATTTTGGTGTTTCTCGTATTTTTTGGATGTTCTTCTCTTAGATATTCAATGCATCGTGTTTGTAGTCGACCACCTGCATCTTGTCAGTCTTTAATCTCACCCGTAACCAGGTAATATTTCTCAATCCCTGCTGGATTCTTCCATTCCCTCCTGCTCCCTGCTCTGCTCTTTTCCTGCCTGCTCGTTGTTGTGATTCATTATGCCATGCTGTAAGTTTACGTTTATTTTATTGAAGACATTCACGTTCCTCTGGCCTCCAGTTTTGCCTGCACTTGGGTCCTATTTTAAAACAACTTAATACTTTTAACTGCAGACTTGTATTTGATCATTGATCTTAAAAAATGTCAAACAACCTTTGGTTGGGATGGAAAGAAGAATATACTCACTGTGTTTGACCCAATCATTTAACCCTTACACTAACTATAACTAGCTCAACATCTAACGGTTAATGTCCTCATTTTGCATATTTTGTACAACTTTTTGTGTTATTTGATCACAAATATCAAAATGTTCTTGACCCATCATGATTAGAGCGACTGAGGACAAACAGCTTCATTACATAATGGCCTAAGTCATATCTTGACCAAATATATAATGTTCATATTCTACTACTACATCATCCTGTCTAATTGCCCGTGTCCTGAGCCTACCAGAACACTTGTTACAGTCCAAAACAATCTATTTTTTTTTTTTATTTCTATATTTTATTTATATTTTTCTGTTTTAAAAAAAAACACTAAAGCATGACTTAGGCAATTATGCTACGGGGCTAAAGGATATGCTCCAAAGCAAGTAATGAAAATGATAGTGTTGCACCTGCTGGCAGTACTGAAGGTAAAAATAAATAAATAAATGTAAGCAGCTCAGCAATCTCCTGATGTTTATCTGCTTTAGATTTCATAAACCCATTAATTACACTTAATTACTTAAAAATATCAGAACATCGTTTTTCTATTAAAGATCAGAATGAAGGGAGAGTTATGAAACATGGCTAAAATATTTTGAAAGTCTTGATCGAATGTTTTTCTGTGAACAGTAGCATACCGTTAAACACATGAGCAGCAAGAGGAGCATGGAGCATAAAGTACAACAAACAGGGAAAGTGTTGTCCAAACTCACTACCTGCCTCTGTCCTGCACGTATCAGTAGGACTTTAGATAGAGTCAAATACGTACATTTGCAAGCAACGTCAACAGATCAATACCGTTTATGTCATCAACACGGGCTGAGGCCTTATAAATATCTCCTGTCAACATTCACTCAACAGACTCCAAACTTTCTGGATTATTTTCTTCATTCCACAAAGACAAGCCATCAATAAGTCAGCAGGATTTTTTTTTTTTACTTTGTTGAAGACAGATAATCAGTACTTATCACTCAACAATTCTTAAAAAGAGTCAGCTAGAGCAGCTAAACTAAAACTCTTCAAGATGCAAGCCATTCGTCAGTGTTCAGCTTGTGCAAAACGTGCTGCAGGAGGACTGGTACTAAACCAAGAGGTTTCCCTGCTGCAGAGGAGAGGTGCAGCCTGCATCCGCTACCTCAGGTGACTTACTCTGTGAACAGTAAACAGTAATAATTTAAGTTATTTGTTACCTATGACTTTAGATCTCTAAGCATTTCTTGTATCATTTCTCTCTGCAGCATGTCTGAGAACAGGACTGGAGTCCAGAAACCAGGAGAGCTGACAAACCCGACTCACATCAGCATGGCCTCATTAAGTGTCGGCCATGGGCTTTGGGTAAGTCACAGACTCAATGTGAAAACTGTAAAAATAAAAATTCATCATACATTACAAGAAGAAGCATATTAAGACTAATGTCCTTTTTTTTTTTTTTTTTATTTCAGCAGGTTGAGGATCTTTCCCATCACTCTCTGATCAGGAGAGCTGCCTCAGTGCTGACAGACAGTTCCAGCTCTTTCCTCTCTCAGGCCACCCTGGCTCTCACTGATGCTCTGACAGACTACTCAAAGGTAGACGTTCATTCAGCAGAACATTCATTCTGCAGAACATTCATTCTGCAGGACATTCATTCTGCAGAACATTCATTCTGCAGAACATTCATTCTGCAGAACATTCATTCTGCAGAACATTCATTCTGCAGGACATTCATTCTGCATTTGCATGAAATGTCCAAACTGTTGGGGTTGATTCATCTCAGGAATATTCAACCTGCTCCTGTTTTGCTTCTTTCAAAAGGCTGTGCACTCACGCATCATTTTCCAAAAGAGATATCTTGCATCCCTGGGCAAGATGAGTCCATCAGAGGAGGAATCTCTTCGGCGGGCGATCAGTGGCTGGCGATCAGAGGTAGGCCTGAGAAAAGGTCTTTGGAAAACATCTGAATTCACTTCTGACATGTTTGCCTCTTGCAGAAACATGTATTGGTTATGCTGATTATTTCTTGTATGTGTCCTGACAGGCAGCTGAGAGACTGAATGAATGTAAACATTATGACTCCACATGGATTAATGCTGTCAACCTCTCTAAGATGGCAGCTGAGGCAGCATATTCCTCAGGTGAGGGAAATTGGAGCAGCGTAGTCAACATTTAAATATGAACTTTTGACCATTTCCACATTGTTCAGGAAATGATGTGCATGTTTGGGTCTGTGGTTTTGCAGGAGCCCATCAGGCCTCCATCCTGGTCCAAACTAATATTCAGGTGGCCCAGTCGCAAGTGGAGGAGGCGCGGAAACTGTCATCAGAGGCTGATAAGAAGCTGGCCGAGACTAAAGTGGAGGAGATCCAGCGAATGGCTGAATATTCAGCTTTTCTAGAGGGCAGCGAGGAGCGTGAGGTGCACGAGGCTTATCTACGGGAGGACTGAGTCAACACAGCAGAAACCATGTCAAAGTGCAACTTCTGAAACCTTCATCTATCAAACATTTTGTTTTCTCTTCATCTTAACTTCATCTGGATTCTGTAGCATTTTATAGATTGTATGTATTTATATTTACCAGGAAGAACACATTTCCAGATGGAAATAGATAAATAGCATTTTCTTAAGTATTATCTACTGTAAGTTATTTATTTGAATTGTTCAATGAAATCATCAGTGATGAACATGGAGAAAGAAGAGAACAAAATCTGATGTTTTACTGTGGCAAGAATGTTTTTTCTATTATGTTTGTTATGCTGTGACAGACTGGCGACCTGTCCAGGGTGAACCCCGCCTCTCGCCCGGAACGCAGCTGGAGATAGGCACCAGCAACTTGTGACCCCGTTAGGGAGAAGGGTGACGGAAAATGGATGGATGGATGGATGGATGTTTGTTATGTTTGTTATTTTTGAAAAAATAAAAAAGATATTTTAAAAAGTATTTTTTTTAAAATCTATTGTGATCATTTATTTCTTTACTTATTTATTTTGATGAGTTGATCTTGGTGATGAGGCAAAGGTTGAAACATGACTGAGTCCAAGAGAAGTCAAAGCAAAAACAGACTATATGATTTAAATTTTCACTATTGTGACTTTTGTTAATTATATTCCAGAAGTCACAACTTAATAAAGAAAAGACAGAGTGAACCTTATCATCTTGACTTTAGTCTGCAAGATTTGTGTTGAGGTTTACCAAGATTAAGAAACATATACTGAACAATTTAAAACATTATTAGAAGTTACAACAAATCTTTACAAAAAATCACTTCACCTTTTGTTATGCATAATTTTTACAAGGGATGTTTCTTTAAATATTAGTAGAGTAAAAATGACTGTCTGTACTTACTTTTGCACTTTGTACCCATTTTCTTGAGTACCACCTAGAATGTGTATCTTTTATTAAATCTGAGGCAAATATTGTTTTTAAGTGCAAGAAAAAATATTTCGTCCCTGAGCCCATAAATCAGAGGACTCAGACATCTCGGTGCCAGACTGAATAATAAGTAGTTACAGTATCGGATGTCCATAAACAAATTAACATCAGCTTTAAGTGCAGCAGCTTCAGTGAACGGACTCCACAGCTGGATGAGGCAGAGCAGCAGCTGGAAGGCGTGAAGAATCACTGTTCTCATTCCTCTCTGTGTCGCCTGTTTGTTCTCTCCGGATGCGGCTTTGGCCACTTTGACAATCTGAATGTAGCAGAAAACTAAGATTATGCACATGATCAAAAAGTAAAACTGACTGATGGCAGACCTAAAGTGACGCTGCCACGGTTGTAAAAGGAACATCTCCACTGAACACAACGCCCTCTGTTGGTAGAGTTCAAAAGAAGCCGTTGCGAAGAAGATGGAGAGAATCAGTAAACAGGGAACGGAGCTGATGCAGTGAATGATGAGGATGCAGTGCACCGACCTGCGTGTGGAGCAGAGCTCCGCATGCCGCAGCGGCAGGCAAATGGCCACGTAACGCTCCAGAGTCATAGCTGTCAGAGTCACAGGTGTGGCCATGACATAGAGCAACGTGACAATGGAAATGCCCGTACACAACCACACCTGTATGCTGAACTGAAGAAAGTTCACAAGCACCATGAGATTAGAAAGCACAAGCACGAAACTGTCCGACATCAACATCACAGCAAATAAAATATAGCGAGCGCTGGTGTGGAAGCTCTCCTTCTTGAAAAATGTCACAATGAGCAACATGTTGATGCAAAGAAAAATACCCACCAAAATCTGAATGAGCAAAACACGGAAGCTTATCTGCTGCTGGAAAGAGGCAACAGCAGCAGAGCTGTTATTAGGCATTTTCCTTTTAAAGAAACAGACAACAACTTTGTCGCATTATGTCAAAATATTACTACAAAAAACAGTATTCCCTTTAAAAAACAACAACAAAATAATCAAATCAAATCAAAAAGCTCAGATGAAATGCAACAATTTGAAAACCACTGATTTTGCTCCAGTGTAAGTAGTTTTAAACAGCCTGTTCACAGAGATCTCCCTGCATGAAGGCTTTAAATACAAGACATCCAGCAGCAACATGTAATGAAAGTTAACTCTGTGGTGTCGTCATCGCCGCTTGCTGTTTGTGCTCCTCAGCTGATCTCAAGAGGGAACAGAAGAAAATTGAATCAGGATATTTATTTCAAATTTGATTGTAAGAAAACAAACGGAATTACACCTTTTGATATTTTTTGGTTAAGAAAAATATGTATTAGTGATTTTTCGAAAAGAACAAATTAAGTGTTGGTTAGACAAGGTTTTTTATATCATGACAGAGAAATGACACGGGCCAACTACTCCATCAGTTTAAACCATTTGTAATTGGTGTACTGAGGGGCACTGAAGAAAGATTACCAAGTCCAGGAATAACAGATTCTTTTTGAATCTGTGTCTTCATCTCCATTAAGTAGTGAGAACTTTCATAACCGGTAAATAACCTGTACTTGTATGGTGCTTCGTCTTGTCTGGAGGATTCCAGAGCACCGTACACAACAACACCAGAGGAAAGGAATGACTAGAAGTTTCAATCTATTTATTTATATAGCACCAATTCATAACAAATGTCGTCTCAAGGCACCTGAAAAAAAAATTCAATTAAATCAAACATACATTCCAATTCATCCTAGTTATTAAACATTTAATTAGTCAAAACAGTTCTTTGTTTCCATCTAAGGAAACCCAGCAGATTGCATCGAGTCATTGACTTGCAGCATTCACCCTCCTCAACCAGCTTGTTGCGCTTTTGCGTTGTGTCATTGACTTTCCGGCCCTAAGTGGGTCCTGAAGGGCCGGCATCCTGCATTCTGCGTCCTGCATCCTGCGTCCTGCATGTCTTAGTTCTCTCCCTGGTTTAACACACCTGGATCAAATGAAGGCCTAAGAACATTGACATGCTGAAATGGTTGTTCCTACCACCAGTGAGAGAACTAGAACATGCAGGATGCCGGCCCTCAACCTGAGCGTGGATAAAAAGACCAGTTAATAATCAACAGCACTTTCCTTAATTTTGGGAGACGGGTGACTGGCCGGTTTTTACATGTGAAGCCAAACTCATCCACTGATATTATTTACCTCAGCAAAGGTCTAAAAATCACCCGCTATCCTCTTTCTAGTTGTTTTCTTTCCATTGGTATCTGAGTAACTTGGTTTTAAGCCAGTTTCTATTATTATTTTTTAACATAATCTCTTTGGTAAGCTAACTGTGGTGTCGCACTTTGAGCTCATGTCACGGCTAATAAACAGTTGTTTGCATGCAGAACCTTACGGACCATTAGTGGCGCCTGTGGATCATCAGTAGTCCTGGGACCACAGTTTGAGAAACACTGCTCTATAACAACCCCCAGTTCTCTTGGTTTGTTGTCCTAGGAGAATGATGAAAACTGCATACTTATGCAAATCGATCTCAAAGGCCATCAAGCTCAACAAGAGGGGGAGATGGAACCCTGAACAGAACAAGACCCCAGTTGTGGGGTAAATCCATCAGTATAACATTCAACAAAGATCATTTCACATAATTGTTTGTGATATATTCTTGTTCACCATCCACTAACACAACAACCACAAGACAAACAAACAGAAAACGCAACAAAGCACAAATCGCACCTGCGATCAAACACTCCCCACTCAACTCCGCAGGGGTCCAGAGTCACTCATATACAGACTCTGCACTGAGCAGCGAGTCAGAGTTTGGCGTTCCGGTGCTCTGCTCGGTTTTTCAAATAACTAACCATCAAACATCCCAGCGGTGCCTCCAAATTGTAGAGATTTGGAGGCACCGCCTCATAGTATACCTCATAGTACACTATGAGGTATACTATTATACCTCATAGTATAAGGTTCTTCTTGAACCTTATACTATGAGGTTCAAGAAGAGTCAGTGAGTTGAATTCATGAATTTCATTTATTGAGACTAAATGCAGTGTTGGTTCATTGTCTTGCTTTCCTTATGGGCTGACACAGCAAAATGGCCTCTAAGAATAGTTTCTGTTTCTTTTTCTGGGCCCTAAAGAGAGTGTCACTTCCATTAACCTTAGATAAGAGTGTGTGCACTAAGTTTGTTCATGTGTGTATATATGAGTATGCAAGCAGCTAAAAAACACAGAGGAATTCATAGAATTATTTGTACCCCAACAAAACCCATTTTATCTTATACAAATTCATGGTTATTTCAATCCTAATGATAAAGACTCAGTTATTTTGCTTTACATATCAACAGAACTACATTCTGGCACTTTAATTTATGAAATGTGCAACCTTTTGGATTTAGGCAACGCAGTCAAATAATACAAACCAGTAGGTAGCCATGCATAAACTTTATTTTTAATCCGAGGGGAAAGTAAAATTCACATAATATGTTCATGTTATAGTTCAGGCGTTTCAAACTGTTAGAGCAATGAATGCGGTCAGCTGTCATTTAAATGGTTTTGCTGCTGTTCCCTGCTTCTTCCTGCTAGCACTGCCCTGAAGGAGTTGGGAAAATCTGAGAACAGCCAGGATGAGCCATAACGGCTCTGCTAATGGAAAATGAATCAGGCCAAAGCGGACCATGCCTTGACAAAACGAAGTTCAGAATAATAGTTAAACTAGAATCAATGTATCAAACCCCAAAATGACAGAATCTGACACAACTCTGCTGACAATTCAGGTAAAATATTGGAACATGTATTCATCGGGAATCACATTCACATCTCTGTTCAATGAATTTCAGGTTCTTCAGTTTGCTAACGTTTTACTTTGTCCACAGAGCACGTAATGCTTCAGAGCGACTAAAAACACCTCGTCCCTGAGGCCGTAGATAAGAGGACTCAGGCAGCGAGGCGCAAGATTTAAACAGATGTAATTAAAGTATCTCACATTTACATATAAATTAAGGTCGATCTGAAACACAGCATTTTCAATGAAGGGGGTCCACAGCTGGAAGAGACAGAGAAGCAGCTGGAAAGCGTGAAGGATCACAGTTCTGAGTCCTTTTTGTGTCGACTCTTTGTTGTTGCCAGATGCAGCTTTGGCCACTTTCATTATCTGAACGTAGGAGAAAGCGATGAGGACGCACATGACCAGGAAGTAAAACTGGCTGACCCCAGACCTCACATGATCCTGCCACCTGTGCGAGATGAACACTTGTGCAGTGCACAGCGCATATTGTTTAAAGAAGCTCACAGCGACCGAGGAAAAGAAGATGATAAGAACCACAGTGGAGGGTATGATGCTGAGGCTGTGAATGATGAGAATGACCTGCAGGGCTGCGCCTGCAGTGCACAGCTCTGCATGACGCAGCGGCATGCAGATGGCCACGTAGCGCTCCAGGCTCATCGCTGTCAGAGTCAGAGGAGTGACATAGTTATACATCGACGACAGAATGAAAAAGAAAAGGCATGACCATGTTTGTAAAGGGAAAGAAAAGCTGACTAAGAGCAGCAGCACATTTGTCATGATTAAATTTATGCAATCAGAAAACAATGCATTGGCAAACAAAATATAGCGCATGTTTGTGTAGAAGATGTCCTTCATAAAAAAGGTGACAATTAGCGTCAAGTTAACGCAAAGAAGAACGGGGATCAACACTTGAACAAAAATCACTTGGTAGCCAATCTGTCTCCGTGACTATGTTGCAGCAGAAAGAGAACTGTTGTTAGTCATTGAAATTTTACATTCAAATACAGACCCACTATTAAAACAAATTCTAACAATAATTTACAAGATGTTCAGTTTCCTGAATCAAAATACTTTGTCAGTGGCCTTAAAATTTCTCATAATAACCTTTAAACATGGAACTTACTCTGATTACCACAAAAAGATAAATTTAAGGTATTTGATGTCAGCTTGTCTTTCATAGAGACCGTCTGTATGTTGCAACACTTTACAACTCTAATGCGGCACAAAGGCTCACTGTGAGCCCAAACGCCCTCCTTTGAGCTGCGTCTGTGTCTTGAACGTATATTATCATCCAGCTCTGACGTGGAAACAATGTTGTCATCATAACACGCCTCTGAGCTGTCTGATCATGAGGTAATTGGAAAGTACTGTAAAATATTAATCCATGGAGTTTCAACCGCAGTGTAAAGAAACACTAAATACAAAAAATAAGTTTCATAAATTCTTTGTGTGCTATTGTCTTTTTCTAGAATAGTGATTGAATAGGAACGGGTCCCAGGACTGAACCCTGGGGTACCCCACATGTGACTTCTCAGGGAAGTTATGTATTAACACAAAAAAAAATCTATATTCCTTAAGTAAGATGTATCACCTCCCAGCTCTCTAGTTGCTTCACTTATATTCAATTCAGTTAAGTTTATTTTTTATAGCACCAATTAGAGAGTCGTATTCAAGACACTGGTTTCAGGTGTCGGATTCCTTGTATCGTGTCGTCTCTCTTGAATGAGAGACATCAGAAGCGTCTCGCCTGGGCTGAAGACAAACAGGACCGGACTGCTGCTGAGAGGTCCAAAGCTATGTTCTCTGATGAAAGTCAGTTTTGCATTTTCTTTGGAAATCAAGATCCCAGAGTCTGAAGGACGAGAGGAGAGTCACAACTTTCCATAGTCAGCAGTGGTTTGGGATGTCACGTCATCTCCCGGGGCCGGTCCACTGTGACCAACCCCGGTCACAGTGGACCGGC
Source organism: Poeciliopsis turneri (assembly GCA_922788865.1). Classification (NCBI taxonomy): domain Eukaryota; kingdom Metazoa; phylum Chordata; class Actinopteri; order Cyprinodontiformes; family Poeciliidae; genus Poeciliopsis; species Poeciliopsis turneri. Next base: position 1,228,107 of record CAKLNU010000806.1, read on the forward strand.
CCCGGTTACCAGTGGACGGCTGGTAGCGCAGCTGTCTACCAGGACGTTTTAGAACACTTTATGCTTCCGGATGCTTTATGGAGATGCAGATTTAATTTTCCAACAGGACTTAGCACTTGCACACAGTGCTAAAGCTGCCACTACCTGGTTTAAGGACCATGATATCCTTTACTGGCCAGCAAACTCCAGTAAACTGGAGTAAACTGGAGTTTACTCCAGTAAAGGAGGCCCTCCAGGATTGCCCAAAGTCAGTCCTGGAGGGCCATGGAACCTTTATGTTTTAGTTCTCTCCCTGGTGGCACCAACGACCTTCTCAGCATGTCACTGCTCTTCTTAGGCCTTCTAACAAGCCATCATTGGATCCAGGTGTGTTAACCCAGGTAAAACATACAGGATGTCGGCCCTCTAGGACCCACTTTGGGCACCACTGCCATAGAAAATCTATGAGGTTTTGTGAAGAAGAAGACATAATATGCCAGACCCAATAATTCAGATGGGCTGGAGGTCACCATTAGAGTAACCTGGGCTCTCATAACCCCTGAGGGCCACAGACTGATCATGCCACATTGCATCACTGCAGCAATCCAGGTAAAAGGAACCCCAACTGAGTATTGAGTGCTATACATGCTCATAATACTTTTCATGTTCGTATTTTTCAGTTGGCCAACTTTTCTAAAAATGTCTTCTTTTTTTCCCCTTTTTTTTGTATTGTTCTTAAGTGATATTCAAATTTTCTGAGATGCTGAATTATTTCTTTTCATATCAACATTAAAATAAATAAACATTTCATATATTTCATTTTGTAATGAAAGAATATAATGTACAAGTTTCATTTTTGCATGGAATTATTGACATTCCTGTGATATTCTACTTTCATGGCCAGCACCTGTATGACCTAGTTACAGTATGTTACAGTATGTTACAGTATGTTACAGTATGTTACAGTATGTGTGACCTGGCTTCATATTCAGATTCAAAAGACAGAGGAACACAGTTCTGCTTTTTAATTATCCATTCATCAAGAAATTCAAACGATTCATGTTTAATTAAGTTTTTTGAACAGTTTTTTGACATTATTACATGTTATACATCTTTGAAAGACATTTCTACACAATAAATATTTAATGTTCCAGGTTCACAGTTTTAACATGTTGGCCTTGATCGAGCAGCAGAACAGCCAGCGTTTCAGCGCAAGTAGAAACGCTTCGTCTCTGAGGCCGTAAACAAGAGGACTCAGGCATCGAGGAGCAAGAATAAACAGAATATAGTTAACGTATCTGAAATTTAAAAATAAAGTGAAATCAATCTGAAGAGCAGCAGCTTCAATGAAGGGGGTCCACAGCTGGAAGAGACAGAGAAGCAGCTGGAAAGCGTGAAGGATCACAGTTCTGAGTCCTTTTCGTGTCGACTCTTTGTTGTTGCCAGATGCAGCTTTGGCCACTTTCATTATCTGAACGTAGGAGAAAGCGATGAGGACGCACATGACCAGGAAGTAAAACTGGCTGACCCCAGACCTCACATGACCCTGCCACCTGTGCACAATCAAAACCTCCAAAGAGCAGATGAAGTGTTTTGTGAAGAAGCTAAAGGCGACTGAAGAAAGCAGCGTTGAAAAAATCACAATGTAGGGAACGAAGCTGAGGCTGAGAACGACGAGGACGACCTGCAGGGCTGTGGCTGCAGTGCACAGCTCTGCATGACGCAGCGGCATGCAGATGGCCACATAGCGCTCCAGGCTCATCGCTGTCAGAGTCAGAGGAGTGACATAGTTACAAATCATCGACAGGAAGCAAAAGAAAAGACACAGCCATGAGTGTACAGGAACAGCAAAATAGGTCAAGATCACCAACACGTTTGATATGATTAAATACACACAATCAGAAAACAGTGTGGTGACAAAGAAAATGTAGCGCATGTTTGTGTAGAAGATTTCCTTAGTGAAAAAGGTTGCGATCAGCATGGAGTTGATGCAAAGAAAAGCGCCCACCAGAATCTGTATAATTATTGCCCGATCATAAAACCTTTGCGTTAAAACAAAAGTGCTGTTACTCATTTCAGTGTTAAATACACAGAAACCCCAGCAACCTCACTTCATTTCTTCAACTCACTCTGATTAGAACAAAGTACATCTGCATGCAGTTCCAAGACAGCAAATCATTTCTATTATCAGTTCCTTTCTAAATGCAATGTGGCGTCTTGGCTCATGGTGAGCACAAATGCTCTCTGAATATTGTTTGTAAACCTTTATATGCACACATGGATCACGTGGAAACAACGTCGTCATTGCGACACGCCTCTGGAGTTCGTCCTCATCACACAACGGCAACCATCATGACGATGTTGAAAACTATTTTCACTAATGCTAAAAGTTGATCTTTTTTCTTTGAATTTCACCTACAATGCAATAAAAACTTTAATGCATAGAAAGAGAAAAAGAGACAAAACACAAGTAAAGCTGTTAATGTATGATCATCAAGAAACTTCTATCTACTGAATGACGCACTTTAATTATCTTAAGCACTGAACCTAATTAACATGCCTGATGCACCAATTTATTTACAAACTGTCAGATCCTGGGTGTTAGTTGTTGGTTTTAAACAACTAACAATCTGTTAGTTGTTTTGCCATTTTGATTTCTTGGTTCATCCCTTTCTATGATTAGATCAGCCGTATTTTTCATTTTGGGACAATGGTGTTGACGGTGGTAGAAATTCGTCCCACCATGGGTGGGTTGCTGGTTCGATTCCCACTGCATTGGCCTCCGCGCAAGACACATCACTGCCCTTGCCTGCTGGTGGTGTTCAGAGGTCAGAGGTCAGAGCGCCATGTGCTCCTGCGGGGTGTTTTGTATGATTTTTTAAAATCTTTTTAATTTGAATCTACAAAAAAAATAAATAAATCTGGATGTCACAATGTATGACTGGCTAGCCCAGCCTCCAGACGTCCAGAACGTCCACATGCTTCTCACAGGACGGTACCCATCATTCTCCAAACACGACGACTGGAATTAAGACCCAGAAGTGGAACGGACCTGGACTAACTGGTGTTCAAATACTTCTTTTGCAGCAGTAACACACAAATAAATCATTTTAAAAATCATACATTGTGTCATTATTTTTTAGATCATGTCTCTCACAGTGGACAAGATGAACATTTCAGACCCTCCATAATTTCTAAGTGTAAGAACAGGGTGCTCACATACTTATTTTCCTCACAATCTATACGTAAATATGGATGATGGATAAAGTATAAAAATTAAGGCAAAAAATTTAAACAAATTGAGAAAATTTAATTTGTGAAAGACGTAGGAATAAATATTCAATGCAAAACTTTGCTAAATAAATACAGTGAAGCCCAAAATTATTCATAAGGGAAAGTGTTTTTGTTTAGTTTTACCAGCATGTCTTATTTGACAAAAAGTAAGACGCATGTTTTGGCGCGACCGAGAAGGAGTCCTGACATTAACCTGATGGAGGATCTTTTAATGGAGCTCCAGATTAGGGTGATGGCAAAGAGGCCTCCCAGCCTCGAAGGCATGAAGTGCAAATGCTGGGTCAGCATAAGACGGGTTTGATTGTGAAACAGCCAGCAGAGATTTCATTCTTGTTATTTTTTATTGAGAATTGCATTAACTATTTTTGACATTTTACATTTTGACAAAATGAAAAAAATTAATAAATAAATAAAATGAATAAATAGCATCTTTTTTGTTTGTTTCTGCATTGGATTGATGCTGATCTGTCACATAAAATCCCATTGGAATTGGCAAAATGCAGAAACGTTTAAGGGTGAGCAGTTTAACAGTGACTTGCTAAAGTCACTGTTAAGACAACCAGGAGGTAAACAAAAAATATAAGTGTGTGCGTTGAACTTTGGCTTTGCATCTAGAGTCTTGTATAGTTGTACAGACTTTAAGGTGTCAAAGGACAGAGTTACACTCTGAAGATCTTGCTTTGTTTATCAGTCAAAGTTGTTTTTGTCCATGCAGTAATGATGACAATAATTAGCCTGTTGACTCTGCTCCTGTGTGTGTTACGAGGCTCCTCTGAAACTCATTAAAGCGACGTTTAAAGGCCGTCATTAATTATTCAAAGAACAAACTGTTTACCGTCTCCAAACAGGAGAAAAACAACCTCGACATGAACGCAAACACAAACAACTTTGTGTGTTTGCAGTGTTTTTCATTAAACATATTTTAAACAAAACCTTTGCAATTATTGGTCTTTTGAACTGATTGAACTTAAAAATAAATTTAACGTGTTCAAAATGGGAATGTCATTCATTGGTGGACTCTCACACAGACAAATAACAACCATTCTTTTTTTTCCAGGTCATATATATATATACACAATATATATACTTTTTCTTTTATAATTTGATGCACAAGTTTAATTTTAAATGCATTTTTTCTCAAAAAGAGGGTAAAGGGATCAAACATATGCTCTTCAGGTGATATTTGGTTGCATCATGCATTGCCCACCCTGTGACCATGTGTTGACATCAGCCAGTTTATGGAATTATTCTGGTTGAAATATTGATTTATTTAAATGCATTGGCCATAGTCCACAATTTACAACAGGGTTCATTCAGAGTGTTAGGTTTCTGAAAGCTCAATGACAAGCTTTAGATGTGGCTTTGGGATCACTGTTATGCTTAAAGGGGTAGTATGGTCAAAAATCAGGTTGCAAAAGCTTTAAACGTGATTTAGAGCAACCATTCATTTTGCAAAACGCCTGGCTGGACCCAGCCCTGCCTCTGAGGACAAAACTCCAACTTAGAGCTACAATTTCCAAGCTTCCGAGCTCCCTCTTCACAGAGCAGCTTTTTCTTGTGAACTTCCACTCAACTCCTTCAAACTAGCCAGCAGCAATTAGCAAATGCACATCTGCTGAGCTCATCATAGAAGCTACTTGCCACTGCAACGCTGGTACAAAAAAAATAAAAAGGACGTTACCAAAGGGTTGAGAGAGGAGCCATGTTGTGATGACTTGCTGAAGTTGTAGTTTTTTTTTTTTAAAGAGACCAAGTTTTATATAGCCCAAGTTTAAGGCATTAAATTACAAAGTCAAATTTCTTTGGTTCTATTAAACCAGCCAGTTTAACCAAACTCTACAACCAATCAGATATTCCAGGAGATTGTTGATGCACATGAAACCTTTGCTTTTGATGAACCTTGTTATGGGAGATTTAACGAGTTATGAAAGAGGGTGTATGTATATATTTGAGCCTGTATCAATGGGTGCTCATTCCAGCCTGGAAATGGAAATCATGAAGAGGCCAAACTGAATATTGCATTCACCCCCCTGCTGTAAACAATTCACTGCAGCCAGAAACATTTGACTTGATGAGACAAGCATCTGAAATAAACTCAGTTATTACATCCAGTACTTTATTGCGAAACAATGAAACGTTCAGGTCACAAGTCTAGATCAATAGCTTGGTGTTGCTTTCTGTATCAATATTTATTTGCCATATATATGTAATAAACAACAAAAATGAGAAAACCTATTGAGATCATAAAACAGTAAAAACAATACAGAGACAAGGGCTTCTTTGTCATGACATGCGGACTCAGGTTGGAGTGAAAGAATTATGATTTTAATGATGACATGAATATAAAGTCCAAATCCAGGCAGCAAAGAACGAACGGAAGGCCAAGGCTCAAAACTGGTAGCAATTGGTAACAGTGGACATCGAACAACAGGTTTGACGTGACAAGAAAACTAGACAAGACAAAGGCCCGACAGGTGGGATTAAATACACAGAGGGGAATAATCCCACCTGAAACCAGGGAACGAGACACACTGAGACTCAATAGACACAGAAACCTAAAATAAACAAAGAAAACTCAAAAACGTACAATCGTGTGATAAAACTGACTATTTTTTTAGCCGAACCATGTGCAGGTTTCTTCTTTAAAATACCTTTAAAAGTTTGATTCAAAGCTGCTCCGCTTCAGTACACTTTTGGAGTTTGTTCCAGTCTTTTGCTGCTGTGTGATGGAAAGATAATCCTGCATATTTGGATATTAATTTGAGAACAGTGAGCATAATGTTTATGTTCCCATTATTGTACGAATTTCATATTTCAAAGTGTTTGTTTTGCTTTCCTAGTTTGTCTAAAACATTTTGATGAGGGGATAGAAATGTGTTCACAATTATAAAAAAAAAAAAAACGGTGAAATGAAAAATCAATGCTTTGTCCATTTGTTGAGTTTATGCACAGAGCTGAAAATTATTTAATCTGCATCTGAAGAGGTTTTAGGCCCAGTTTTGAAGAAATTGATAATATCTATCTATCTATCTATCTATCTATCTATCTATCTATCTATCTATCTATCTATCTATCTATCTATCAATAGATAGATAGATATCTATCTATAGATATAGATATCTATCGATAGATATAGATCTATCTATAGATAGATAGATAGATAGATAGATAGATAGATAGATAGATAGATAGATAGATAGATAGATAGATAGATAGATATTTACTGACACAATGTCTGCTCACCACCAGGCACAGAGAAACTGAACCCGCGGTTGGAGGGGATGTTAATCAGTCACCACAAGGGGGCAGAAGTGTTGAATTTGTATACGTTCAGTCCAGTTCCACACGTGTATAGAGCAAAGGATGAAGGAAAATGCTTAGAAATGACAGTTTTTATTATCTTTGAGTAACTGAACGTTAACTAGAAGGATAGATCAAGAATTGTTTTCTTGCCCTATTCTGTCTTTTGACAGAAAATTTTAAAAAAAATGTTAAACGCTTCGAATTTTTATTTATTTATTTATTTGTTTATTTATTTATTTGTTTATTTGTTTATTTATTTATTTATTTATACAGCGAGATAGTGCTGTTACAATTAAAAACCACGGGATGGCGACAATGCACCACCCAATGCTGTAAAAAATGATCAGGAAGAAGACGGGGCGGAACCTTTGTTCTGCAGTATGCAGTGGAGCAGAACAGTTCATTGTGTCGGACCAGCATGGCGGCGCTCTGGAGGAGATCCCCGTATCTCAGTTTCCTCAGGTCGGTCGCGTTAACATTAAGAAATCGTGACACAATCATTAGCTTGTTTAATACATGGCACCTGCTTTATTTAGTTTTTAAACTTCTTTATGAAAATATGAGCGAATAAACAGCAGTTGTTTGATTGCCCCAATTCTCAGATTTGTTTTGTCAGTGGAGCAGCGCCAGCCAAAAAGGAAGTCAAATCAGCGTCTCTCCCTCGCTGTTTCTTGGTTTATTTATCTGTATTTGACTCCTTTTTTTGCGCAGAAATTCCTTCCGGTACCTGTCCAGGATAAAACCTGCTGTCCGGAAGTCCCCCAGATGGACAAGTGTCCTGGTTTCTCTCGCCGTCGGCGGAAGTCTGTGCGCTGTACCTTTTAAACAGGCGAGTCTGACAGCCGAAAATGTGCCTATTTGGACCTTTCAGCTGCTGTAAACTCATTGAACCCCCCGCTGCAGGTTGAAAACCTCTCTCATGACTCCCTGGTGAGACGAGCAGCCTCTCTGGTGACAGACAGTTCAAGCACTTTTCTCTCTCAGGCCACTCTGGCTCTGACTGATGCCCTCACAGAGTATGCAAAGGTATGGCTTCGTGTTGTGACTACCATTTGTCCTAACTGTTAGAACTGATTGATACTTTCCATGTGCTGCTGAAACTCTTAATGGACCATAACCAAAAAAACTGGAGGTATGTGGTCTTTTCCCCTCTCTCTACAATACACACTTCTGCTTTATTGCAACACAAAAAGAAGAATTGGAATGGAAATTTTCTTTACAATCTTTCAATGTCATACAGTGTCTTTTTACAAATGTATCTGCTCCTAATAATAAAGTGTTTGTTTGAGATTTTTAATACATTATCTTAGGAGCATGATGTAAAAGTTGCAACCAAATATTGTTATAGCTTCCCTTTTTCTTTGTGGCAAGTCAAAGTCCCTGTCTTTCCTTAAGAACGAAAATATGTATCGTGTTCAGTGAATAATTTGATGTTGTTTAACCAACAGATCAGTGTAAAATGCTATTCTACCAATCCAGCTTTCCAGTGCTTTACGAACTTCTGATCATTCACAGAACTTTAGAAATATGGACTGTGGATGATGGAACCGGCGATGGGGGACGTCGGCGCTGTGGCTACATGCTTAGCATTGAGATGCTATTTTAGTCTTCAGTCTCTTCGCTGATAGGCTAACTCAAGCTTAGCACAACTTCAAAACAATAGACGCTTCCAGCGTCTCATCAAAATCTTTTTTTCAGAAGCAAAACTCAACACTCAATCGGCCAAGAGAAGCGGCTCGTCGTCCGGTCGGTTTTTTTTGTCCCGAAAAAAAAAAGGTCAAATGACAGATAAAATTACCAAAAAAAAATATGCACATGTACATAAATAAAATCACAAAACTTTAACTTATTAATAATTAAACCAAACAGCTCATTTATGTTATCTACACCAATAATGCTTCTTTTGCTAGAAATAAGACATTAAGAGTGCACTCTTAATTGTCCCTGAAGAAATCCCTTCATATTTCAGAAAATAGCCAGGTTGTAAGTATGTCTCTATAAATGTGTCTTTGCTTTTGAGTGTAAACAGTGAAAATCTTCCTCCTTGTCTCCACACAGGCAGTGCACACACTCATCGCCCTGCAAAGGCAATATTTAGCTTCCCTGGGGAAACTGAGTCCAACAGAAGAAGATACGATCTGGCAGGTGATCATTAGCCAGCGTGCAGAGGTCAGTCTCTGTGTCTCTTTCCATTGTTTTCGGTCCATCCCAACTAAAAACATTAAAGCAGGCGGTTGTAAATTTCTTCTTGCATCTTTTTGTGGCAGGTTGCCCACAGACAAGACGAACAGAAGCGCTTCGAACTGACCTGGGCCACCGCCATCAGGCTCTGTGAGGCGGCGGCCGAGGCTGCGTACGCATCAGGTGTGCGACTCAAAGTGTTTTCGCCCATTCAGTTCCGTCCTCCATCACTCCGGACGGCAGATGGGTCGTGTGCTGTCACTCTGTGGGTCCTTTGAGCGAAAGCACAAAAGGAGATGACAGACGAGTCGGGCCCGGCTAACGACCCGCTTTTCAAGTCTGAACTCAGCGAGTTTGACGTCTGCTTGAGCGTTTTGTGTGTGTGTGTGTGTGTTTTCTCAGGAGCCGAGATCGCGTCCATCACGGTCAGGACGAACATCCAGCTGGCCCAGTCTCATGTAGAGGAGGCCCAGAAAGTCTCACTGGACGCAGAAAAGAAGCTGGCAGAGACTAAAGTCATGGAGGTTGAGAGGATGACGCAACACGCCGCCCTCGAGGGGAGCAACGACGAAGAGGAGACGCCCGAGGCCTACCTGAGAGAGGACTGAAACGCACCATCAGCACATCATTTTACCAAATCTGTACCGACTTCTGCATTTTGTTTTTTCTGTCACGTGACAGACTTTTTGATGAAAGTTAATTGTTTGTACTCAAAATTAAAAGAAAGCATGAAGTTATTGCTTCCTTTTCTGTTTAGAATTCAAACAAAATTGTTCAATGCACTACAGAAGCAGAGTCTGACCAGTCATTTCGGTTAATTTCATGTGAAAATATCTGGGTACACTTGAAATAAGACTAAACTAATTTGCAAGTTTTGCGAATCAATATTTCCTTAATATCGATGGGAAAAAAAACTGTCATTTGCAGAGTTCTCCACTTCCAATAAGATTCTGTTTTTGCAGTGTAATCCAAAGTGTTGTGTTAAACATTTGGGTTTTTTTGATGTGATTGATAACTGCATTAATGAACCCATCCATCCATCCATCCATCCATTTTCTGTCACCCTTCTCCCTAACGGGGTCGGGAGTTGCTGGTGCCTATCTCCAGCTGCGTTCCGGGCGAGAGGCGGGGTTCACCCTGGACAGGTCGCCAGTCTGTCGCAGGCATTAATGAACCCTGCTCTCTTTTAGGTTGATGTACCAACAGGTTTCTGTGTCAATATATAGTTTGGGTTATTTTAATAAATATAAAATGCAATTAAAGTTATGTTTTGCCTTTTGTTTAAACAGATTATTCAAAGATGAATTCTATTTATTCCTTGGACTTAAAGGCTTTCAATCGTTCTACTTTTCTAACATCTATCAGATTTAGACTAGTACTGCAACTAGAAAGAACATCTTTCCTCAAAAATACACAAATAAAAAGTCAAATCAGAGAAACTGATCATTTTAAGCGTCCTCTTCATTTTTTCCCAGCGCTGTTTATCAAACACGTCTTAATAGAAATTTCACTTTGCTTTTTGACGCCTTGAAATTGAGCCTGTCTCTTTAAGAAGCACCTGCTCTTTCCCACACTTCTCCTCCAGCACCTTTTACCAACAGTGCTTCTCCTTCTGCCATTTGCAGCCGTTCTACAGAACCTCCCCATGGTTTAATGACGCACGTCAGACGGCTCCAGCCAGCAGGATGATGCAGCTGCTTAACGCCGTCGTATCGAAGCCAAAACTATAAACAATGTTTCTGAGATCTTGTTGAATCGCTGCCATAAAGAATTAAAGTAACATCAATGTGTTCTCTCTAGACTGGCCAGTGTTTGAAACTAGTTTGCATTAAATGTTAGGATGGTTTTTATTCATCCGTGTCATTCAGTCCCTAATGGAAGGGCGCTGGAATGCTTTTCACATTTGGAATGACTTTTTTTTTTTTTTTTTTTTGATTGAAAACAAATGATATCTACGAGATGTGTTATTGGCAAAGACACAAGGCCCCTTCTGGTCATTCTGGGTGAATACCCAGTTCAGTCATGGTTGGATCACACCAGTGGTTGTGCAACAGCCTCCCTGTCAGGCTCAATCTTTCTACATTCACTTCTGTGAGTAAGAAACCGCAAGCAGTACAGTTAAATGTGGCCTCTGGTTTATTGATAATGTGCCCAAAACAGAATCGAGCAGAGAGGTTTATCTAATCCACAATTATTTTTATTTTTTATTTTCATTATCATTATTATCTCAATCATTTGTTTTTTTTGTTGTTGTTTGTTTTTTTGTTTTTTTTTTTGTCAGAAACCATTTACAAATTTTTTGGCACTCAGCATGCTGAGTGCTGAACACCACACCCTTTGGCAAGAATCGCAGCCAGTAAGTACTTTCGTTGGAGCCGAGAGTTTTTCAGCTCCTGCTGCGGAAGGTTTTTGTAAATTGTTCTGCCACAAAAGTCGCCGGTGCTCTACCGATGCTCAGGTCGATAAGAGCTCCACCGCAGTCAACCGCTGCAGTTTATGGCTGCAGGTTGAGTCATTTGTGGGAGAACTCCTTCAGATTTTAGGTCTCAGGATTTCTCTAGGTTTCACATTATTTGTTAGTTGAATGAGGTTGACGGTTGAAATCTCTTTTAGTCGAATGTGTTTTTCTGTCTCATCAGCCTGACCCGTGCTCTTTCTGCACTTTGTTTCGGTTTCCTTCAACAACAAAAAAAAGTAAATGTGAAAGTACTTTTCTAAACTCTATTGATATGCTCTCTTTATTCGTGCTAAGTACTGAAAGCAATAAAATAACAATTATGAATAAACCAACATCTGCGTCAGCTAATAGTTCCAAATAATGTCAAGAAAGATTCTTGAAGTCTTAAACTCCTTTCTATTCATTTGTTTAAAATACGCAAGTAGGTTCACTTGCTCCTCTGCGTTCACATGATGAAATATTTTTTTGACTGATCCTGCAGAAATGCATACATGTCAGTGTGTTCCCCATTTTAAAAAAAAAAAAAAACACGGCTCACCTGCGTGTCACTCCTGCCTTTCTGTTTCACTCAGCAATGTCGCCTTCACCGTAAATTACCCGTGTCCTGACCGTCTGCGCAGCTTTTAGGTCCTTTCTCCCTGTCGTCACTTCATCTGCAGCGGCCCGTCTTTCCACACGACACAAGACGCGCAGCAGGAAACGCGCAGGCCTTCGTCTGGGCAGCGGGAGCAACTGAGCGTGTTTTTGTTGGCCTTTGTTTTAACTGAAGTTGCTTGACAACAGGATGAGAAAGTTTCCTCTGCAGAAACTGGCCTTTTCTGCAAATGACGGCAGAAAACCACTTAAATACAACATGCATCTCTTTGTGGAGAGGTCAAAGAGCGGGAAAAATGTGTTTGAAATGGGAGTTTAATTTGATACGATTTTAAATTATGCCAGTTCCAGGAGAACAGAAATGATAGATGGTAGTGGTGGTATCATGCTGTGGGGATGATTCTCTTCACAATACGCTGTGTCTGGCTAACCGCTAATATCAAAACAAACATACAGACCCATTCTGTAGATTAGAATATTTTGGCATAACCCAACAACCTAAATAAAGGGAAAGTCCTATGAGTTCTTCTGTTTTTTTTTTTCTTTTAATTTTTTTTTAGAAAGCCGTATAAAGACGGTTTTGTTTGGAAAACCAGGATCAGGTGGTTCTCGTAACAAAAACCATAAAAACCAGCGGTTCAGATCAAAGCTGTGAGAACGGCCCGGTCCAAATCCAAATGAGGATCTTAGAGAAAATCTCCTCAGACATTTTGAAAGACATGAATTAGGAATAATCCCTTACTTTCGATACACAAAATCTTTACAATACATTCTCATCAATATGAAAAAAGTTAAAGGACCACGAATGCTTTAGTGAGACACCACTGTTCCTGATGCTCCTTCTCTTTAACTTAGCATTTGCTCCAGCAGATGGCGCTCTAAATTCATTCTTACATTTTCATCTGCGCATTCTTCAACACAGTTAACTGCAGCTTCAAATTCTGTAACTTTTATATCTTTATTTAATCTTTTTTCCTCCCAGTCCTGATGCATCTGAGTCCATTGTGAGCTCCGGACCAGTGAAAATCAAACGCCTGAACTGAGAGGAATGTTTGTTGTGTCGTCTGGTGCACATGCAAACACTTCGGTGTGACATGTTTGGCTCTAATCGAACAGCTTCATGCTAAAAACTTCCTGTCGCAAAACACTTGCGTCACCTTCAGTCCATCTTGAAAAAGAAAAAAAAAACAAAAAACGAACTGATGACATTTTAAAAATGTTTTAAAACATCTGCCCCGCTTATCATAAGCAACAGTTTGTTGGGTTTTGTTTTTTTGTCGTCAACAGGGTGGATGTGCTCTGTAACAGGTACGCCGTTTTAATTTACTTCACACACACCCTCTAAAGGTCAGTGTGTGCTGCGGTGGGTCATCTCAGTGCAAGCTCATTATGGGGAAAAGGCTTCTGAGCTGCCAAACAGGAGTGTGTAGCGTCAGCAGTTAGGTGACCTCTCTGTGCCATGGACGGCCGTGGTTTGGCAGGGGATGGGACCGTGAGTGTGGCTACATGAGGGTTGTGCGTGTGCGTGTGTATGGTGTGTGCGTGTGTATGCGTGTGTGCGTGTGTATGTGCGTGTGTAGTGTGCGTGTGTATGTGCGTGTGTGTGTGTGTGTGCGTGTGTATGTGTGTGTGCGTGTGTATGTGTGTGTGTATGTGTGTGTGCGTGAGGAGGTGGAGGGTTGAGGTGTGCGATGACTGGCTCACCAGTGTGAGTCGTGAGGAATGCTGTTGTTTAACAAAGGCTGTTTTCACAGGCCGTGAAAACCGAACGCCCCAGACGGGCCCGCGTTGTGTGTGGATGTGCAAACCGCTGGTCACAGGGGAGTCGGTGCCTCGCCATGAAGCAGCGAGCTCTTCTTTTTTTTTTTTTTTTTTTGTTCTTATTTGCAGCACAAAACCCCTCCGGTGAGGCAACCACAATTACAAAGGTTATGAATCATAAATGCTCCGAGTCCGTTTCCTGCCACAGAGGAGGTTGAAGCATTTACAAATCATTATGCAGTTATGCAAGCGGCGCAGAATAGGGCTTTTAGGTCATTAAGTGTTCAGTGACAGCAAAAAAAAAAAAAAAGGGGGCGTACAGGCTCGGCTCATGCCAATGGCGCCAACAGAAAATAATTTTGGTAGCGGTGACCACGCCACCAGTTAAACGTTTCAGGCAGTATAATGTAAGATCAGCTTATTTCAGCTTTATGTCATGTTATGACATAAAGTTATTCACTCTTCAAAAACACACCTGGAGTGTTGGCTTGATTTTTTTCATGTTTGTTTGAGAAATCCTTTGATCTCCTTGGCAACCATTTACCTGGGCTAAACATCTGGGTGGACCTAGCACCGCCTTGGAGACAAAGCTCCTTCTCAGGGCTGTAGCTTCCGAGCTTTCAAGCTTCCACCTCAGAGAGGACCTCTCCCCTGCAAACCCGGACTCTGCTCCTTCAGACTAGCCAGCAGAAATTAGCAGTTCCTGGCGAAATTGCGCATCTGCTGAGCTCATTATACGAGCTACTTCTCAGTGCAAAGCTGTGAAAGCTTTGATGAAGGGTTAGTAGAGGAACCATGTGACGACTTCCTGAAGCCGGAGTTTCAGAAAGAGCAGGAGTTTTTAAAGCGACAGATGGAGGCATTAAATTACAAAGTCAAATTTAAGTCATATTAAATTTAGAGCATTTTTTTGACTACTGAAAGTAACATGTTTACTAGCTGTGCAATAAAATGGCAATATATGCCTATAAAACACATAATACTATCCCTTTAATGGTATTAATTAATTTATTGTGTGTTTTTCTGTTTCCCAGAAAGCGCTTTAGAAATGCAATTCAATTCAATACAATCCAGAAAACTTAACGTATCCCCAGAGGTGTCATTAAAGGAGGCAGGTTAAGCTTACACAAAAATAAATTCAAGATAAAATACATAAACAGAAAGAAAGTGCAACATTCATTAGCAAGATTCAAGTGGGACATGAAGTAAGTCCTTTAAGCGACTAATATATACGTGTCTATGTATGTATAAGCGTAATGTATTATTAGTATGATCATTATTAGGTTTTACATTTATGTCTTGATTAAAGAGGAAGACTGTCTGCCTCTCTATGATCTGAACGTGGTTCTCTGGCGTGGTTGTCATTTTTGGCTCAGGGGGCAAAGGCTGACTATCAGAAGGGCAACACTGTGACCTGGGGAGACTAAATATGTCACCGGAGGGAATAAAAGCAACACATCACAGGTCAGGCTGTCATTACACTGAAAAGAGGCTCCAATGTCTCCTGACGGGGAGTCACGGTGTAAGACGAAGTTACAAAAAACAAAAAAAAACTGAATAAACATGATGTTCCGCCTCCAGCTGCTGATGTCAGCAACTTTTAACTCTTCAGCGCGCGATAATAACACTGCTGCACACAGCGCGCGGGATTCCTGACAGAGTAGAAGCTGTAATTATCTGAGGGGGGAAAAGGAACAATGAGAGGAAGCTGCTCTGCTGCTTTACTGCCGCGTTGCTTCAGGACGGCGGCGCGAACCGGACGAAGCCGTCGGGAGAAAACGACGGCGACGGGCTCCGTCCTTCACCAGATCCTCTCCTGGGATCCGCAGGAACGGCTCCCTCCGCACTCTTCCTCGTTTTCCCGCAGCGTCGTAATAAAACCGCTGGTGTTCCGGTGTTACCTGCCAGCCGCGACACGCACGCACGCACACCTGCCGAGAACTACCTGCGTGAGCGGTCGCGGGAGCGCGCGTCGCTCTAAACTCTAATTGATGAGAAAACAACAACAACAACTCGCTGAAACTTTTAGAGAGATGCCCAATATGTAGAATATTTTATATCATCCATAGTCTATTAATGTAGGGGAGGATGCATTTTAATTTCTGAGCCTGTCAATATTTGCATCCTGTCTATTGTTCTGTTGATATGAAATTTATAGTGGTAACTCAGAGAACAAGTGTCATTATGTAGAAAAGGTGAAATCCTTCTTAACTCTTTATTTCTTCAAGTCACCAGGGGGGTGCATTTTTTGGCATAGCAAATTATTAGCTTGCCAATGTATGCAGGCCCTATGTATTTTCCACAAATATTATCCTATTCATATAAAACAAGTGTGATTATGTAGAAAACGTTATTTCACTCTTAACGCATTATTTCTCCATATTAGCAGGGGGATGCATTTTTCGGCAAAGCCTATTATTAGCCTGCCGATATCCGCATGCCCTCTCTATTTTCCTCAAATATTATTCTATTGATATGCAATTCATGCCAGCAGTTAAAGGAATAAATGTGGTTATGTAGAAAAAGTTATTTCACTCGTAACAGTTTGTTTCTTCAAGTTTGGAGAAAAGTGTTTTGACATTTTGGAGCGTGACATGTATTTGTATTTGCTCTCCTTTGGTCCGACCTTCTAAAGAGGCCTTGCTGTAACGAACTATCATTTGACTCAGATGTGTTGGGACACTGATGGAGAGAACTAAAATATGCACGCCGGCATATTTTAGATGCTTCTGCACACCAGATTGGTGAGCCTGAATACAAGTGCACCACACTTTCTAGATTTGTGTTTGTAAAACATTTAAGAGCATGCATCATTTATGCCCATATTTCAAATTTATGCACTTTTTGGGTGTTGATTTGCAGTAAAACACATAAAAGTTTACGGGTTTAAGTTGTCAAAGGGGCGTGTCTGCTTTTGGAAGGCACTGCATGTCTTAATATGTAATCTGTAAACGTGCCTGACACTGTGGACAGGGACAGACGAATCAGTAGCGTAGGGTTGATACAATTCCCCTGGGATCTGCCAAAACCAGAAGACGATTCTGTGTCGTCTTGAGCAACTCGATGCAGCACTTCCTTCATCCCTCCAGCCCCCCCTTTTTTCCCAGTTGTTGCTGCAAGAGCAATAATCATCAGTAAAAAGTAAATGGTAGTTTGAACAATGAGAGGTTTTACAACACTTTTTACTTAATTTTAACTTGTGGCTTGCATCTGAGAGTGTATCTGAAAAACTGGATTTCCTGCCTCTGGTTCTAGAAATCTTACTTCCTCCTATTTATGTTGCTGGATATTGATTTATTGATGGAGACCATACATATAGTCAGTAAATTAGAACTTTGGGTGGAGCTTTGAGTAAATAGGCGGGGTTAAGGCACCCCAGAATGGCTGCCAGTGGAGATGCAAGGATTTTTCAAAAATGCATGAATGAGTGAAAGCAACACTCCAGGATGTGTTTTTGATGAGGGAATGACATCATAGCATAATATGAAGAAAAAAAAAATTATGTGGCATAACACCCCGAGCACACTTAAACTCGCTGAGTTCAATTACTTGTTGATGTAGGCTACTCTAAAATAAATACAGCTTGCTAGTATTTTTAAGTCAGTGTCATTATTTGTAAAGAATATAGAAGTTAGTTAAAACAGAGTTTTGTCCAACTTCCACTTCAACTTTTTTTAAAAATTAAAAATATGCCAATAAATCAAGATCAAGAATTTAATATAAATAATGCTAAATTTTAAAAATATTTTGACATTTTGAATGTTGTAAAGGATTTTAAAATAAATAAATAAATAAATAAATAAATAAATAAATAAATAAATAAATAATAACAATAACAATAATAATAATAATAATAATAATAATAATAATAATAATAATAATAATAATAACTCGTCGTATTTGTAGTTTTTCGTAGTTCCTATAATGTTTTGTATCTGTTTGTTGTCCTGTTAAAAGTGGTACAGCCCATGCGGCTCCGTTGCTATGGAGAGCAGTTCTACAGGAGCGCGAGCCGAACCATCCTGAAAGAGAGAGAAGGCACGAGCGAGGAGAAAGGAGGACATACTGAAAGTGCCGAAACGCACAGACACACGGAGAAACCATGGAGACGAGATCCACGAACCGGAGGACAGTACCTAATAACGGAATGCGACTTTTAACGTCCTTTTTCGTCCTGTGCGGAGCCGTCGGTGAGTTAACGGTTTCTCTGCTTGTTTTCGCTCGAGCTACTTTCTTCTTGGTAGCGGAGAGAAGTTGCGGTGGCGCTGCTCTCGGTCCATTCTTTACTTTGAATCGGCACAGCTGAACTGACCAGCACTGCACTGACTCACATTTCATACCGTGTTATGCTCGCTCAGGCTCCTGGTAGTTATATGTGTAAGTTAACTGTAAAACGGGACCAGTCCGTGTCTCCTGAGGGCCACTGTTTGAGAGCGACAGAAAGCCACCGCAGGCATCCGTTGACCGTTAGCTAAACCTTGATTCTTGATCCATTTGAATGCCGCTCCGGTACCATTTCTGTGAAACGGCGTTAAACTCGGGAGCGGCTGCATACCAAATGCGAGCCACCTCAAAACAAGATCTAAACGAGTTCGAGTGACAACTTTTGTGCGCTAACTCTGATTTGCCAGGGCTGATTGTGCACACAGTTTGCAGCAACGTGTACTTGTAGCTAACATCATGCGGGGAATGTGAGGGAAATACCGGCTGAGATTTCTTCCATTCAGATGGCTTCGGAGCCCATTGAGCAGCAGCAGCAGCAGCACAGTTTTTTTTTTCCATTTCTTTTTGCGGTTGGACAAAAATAGAAACGACACGAAATAATCTGGGCGTCACTTATGGTAGGCAAAGAGGCTTTTGCTCCTGATGTGAAAAGTTTGCCAAGATGTTGGTTGCAGATGGGGTGGGGAGTGGATAAAGAGACGTTATGTGATACAGAAAAGGAGGGGATGCAGCGCCGGCTCCTCTGTGTGGCAGAGTGGAGGGGTGGTGGTGGTGGTGGGGGGGAGACTTATTTTAAGGCAGAGCCACTGCTGCAGCCGCAAAGTCTCTGGAAGTATTGACCTGAAGTTGGGCTGCCTGCCAGCCAGAGCACCTTCCCGTCCCGGGCAGAGCAGCTGGAGAACTTTGCTGTGTCCCGCCCTTGAGCTGGGATTACAGGACACGGTGGAACAGGGGACAAACACAGGCGGCTGCTGAGTAAATACCACCTTACAGTGCACCGCCGGATTCATCAATGAATCCAAGGGCAGGGGGGGAAAAAAGAAAAAAAAAAGAAGATAGAATAGAGATAAATGCCAGCAAACCGTGAAATAGGGAGTAGAGTTTTCCTGTGTGCCATGCTTGATTGTTTACTCACTGACTGAATTAATGCAGAGTATGTAGCACTAAACACAACAGATATTTCACATCACTTTTACAAACAGGCATAATTTGTTTGACAAAATCCCCCAAAAGTTGATGTTATTTACAGTCCCAGAATTTTTAGCGCAAATTTCCACATCAGCATAAATAATCTGTTTTGGCACAAATAAAACAAGACGAATTGTACAGTTTATACATGATCTTAATAAGTTGTACTACTGCACCTATTTTTTTTATATAATTGCTGATCTTTGACGTATACATGTGTGTTTACATTTGGTTTGGACATATATTGTGATTCTGTTCTATTTAAGAGGACTTTATCACTCATGGACATGATAGACACGTTTTAAATGTTCCAATTTTAAAACTACTAAAAATAAACTGTCACTTCTATGGTTAAAAATGATTTGTTGAGACGCCAGAGAAAGTTCTTGAGCGTCCAGCGTTTTCTCCGGCTGTCTGAGCCATACAACAGGGCTCATGCCTCAGCTGATGCTGTGCATGGCTAATCAGCTGGCTTAAAGTACCGTCCTATTAAGCTATAGTTTCTCTACAGTGTTTCTTTTCTTTTTCAGAAAAGAAACACTGTTAAACACGTACTCACCACACTAAAGACAACAAAGATAAAAAGCATTTAGAGAACGCAAACGGTGGAAAAGAAACTATCAGTTCATTAATAACTCCGCTTAGTGAATCGCCGCTTTCATTTTCTGCCAAATCTGCCAAATTTAGCTTGTAATTAGAGCTGGGTTGAAATCGTGAAGCTTCCCCCCCCCTGAGGAAATCTTCTGACATTAGTCAAAACTGTTCATATAATGACTACTTTTTTCTAACCAACTCCATTTCTGCAGCGTTTTCTCTCTCTCTCTCTCTGTCTCTCTCTCTCTCTCACACACACACACATATACACTCCAGGCACATGTTTTTTTTTGCAGGATCCTCTTCATACCGTTCTTTTTCTGTCTGAACCCACAAAACACGGCGTCGTAAATCAACGTGGAGAGCTGATAAACAACACCCTGTTGCAATCTCAGCTGATTAGCATCCGAACACGCTGCTTCCTTGGTGCCTCGTGGATGCAGGCACCGAGGGAGCCTGCATCCACGAGGATCAACAGTCAAGTTTGTTATAAACTGGGCTGAAAAGAACCAGCTTTTCTTTTCTTCTGTAACATGTTTCGCTTGCTGGAAGTGGAAATTTGAAAGAGAATTTTGGTGACAGAGGCGCTGCTTGACTTTCTGGTTCAGAGGAGACGGAGCTGTGAGGAGGGGATTCGTCTGAGGCGTGGCTACAGACTGTGAGGTCTGTAATTGAAGAGCGACGTTGTGTGGTTTCTTCTTCAGGGGCCGCGTGATTCACAATATAAATAAATAATGGAGTAATGGAGCCACCGAAATTACAGAGTTCGAAATAGATTTGGAAAAAAAAGAGGAATTACTGACAGAGCAGATATGATCTTTGGAGATGTTAATAGCACCATCACCACATGGCGCAGGGCACCTGAGGTCAGGACCTTTTGCTTGACACGATAGTCCTATAACTTAATACAGATAATCACCTTCTGGCTTGCTCAGCTATTGTAGTGTTAATGCAGACATGCCATTTGTACCTTAAATCTGCTTTGAGTGATAGTCTGTTTTAAGCATTAGTACAGGGGAAGGAGGAGGGTGATTTCCTTCTACGCGCTGGTTGTTTTGTTATTAAAATTATTCACAGAAAGGGATTTTAAAGTACATTGTTCAATATTTGAATTTGGTTTAACTTGAAAGTGGAAGTTCACTTGTTGCCTTGAAAAGGCAAGTAAAGTCAACTGCTCAGAAACATTTAGTTTGAACAGAACTTATGCATTTTGAGAAGACATAATCAACCACTGCAAATTGTTAGTTGCTTTAAAATGAATGGGGCAGAATTATGTAAAATAAACTTTTTTTAGTTTTACATCATAATTATAATGTTAGTCCCTCATCAAAAACATAGCTGCAGTGTTGCCTTGATTCTTTCAAACATGTTTGAGAAATTCTCTGAGCTCCAGTGGCAACCATTCAGCTGTGCAAAACTCCTGGGTGGACCTAGCTCCGCCGATGAGGAGCATCCCCTCCTTCAAATTTTAACCTCACAGATCAGCCCTCCCAGGTGACTCCCCTACTCAGCTCCTTCAGACTAGCCAGCAGCAATTAGCAAACATCTGGTGGAACTGGACATCTGCTGAGCTCATTATACGAGCTGCTTCTCAGTGCTATGCTGGTAGAAATGTTAAAGGGTTAGTAGAGTTGTGAGGACAACTGTTGTGATGACTTCAGATATAACAGGAATTTTTAAAGAGACAGAAACCCAGTTTCAAGGCTTTCAATTATAAAGTCAAATTTCTTTTAAGTCATATTTGGTATATGTAGCATTTTTAACTGAACCTTCAGTTGTTACCTTCAGCAACAACTATAACTTTAATAACTGTGCTATAAATTGTTTTGTGGGCCTCTGGTTCTTTAAAAACTCCTAAGATGCAGGTCAAAGTTGCATGCTTCCATCTTCTTCACGGTGCAACACAACAAACAAAAACTTACCGGTAGGCACCCAGGGAAATAGTCTACACTCCCACCTTTTCCTTATTTCAATTTTTTAAGTGCTAGCTTAAAACCCCACGCATTTAAGGTCGAAATCTTAAAATTGCAAGATTTCTTTTGCTCAAAAAAATCTTGCAATTTTAAACGAATGTTTTAGAGTGTAATTTTGATCGCACAGCTGTCTCGTTCAGTTTGATCCTTCTAATTTGATCCTAAAACTCGGTTTGTGCGGCGGCTGATTGAATGATCTTAATCACTTTAAACACAGGCAGGGTTTTATCTGCCAGGAGCAGATGAGTGCAGGGCTTTGTTGTGGGGACATTTAGTTTTTTTGTGTGGGGTTCAGGGAGCAGGCTGTGGTCACCAGCTTCTGTTGACTCCACCCTTTGCTTCCTTTTTCCACGACAGATGTGACTGACTGTCAGACGCTGGGAACTCCCTGGTGGTTCATTAATGAAATTGGAGCTAAAAACTCCAGAGTTTAGCTCACTCTATCAGTTTTTGATCAAGATTGTGTCCCTTAACATATTTTATTCTGTGATTTCCTTAGATATTTTGACCCTTTAATGTATACATTACTGTAGGATGGGCTCTGATGATGTTACGCTTTCATATTTATTCTTGTATGAACATTTAAGTATGGTTAGGGGTCAGTTTTGGGATGCTAAATGTGGTGGATATCCATCAGTCATGGAGTGAATGTAAATTGCATAAACATTTCAACATGAGCACATGCCGCATTGATAGACGTACTATTAAAACTGTAACATCAACTACAAAGTCCTAATTTTGTTTAATATATCTACAAGAAAGTAAAAAAAAAAAAAAAAAAACATTCATCATGTCTCACTAATCAGCTGAACAGATTTTTACAAGCCTGGCTTAATATTAAGGTCAGGACTTTAACATCTTAGTTTTGATTACCGTAATGTTTTGTTGTTGTTGTTGTTTTTTTTTACATTCAAAAGTCCTAACTTGGAACCGTTGCATTGTGTTTCTGGTAAGCCCGTAAATCTCATGCACAAGAGACATCAGCAGGCAACAGTTAGGGACAACAAAGCCACTTTCCTTGGCCCACTGGGGATTCATTTTTGCTTCAAAAAACAATCTGATGAGGCTGGAAAAGACTGTTGTTGTTTTGAAGTCATGCTAAAAGGACCTAGCCTATCAACAAAGCTATTCAAGCCTAAAACAGCATCTCAATTTTAAAGATGTAGCAGCACTATCAATGTCCCTATAGCTGGATTTTCTTTATGGGTATCAGACGCCAGGGCACTGAAAACAAACTCATGGCACACCTTTTAGATTTTTACTTATAAAAATTGTTGAGCATCATGTGGGTTCCTTTGACTTTGCAATTAAGTCCTTCTTTGCTTTGTCTATTGAATAAAATCCCATAAACAAAATGGTTGCAAATTTGGAAATGTAAAAAACAAACAAACAAACAAACAAAAAAAACAACGTAAGGGGTTTGAATACCCCTTAAGACGTCTAAAGTATAGTCAAAGAACCAAAGCAAATGTCAGGGGGAGTGGCTCCTTATTTTTATTTGATTTTGTCTACTTTTATCTACAAAAGAGGTCACACCCTGCCACAAAAGCTCGTGCAGACACACCCAGTCGAACACATGAAGTCTAAAACTGTATCAGCAGTCACCCAAACAGTCATTCACACTTCTCCTTTCCTGACTAACTGGGGCCGTGTGTTTCCCTATGCCAACAGACGAAGTTTAGATATTATCATTGTGGGAACTTCCTTTTCCTTACTTTTGTTTGTATTTTTTCTTTGCACTTGACTGCTAAGGGTTGTCGAGGAAAGTCAGGTTGCCTAGGAGAAACAACATTAACATGCTTCTTTACAAATCAATATTGAATTATGTTTACTTGCTAAACAATCTGGTCCTCCTAGAGTCTCCTACTGTACCTCAAGTCTTTTGATTTGGTTGGATGCATTTTGTCGCTCCCAAAGTTGCATTTTATTTTGCACATTTTTACTGCATGGTGTTCTGCTTGAACACGGCATTTCTTTGTTGGTGTGCTTTGCTGAAACAGTGCTTATGATAATCATACTGCATGACGCAGGGCTAGCTTTTGCAGAATTTTAGATATCTTAGTCCAATAACTATTTTTCTTCAACAATTTTGGAAACTAATGCAAAGGTTTGCTGCCATGACAGCCATGGCTCTTCTGGTGACACAGATAATTTTAGAGTCAGACATTTTCACCCAAACGTTTGATTTTCTATGCACGCCTTTCATTTTGTCTATTCCTCTATTGAAAATACAGCCACTACAAATGGGCATTTAAATGTGATTAAGATAAAACACCATATCTAAACGTAGTAATGTTTATGATTGAATATGTTAAGAGAAATATCAGTTTCATCCATGTACCAGAAATTAGTCTTTGTTTAGAAATTAGTACTAAACTAATTTCTAAACAAATTAGTTTAGTACTAAGACAGAGTAAACAATCACTCTGTATTGGTGAAGTTACTCCACCAAGACAACATTTATCTGCAAATAGATGATAATAAATTATAAATATTATTATAAAAATAAGATAACCTCTGTCAGTAGTCCTTTGAGCAAATGGGTCAAACCTCAATATGGCCCTGCTTTTTATATGGAAATTTCCCATAAAAGTGGCATCGTGGGAGACTGAAGAGAAGACAGAAATGATGCAAGCTAAAGTTCAAAAAGCCCATTAACATTAGGCAGTCTCTTAATAGTAAAAGACTAACATAGTGAAGGGAAAACTTGACACAAGAAGACAGAATACTTTCTGGATATTAATTAGAACATTTAATCCAATGCTTCATTTTGTATGCACTTCATTCTTCAGCTGGCAATTTTGCAGCCTGCTGAAAACGAGAAGAACAATTTGCGAGTTCTACTTGAACTGGAAAAAAGGTTACAGTTTGGCAGTTTTTATCAATAGAGAGAAAACAGGAACAGCTATAACAAAAGGTTGACACAGTGGAAGAAAAAGCAGAGCAGACTAGAAAAAATGGAGATACGGTGGTTCACAAAGATGGGCAAATCAATATGCTGATAGAACAATTCCTACAACAGAAAAAAAAACATGACTTGGGACCTTTTGAATCTATTAAAGAGATACACTGATCAAAATTTTTTTTGTTGTTCGGCTTTGACCTGCCAACACCAATTTTAGACATTTCTGATTTCTTTTAGTTGCTAATAACAGGAAAATATTGTAGCTACACTCAAAATGTTTTGTCAAGCTTTGCTTTTGCAGATACTTTAAGGTAGCTAACATTAAAAGAACAGTCTGTAAAGAATTTAATAGATGATTAATCATGAAGTTTCCAACATTTTCAAATCCAGCACATTCCATAGATTGACAACTCAAAATGATACAACACAAAACTTTGGTGTCGTTCCATTTACCTGCAGAAACCTTTGCTCTCTCTCTCTAACAACCTGAAATGCAGATATGTCTTGCCGTATTGTAAAAAATACTGCTTCCTCTTAGGTCGTTTCTTACATCTCTGTGCATTTTCTGACTTAATTATAAGCACTTCAATACTTAGCAATGGGCAATATGGCTGAAAAACCTATCATGATATAAGCGTTTCATATCTATGGTAATTATTGATTAGTTTTTTGTTTTGAATATCCAAAATGTTAAATTTGGATATCCAAAGTATTACCAAACTGGTGACATAACCTTTCCTCTTTTGCCCACAGCTTCCTCTTGAACTCACAGGCTAAGCAAAGAGTGAGTGAGTTAGTTGATCCCACCTGCCTTGCTTAGCTGAAACTTAGAGTTTGAGCTGTTAAAACCTTTCATTTGCCTACATTCCCCAGAATGCTGTGCAGTCAGGTCTGTTGCAATAACCAATTATCAACTGAACACATCATAAATTAAAACAAGTTCAATAATTTTCATTTGCATGATTTATTATTTTTCTCTTTTTTCTCTTTCTTTCCACCAAAGTTGAATGATAAATTTGTTATGGTGACAGACCCACATGACGTTCTGGATTGAAGTCCAGGTGTATTTTACGTTGATATTGATAACGGGTCTATCATAATACATACTGTTATTGTTTTATCGCCCAGCACTATAAATGACATAAATGACACTGAATAAAGCTTAAGTGTCCTCTTCACTTTAGTAACAGCATCCACATAGATGACTGTTTGTTTCAGCCCTTAGCAACTTTGATCCATGCCATAAGTAAAATAAAACTGGACCATGGCCTTCACCTAAACATATAAGGTTAAAAATGAATGACAATGCAGTGTCATATGCATGTTGAGGCTGACAGTAATGCTCATGCTCAATATATATGTATATATATTTTGTGGGCTCTCGTGTCCCTTATATGAAGGTAACCTGGCAGGAAGTGGGGGAAGACATGCAGCAAATATTGTTGGGTCTGGGAATTGAACCTGCGACATTGAGGACTCAAGGCCTCCAAGTGTGGATTGCGTTATCCCCTAAGCCACCACAGCATTCCCTTATGTTTATAAGGGAAGCTTTGACTCTATATGGCCCAGGTCTTTTGGCGCTATGATCTTGTGTGAGATGGTTGCTACGTACTGGAAACTTAAACCTTTTTTTAAAAAGAAAAAGCTTTTCTAATGGGTCTCAATGTCTTTGAGTTTGCCCTTAGAGATATACATCTTCTGTTTGAATAAATGAGCTCAGGGCAACAGAAAGATTAAGAAAATAAATACTAATAATTTAAACATAGAATCACGCCAGCAATTGCTTTTAACCTCAACTTTGGTTCCGATTCCATGCATTAATATGTAATTAACTAGGCATTTTAAATGGGAAGGAACATGATAGAATGCTATGAAAACACATTGAAATGCTAATATTAGCAACAATATTTTCTCACTGTGATTTATGCTATGTCCTGTCAAAAAAAAAAAATCTTGGACAGACAGGAACTTACTGTTTTAGTCACTGAGTCATAGGAAACTTGGCTATACAAATGGCTTCCAGATATTTCCTTGGTTAATTACCTGCTGTGAATGAACAGAGGGAGACATTTTTTAACTCCTTTTTTCCTGCTGTTTTCAGGAATCAGGGTTTTTCTCTAAAAGAAAAGATCACGCTTTGTGACTTACATGAGGGTCACTGGGACATGCTGTGGTTTATAGTCCGTATTAAAGAGTTATACTTGCAGGATGTGCATAGTCAGCAGTCAAACCCCCCAGGAGAGGAGCACAAAGGTTATGGGAAACAGGTGTGGCTGAGTTTCACCTCTCAATCTTATTTGTTTCAGTCCTTTGAGCTGTGGGATGGGCACACAGTGAGTTGTGTGCGCTGACCCACCCCCTACCACCCAAGTGGGAGATTATTAACACCCACCAGTCAAAAACCGGGCTGTGCTATCTGCTGGGCTATCTCTCTTGGAAGTACATAAAGAATGTTGACATACATTCTACTGTAGTGGGTAAAACAATAGCTACTCCTGCCTACTTTTCTCACCTGCTCTCTGTAGCTTGGACTAAACAATCATCTTCAGTAATCAAACCTCTGAGTTGCACAGAAAACAACACGGTTTCATTTAGTTGAAATGAGAACAGCTTTCGCCGCAAAAACTCAAAATCTTACTAAGCATTTTTGGTCTAGTTTGTAACAATTGACATTTTTACTGAAGGAAGACAAAAAGTTGGCTAGTTTCAGTATCAGTACGTTGGATAAAAATAAAACCAACAGACGCACAGAGATGTAAGAAGTTCATAAAGAGACAGTATTTTAAAATTGAGCAATATTTTTTGGAGAAACAGCAGTACCGTATTTTCCGGACTATAAGCCACAGTTTTTTTCATAGTTTGGCAGGGGGTGCGACTTATACTCTGGAGCGACTGTGTGAATTTATTAACACATTATTATATCATATCACATGTTATTTTCACACTAAAAGCAAGAGGGCGCTCTAGACCTGTGTTAATAATGTGTGTGGTAGAAACGCCGCAACTTCTACCTTCGGAGTTAGCGGAGTTGTTTACAAGCAACACCAAGGATGAAGATTTCATTCGATTTAGTGATTTAGTGATTAGCATGTTATTTATGCTATAGGTATCTGAATAACTCTTAATATGTTAACATACCAGGCACATTCTCAGTTCGTTGTTCATGTGTCATGTAACGTTAGCATACAGAACGAATATTCAGCCTGTTGTTGCCTCTGTTCTATTTTTATTGGCTTTCAAGATGACATGTCTGTTCTTGGTGTTGGATTTTACCAAATAAATTTCGCTCAAAAATGCGACTGATACTCCGGTGCGACTTATTTATGTATTTTCCTTCTTTATTATGCATTTTGTGGCTGGTGCGACTTATACTCCGGAGCGACTTATAGTCCAGAAAATACGGTATATTCCTATTTTACTTTAATGTAATCGGAGTCAGAAGGTCAGAACTTTCCAAAATTGTAAAAACTCAAAATCCTACTAAGTATTTTTGGTGTAGTTTCTAATGCAAATATCTTGGTACAATTTAAATAAGACAAAACAATTTTATAGGCAACTTTTGAGCAAGATATAGGAGGTTGTTTCAAGTCAGTAATTCCTTAATATTTATGAAAAAGTACTAGTTCTGGCAGATTATTTAACTTAAAACAAGACATTTCCCCATGTTATAAGTGAAGTAATCTTCCGGTAGAAGTAGTACTTTTTTATCAAGATTGAGGAATTATTGAGTTAAAACAACCTGGATTGTTGCTCAAAAGTTGCAGCAGTATATTCCTATTTTCAAATACTGTCTCTTAAATCTCTGCGTGTCTTTTGGTTTTATTTTTATCTGACGTGCCGATTCTAAAAACTAGCCAACTTTGTGTGTTCCTTCAGTAAGAATTTGAAGTCTTAGGATTGTTGTGGTAATGCAACTGAGTAGGGCTTGTTATTCTTCAGATGCTTAGTTTCTCGCTGCCACTTTTACAGAAAAAAACGTCTTAGTTTATTGTTATGTTGGATCAAATCTATTATGCACATAACAAACAACTGCTATTGTTTGACACACAACTGAATCTAGTAGCAAAAAACACAAAGTGTGTTGATATTATGGCAGAACTGAAACTATAAATCAGAAAACTATAAATAAGACTGCAAGTGCAGTAGTGAGAAGTTTTTAATACTTATGAATGTGACTTGGAATTATCCATATCTCACATATTGTCCAAAAAGACCTTCGCTAATGTGAGTTTGACAGATCTAAGTTCAGATGCATTTGTTGCATTAAAAATTGCAGCTCAACCTTGCACACCTGGATGCTGGAACAATTTTTTTTTTTTTACCAAATAACTGTACTTTGAGTTCATTTTGCAAGTTTCCCAGTAATCTTGTTTTCAGAAAGACTGAACCTGAATACATTTCCCCTTCCTGATCAAAGTGTTATACAGGGAGAACAAATAAACTGCAGTTTTCATTTCTGTTAAATATTTATAAAGGAAAGTGGAAGACATTTCTCTGCTGTCCTCTTTTTCAACTTGCCTGGCTGCTATGACATAGAGTCCTGCTCACTTCTGGCAAAATTTGGAGTTCTATATTTTGCCTCTTCTTGGATTGCAGCAAAACAACGGTCAAGTTCCTTTCGTGGCTCTAAAAGAGTGTTGGGATATCAGACATTGCACTGATTGCAGTACATGTCACACAACAGGGTAGTTTACTGAAGGGTAATCATCTACCATGTCCCAGACCTGGTAGATGATCAACAATTATGTTGTATTTATGCATTTTAATGAATTCCTTTTTAAATTAAAATGATTCACAGGGTTTCCCACAAAAATCTAGCTGAGCCTTTTGGCAGGGCACCAGGGGGCATGTAAAGCCAGCCTTATAGTACTCTGAGGGAAACCCTGAATTAAGTTGAGTTTCAAGGCAGAAATCAAACTCCAAACTACTGGTCAAGTTTTATATTAGCTTTAAACATCTGTGGTCAGATATAGGAGGGGAGATGGCAAAAAAGCAAGACATCCACTCTGAAGTCCAGACATAATAAATGGAAAATTAGCAAAAATAATATCAGACTACAGTGAATTAATATGAAAGAATAGCTGAAGAAATGTTGTTGCTGTGAAATCACATTGGCTGTGTTTCAGTTTAAACACATCTGGATGACCTCGGTGCTGTACTGTTCAAAGTAGGTGGTAGACGTGAATCGAGGTTAGCTCTTTGATATCCGACTTAAAAAGACTGAGAGTTCTGCATGCGTCTGGAAAGGTGGGTGGCTGAGAAAATTAACTTCCTTTGACCAAGATAATGTTGGCAATGCCACACTGACCAACCTGCATCCTGTTTCTATTGACTGCTGAAAACAGCTAGGTTTCTCATCGTTTGCTTCATTTCCGTCCTCTTTTGAGAAGCGGTTACTGCTAATGTGCTGATGACTCAACACTAAAAAACAAGCAAAAAAAAAACCCTGATGCTGTTTGCATAAAAAATAGATTGTTTCTTGGCTGATTCAGGTTTAATTTAATTTCTATCTCATATATATTTTTGGTTGTTATACCAAAGTGGCTACTTTTCTGTTTCAAGCTCTGTGTCTTATTTATAAATGCTTCTTATAAATCAGATTCCAGTTAAGTCTCCGATGAAGTTGTTTGCTCTGTGGTTATTATTGTAAAAAAGCTTTACCACTTCACAACATCACTATTATAAATCTTTCTCACCACAGTATCAAATAGTTTATTGACACTATATTAACCCCTTGGCAAGACTGTCCAAAAATTTGGGCAATTTTGCAAACCTTGCTAATCATTTTAAAATAAAACACTTCAATTTCCCCTTTGGGTCCCTGCATAATGCGGGAAGCTGTGTTTTCACCATTTTACAGCGGCGTAATAAAATTACAGTTGTCTATTTAGTTCCGGAGGAGGACAGTGGGCTCTGTGTTTAGTCCACTATTCACTGTATCCCTGAATGATGACTATGTTTTGCCTCACTTATCTTTTTAGTGAGAATATTTAGGAGGAAAAAGCATGGACAGGATGAAAATAATGTGATTTTTGTTGGTTTATGGCTTCATTTTCTTTTGAGAGTTAAGAAGCCTGTTTTCTTCTTGCTGCTTATATGCAGTAAAGACAGGAAGTTGCCTGATCGACTCGAGATAACATGATTAAAAGCTTAGATAAAATGAAAAAACAACATTTACCTAATCTTTTAATCTACACAATACTAATTAAAAAGACTATACTCATAATAGTAAGTATTCTGTGTTTTTCCTCATGGATGAATTTAACAAATGTGTAGCCATACATTATAAGCTGTCTTAAAGTTGTAATTTTAAGGTGAACCTTTAAAACAGTTGTGGCTGAAACTCTAAACTCAAACAGGTAACTCATAGTAAATACCATAATCCCATCCATACTGATATTTTGTTAATGCGTCCATCCATCTTCTGACAGTCAAAGGGTTTTTCAGAATTTCAGCCACTATTAAATGTTGTATATACTGTTTGAAATGTTAAAACATGATTCAGAACTGAGTCTGGAAGTTATGGAATTCCAAATTAGATATTTATAGGTCTATTCCCATATGTATAGGTCAATTGTAGTCCATTCCTGATTAGCTCTAGGGAATCAACGATCCACTTTTTTCACTTCACTTTTCAGATTTAATATTATCCCAAACTGATCCGATACAGAAAAACAGAGCTTAACTTAAGATATTTCTGAAGTCAATTAAATGACTGACATAAATGTACTGAGTTACTAATTAGTTTGATAACTCTGCACTAGCACAGCACACTTAAGATACACCAACAGCTTCACAACCTTGGTCTAACATGTAAAAACAACACATTGGCTTATTTCCGGTAGCTCTAGCATAATTCTAAATATGAATACTACACTTGGACTATTTTAGCCAACTAACTGTCTTCTAAATTTTCTTTGTGCTTATACTTATTCCACAATACATTTAGACATTTGATACATTGTTCAGTGCTAATATAAACCTATCAAAGACATGTTTAGTATATGTTTGAAAAAAGATATTCTTTATGGCCAAACTTATGGTTTTGTCCCCAGACAAGAAGAAAATAATTATGGTCAAGCTATGCAATGTTTCCAGTTCCTGTTTATCCAATGTGGTGTTGTGATAACAACCTAGACAAAGTTTGTTTCGTATGCTTTGTTTGTGTCTTATGGGGAAGTGTTTGTAAACGTTGCCTCATCCACTTCTGTGCTATATATGGCCGTAATGTTTGGTTACATGGCCCAGATGTTAGTGCTGTCCTGTGAGTCTATTAATAAGAGACTATAAAAGACTGTCAAAGAAAAACACCTGCATTCAGTTTTCAGAGGTTAAAAATGACAAAGAAGAAGGACCGTTATTCTTCTTACATTTACTCAACACTGTTTCAAGGTACATTGTTTAACTATGATAGACCATTCATAATAATTTCTACTCTAGATTTGCTACAATTTAGATAAAAACAAAAATAAAAATCATGGTTCTAAGTGCTCTGATTTAAGTTAAAAAGGTCACACATTTGTGTAGCTTCCTGGCAAAAGGTCTTAAGATCAACAGAATTTAGCAAAAACGCCTAAACAGCTGCCATGTCTATGTGATCTCATATAAAGCACAATTATATTTTAGGAAAAAGGTAAAGACTTTTCACAGCACATACAAATTCTGTGATATTTGTTGCCATCTCTGACGTTTCCAAATTGTTCCTTTGTTTCACGCATGCATGGAAAAATAGCATCGCCACCCACCTCCAGAGCCGCAGTGCTGTGTGGACATACTAAAAACCTCAGGCCCCCACACCCAACAAACAATAACAAATCCCACTCTCTAAGACAGGATGCTAAAGGCCTGTTTGTGTTCCTTTGGTACACAGTGGCAGACATTGTCCTTCCTATGTCCTACAGCAGAGTTATAGTTTGACTTAGACGAGGTTTCTGTCTATAGCAACATTATTGATCTTTTTTTTTTTTTTTTTTTTTGCTTTAAAGCTCCAATCTTTTAATCAAATGTGACTTAGATGAGAAGGGCACCTAAGTCCAAATCGCGACAGGGGAGGCAAAGAGAGAAAGGTTTTTGAAGAGGACAGTGACATGTGAAAGAGGTCCGCCTGCCCCTTATTTAAAGCCCTGTCAGCCTGTGTTTGTCTCCACCATCAATTAGCTCTCTAAAGAACCTCACACCCTCGCAAAATACAATGCAAGGAAGGAAGGGGGTAGATGAGAGCTGGTGTGGAGACTGTTTTCTTCACCCTGCACAAATATTTCTTACAATAAAGGCATGCTATAAAACATCCAATTCACCACTTGGCCTATCCTGTTTCTGACCGATTGTTGGAGTTAACGGCCTTACAAAAGTGGAGGTCTGTGAGGCTTGTGTTAGTCGTTGTGTCATGTTGGCCAACCTCAGGCTGATGCATTCAAAGAAGCCAGTCATAGTGATGGAAAAAAAGTATTTTCGCCGATTAAAGTTTTAACATTTAAATGATCTACCCTTTAAATTTAAATTTTGACGTTATTCAGATCTACTGATAAAGCAAAACTGGATATATGTGTGTGAAAATAATGTTCTTAAAAATACCATGAGATGTACAATTTGTAAAAGCTTTTTCTTTGCTTTCCTTTTTACAACGATTATATGCTGAACTATTGACTTTAGTCTACCTTACACAGAACTTGGTGCCTTTGCTGACTTTGGAACAATAATGTAGGTACAATCCATGCTTAGCAAGTAAAGTCTGGTGGCCCACCAGGCTTATAATACAATGAGGGAATCCCTGGACTTTTTTTTTTTGCCATAGAAGTTATTCCCTTTTCGCTTTCTGTGACATTGTCACAAGTCACATTGAACAAGCTGTGTTCTCATTTGTCCTCAAGGAACGCCACACACACTGCAATTCATCTATCCATTTTCCAACACCCTTGTCTCTTGTGGGGTCAGGAGAGGTGCTGGTGCCTATCTCCAGCTAACGTTCTGGGTGAGAAGCAGGATTTTTTTTTCTCTTTGGTGCTTCTCTACTCTAGGATAATAGTGGATTTAGTCCTCTGCTGGTTCAAGATGTTCAAGCTGAGTAAACATAGATCTTTACGGGAGACTGGGTGGAACAAGAAACACAATGTCATAATTTAGACTTAATTGAGGCCCTGTATGCATGGAGATGAGCACAGTAAACTTTTGTAAACAAAAAATATAT
The DNA here is from genome assembly GCA_922788865.1 of Poeciliopsis turneri. Lineage (NCBI taxonomy): Eukaryota > Metazoa > Chordata > Actinopteri > Cyprinodontiformes > Poeciliidae > Poeciliopsis > Poeciliopsis turneri. The sequence goes on from CAKLNU010000806.1 coordinate 1,261,748, forward strand.
ATGCGTCCACTTATTTTGGACGCACATATATGTGCGTCCAAAATACCAATTTCCCTGGTTTGTCGATTTCCCCGGTCTGCTGGGGAAATCGATGACGCTGTAACACTGTCAGAGAACGACACAAAAACAACAAGCAGCGCCATGTTTGGTATTCATCAGAGTAAGACACATGCAGGACAGAGAGACATGGAGCTACAACATCAAAAGGAAATAAGTACAGAAAATATTTCTGTTTCTTACAGTTTTTAATCCCTACGCCTTGTTGAAATGTTTTCCTTTCCTCATCCATGCCTCCTTTGTGTTTGTCCTTCTTTCTTTCCTTTGTCATGTCCTTTCTCCCTTTGGCCTTTACTTCTTCCCCTTGTCTTTCTGTCTTTAACTTTACCCTTCACCATGTCCTTCCTTTTTTGTTCTTTTTGCATCTTTCCTTCCTTCTGTTCTTCCATTCTTGTCATACATCCCTTGTTTCTTTTTTTCTTTCCTTTCTTTCATTATGGAAATTCAACATGAAAACGGCGTTCTGAAATTAATCCGCTCTGAGACCCAGTCTCAAAAACTGGGTTTGCTTCTGGCTTCCCAAAAAGTCAAATCTGTGTGGGTAAACAACAAAAAACTTAAGCTGAAACTCCTGAAATCGTTTCTGTACGGACAGGGCCTGAATTCTTCTCTCAAGCATCAGTGTCTCAAACAGACATTTGAAATCTGCCATTAAAGCAAATAGGTTGCAGAGGCACAGATTTTAGTTTGTAAGAAATGGTGGGAAACAGCTTCACTCCCTGGAAAGACACCATAATAGTCTTCATGTGCACCCAAGTCTGGGGCTTCTTCCCCAGACTTGGGTGAATTAAAAAAACATTTGTTTCAAGCAACCTTTGGAAAAGCTGCTTCATCATTCAAAGGCTTCAGACTACGACTTACGGTAACGTCCCATAAACTCTTTCCAGATAAACTGATTTAAATCATCGCGTAAACAACTTGTGTCACTTAACATCACAATAAGTTACAGAAACAGAAGATTGTGAACTCAGTTCTCCTCAAATCGGCGAGGCCCTCCAACATATTGCATTTATTTCTGCACATATGTAGAAATGATTGGCCAGGCACATTTTTTGGCCCTTGCGTAGCTCTGCGTGTCGCGGCGTTATCTTCCTGTCAATTTGTTTCCTTTTGTTTTTGGTCCTAAAACCACTTTTGTTTTTGGTCCTAAAACCACATTCTTTCTTGCACCGATCTCATGTCTGCATTTTTCTCCTGTGAGGTCTTTTGGTTAGTCCCTCGTGAGTGCTGTTTGACATGATAATCTATGCATGGAGTTTGTCTATATGAACATGACATATTGTATGTTTTGTTAACTGCTTGTGAGTGAATCCCTGTGAATCCCCACTCTCGTTCCCCGGCGTCCCTCGCAGTTCTCACATGCTCCGCGAGTCTTTGCGTCGGCCAGAAGACGGCCCCTCTCCAGGGGAGGTCACGGCCGGAGCCGGGTCAGGTCTTGGTAGGTGGAGATTTTTTTTGGCTCATCAAGCGGACCAAAAGGGGGAATATTTGAGCCGGTTGCCAGGCAAAAAGGAAGGTTTTGATTTTACCCCTCGTGTCTGTCGAGCAGCTTGTCGCAATTAGTGATGTCAGAAGGGAAAGAAACAAATATGAAGCATTTTCTTCAAAGAGCAAGCATTTCCTGCCCATGAGTTCATTCTTTCCTCGGGTTTCTTGCCGAAGAGAGGGTGAAAGTCCAGCCAATTTCTTATTAGTCATGATAGATTTTTCAGGTTGGGGTTCTTCTTTTTCATCATAACCCAACATCAAATGTGTCAACTGTCAAAATCCTTTTTTTTTTTTTTCTTATTTATTCTTTATAAAGATCTGAACTTTTGTGTTTACTCGACAAGATGGATCACTAGTAATAAATCCTCTGACACTTGTGGACTGTACCTCAGTGGTATGCCAATTCCTCTGATGAAACTAAATGACAGCTTTGTTTAGCATGCTGCTTAGATTTCATTTGCCTGCAGTATTTTAGATAATATGTCACAGTGCTCTAGTTTATGAGGCCCGACTGTGTTCTTGCGGCAAAGCAATGCCAAGTTTCCCCCCCTCCAACTCTCCTCCTGGCTGAAGGTATCCCATGCAGCAGCCATCTGTCTACCGCCTCAACTAATGGTAAAGGGTGGAGTCCCTTTTCCTTGGTCTCGTTACTTCTCAATGCTTTACTGTAAAACAAACAGCACACGCACAGAGTCTAGTTTCTCCTCGCACTTCGACAGGCCTTGAAAGCCGACACACCGAAACCAGCGCCGCTCGTCGCACGGTGAGCAGTTGGAGTGGCGTGTCAGATAGCTTCACTATGTAGGGCACGCTATGGAGAAGCCTGGTCTCAGGACACGTGTCCACAGGCATCAGTGCGATGTCGCGCATGCCAAACATGACGCTTTACTAGTCGAGCAAACATTTTTACCCATCTGTCCTGTTATAGACACATTGTAAATCTTTATGGCTGTACAGCTGTTGGCATTGTTTCAAAGCTTTGCCTTTTTTTTTTCCAACTAAAATAACAAAGTTGAACAAATAGTGTGACAGCAAACAGTTGTTGTGTCAGCTCGACCATGAGGTAGAAAATGCTCTGACCTCGACGGCCCCTGACTCCCTCCACTGCAATGCACCCTGGTGACTATGTCAGAAGCAATGCAAACAGAGGGCAACACATGTACTGGAAAACAGATTATAGCACCAACAGGTCTTTTTTTTTTTTAGACCGGGTCATGAATCAAATGCAGGGAATAGACGTTTATTCGTGTCTAAACTATTGTGGTGAAATGTTATAATCCAAAGTGACTTTTCCAAATGTCTGTTCAAGTGGATGACAAATAAGGCAAGACTGGTTTATTTTTCTGAGGGAAATGTGTTAACAGCCTTAGTGGAGTTCGTAGCAGAACTATTCATGTCTTGCACGTTAAAACCTTAATGGATGAGTTTCAGAACTTTTTGCTATTAAAAAACTTTAATGTATACTTTTTAGAATTAACTTTTGTTGCGATTTCAGCTACAATTTTCATATTTAGAAGACTTTTGCTCATTCTTTTTTGCAAAGCAGTTCAAGCTAAGCAATTTTCAAGTCCATCCATCCATCCATTCTCCGTCACCCTTCTCCCTAACGGGGTCGGGAGTTGCTGGTGCCTATCTCCAGCTGCGTTCCGGGCGAGAGGCGGGGTACACCCTGGACAGGTCGCCAGTCTGTCGCAGGGCGCAATTTTCAAGTCTTTCCACTGATTTTCATAATTACATTTAGGCCTAGACTTTGACTGAGCCACTCTAATACACCTAAACTAATGTTTATTTATGGGACAGAGCTGATTCTCTGTCCCACTCTGAAGTCTTGTGAAGTTTTCTTTGAATATTACCCTCTATTTAGCTCCATCCATCTTCCCATCAGCTCTGAGCAAAAGCATTTGCCCAACATGAGAGCATGAGTGACCAAGGAGACAGTGCATTGTGGTTGATGTCCAGTGAAAAGTTTCTGTCAGGCCCCTAATAGGCGTACAGCATTTCACGACAAATGTTTAGTCATGAAATGCACGACTAAACATTGATTTAGTGTTTAGTCTAAACATTGATTTAGATTAGATTCTCACACCTAATCTGTGGCTCTTTGTAGCCAGTGCTTTGGTGGTCTTGTGGTCTTGGCCGTTTCTTTGATTTGCGCTGTCCTTGGACAGCCTTTTCCCTTAAGGTGGATGGTCATGTCTTGGTAGAATAGCACTTGAGACATACTTTTTAATGAGATTTCAATTATATTTACTAATTCACCTTCCTAAACTAATGGCCTAAGTCAGTTTTTTGGAAAATTTATTTATTTTTTTTCCTAAAACATTTTTGTTTTGGCAAAAAAATTACTCAAGCCATTATTTCGGAAGGTGACAATTTGATATTGTTCTACAATCCAACATTTCTAAACGTTATTCATCTGTTCCTGGTTCATCTGACATCGATTAGAAGATCAAGGTCTGTCCTATGATGTTCATCAACTTTTATTTAGCGAGTAGATGGGGCAAATGTATTCCATGCTTTTCAGACTGTTCTTAAATTACAAATTTTTTGTCCGCCATAAAGTTATGAGCTACTTTGTGTTACTCTTCATTGTAAAATAATGAAGAGTGAACGCAGCCTAAGTCTATGCTTTGTGCGCTGAGTGATGTCATGCTTATTTATTTATTTTACATTATTTAATAGAATTCCTAATTGCACTTTCTAAACCATTTGAAAGAAGGTTTGTTGCAGTTTATTTTTGTACATGCTTGACCAAGGTAGTCGACCTACTGTTTTTGTCAGTTCCAGTTTCTTTATTTATTTTACATTTGCTGTTGCATTGATTGAACAAATAAAATTTGGGTTGTTTTTACATGATGGACCACGTTTGTACTGGCGCAGACTTATCAAAAAATATAATTCAGTACATTTATGTCTGTTTTCTGTTTTTAAAAAAATGAGAAAAGTTTACTGTCGATTCAGCACTTTTTTCTGTCGAATCAGATCTGTATCGGCCAGATACAGCCAGACTGAATCTCACATATCTTTTCACTTCTATAGAAGAAGTGAAAAGAGTGAATCAGTGCATCTATGTTGCACTGATTCCTGTCCTGAGTACAGATAGTACTCAGGACAGGAAAATAAAACTCCCCTTCACAATCTTCCACATGCTGAAGCTTGAGCAGCTATTCAAACAGAGGGTCCTACTTTTGTACAGATGGTCACACACTTATTTCTTATTTTGGGAGAGAGAGAAATACTCCATTTATATGTGTGTGTGTGAGTGTGAGCGTAATCACTAAAATTACAGGGGACGTAATGGAGCTCAGGGAGCGTCAGCCTCCTTGGCTATATTGCTCACAAACCATGATAGCATTGCTGTGGTTTACCACTCATATTCATGCCAAAGACTTGAAATACCCGCTAGTGGACCACTTTTATAAGTTTTACCCCATACACATCTTTGACGGCGTACAAAGTGGAAATTTATGGCTCCCAAATTTAGTTTATTCTGACTGCAGCCGTGTCGGGGAAGCTGAGATTTAACATTGGAATATCTCAAATAAAATCAGCTCAGAGAAATATTTGACTGTTTTGGGAGTTTTTTTCTAATAAAAGAAAACATTTATTATGAAGGTTTAAGACTGGTCTACTCTGCTGCTCAGTAGGGTACAGTGCTGTAAATTATTGCTTCTTAAAAAATAAACATATGTGATTCTATCAATGAGTCATTCTCAGAAAAAGTGGAAAGAAAACAGTCTGAGATGGCTTTTTTTGTCCCAGCAGCTGCCTCGACCTGTAATTTAGGATTTATTTCAGGTTAGTTTTCCAAGATATGACCCATACCACCACCGAGCTGGAAGTGTTTGTTTGTTCTGCTACAACCACGTAGCACATATGTCAACATGTGGATTATCAAATCAGAAACAGTTTTGATTTAATTCAAAAAGCAGAAGAGAGTTCAAGTAGGTCTTACTCCAAAACAGATTTTCAAAAGTTGTGATCTCTTTCATTGAGACACAACAGACTTCCAAGTGGTCTTTATGAGAACCATTAAAGACGTTTTCAGACCCTGTATGGTTTTATTTTTGTGACTTTATTTAAGTTTATTCCTTTGTGTTTTTTTTTTTTTTTTTTTTTTACAAACTTCAGTCTGATTTCACCCCTAAACATCCGGCTGCTATTCAAGCTGACAGTGGCCAAAAGGCAGCGTGCACTCCGGTTTACAGTCCATCACACGGTTGACGTAAAACTGATAGACAACACCTTAGAATCACAGTAATTGACCTGACTGTGTGTGATTTTGTGTGTGTGTGTGTGTGTGTGTGTGTGTGCGTGTGCGTGTGCGTGTGTGTGTGTGTGTCTTCTGACCGTGGGAGGAAAACCTACACGTCCACAAGGAGAAAATGCTGCTCACAGAAAAGAACCAGCCATCAGGCCAAAAACGCATTTTCAGTGCAATCCTTGGACATAAGCCTGTTGCAATGATTCAATTAATCGCATGATGAATTAAAATGAGCTTGTCAATGTCCATCCTGATGATTAGTATTTTCAGGGCAATTTTGTACAGTGATTTCAATATCCATTTTATTTATGGCTTCTCTAATTTCAGTTTTATCTATTATTAAGCTCGTATTATGCTATCGTCAATATATTAGTTCTCAAAACAACAATATTATCATTTATCGCATTAATAACTGGGACAGTTTGTCGTCCAGCAGAATTTGTTGTTGTGACAGGCCGGGTTGGGCATGAAGGTCATGAATATTTTTTCAATTTTACTTTGAATGTATTTCTCATATGCAGATAAATGTTAAAAACTGGAACTCAAGTCAGTCTGCAAGACCCACAGAGTGAGAAACCCTCACTTCACTCACAGTCCAAAAATGTAAACCAAAAACTAATTACTGTCACTTAAAACAGAAAACAATTATTCTTTCTGCTGCTGAAATAATACTACATGTTGACTGCAACAGCAATTGTTCTTAAACTTTTCATAAAACCACATTTTCAGGTTGCTGTTTTATATCATATAAAATAAACAAAATAAAAAAAGCATTCTGATACATTGGTTGGATACACTTTGGTCATTCGGGGATGCACGGTGGTTCAGTTAATACCACTGTTCCTACAGTAAAGATTTAACATTGGTGATTAGCCAAAAAACCGCAATCGGTGCACCGCTACTTGGTACACTTTGGGGTAGTAACAGTCCGTTACCTCTCAGGAACCACATTCTTTGTCACATTTTCCAATTGTTTCTATCTATAGCACTGACATGGTCTTTAATGTTCAAAGCCTGTTTTATGTGTCTCAAAACAAGACAACAAAAGCTACGGGGTGGGCCCAGAGTCAAATTAGTGGGCTCATAAAAAAAGCAGGAATAAAGTTAATCTATTGCTTCCCTTGTTTCATCTACGTCCAGAAAATTGTACCTGCTAGTTAATAAGATTCTCTGACAATTAGCAAGAGGAGCAGTCTGAGTGCCCCGTGGTGAAAGTGTGCAGCTTCAGAGGCAGAGCAGAACCCACAGTCACGCACAAGAAATCTGCTTTGTCTTACACTAGGAAACAAAGTCATGCATTAAACACAGAAGTTACTTCTACCAAGGGAAGGCAAATCAAACTAAAAATCCTTGGCATGCATTATTTATATGAGGGTAAACTAGTGTGTCTTTCTTTGTAGTTTTAGCATAAATGATCTCTCCAGAAATGCTGAAAGTTAACTTGTTTTTGTAGAATGCAGCTGCTGTGAATTTCAACCTGATGTGAAGGTCATACAGTATTAAGACCCCTGGATTTCAGTGATGAGGTAAACACAATAAAACACTGAATTTTACAGAAATACAGTAGTATTTTGGCTGCTGCAGCTCCCACACCAGCCGTTACCTGGTTACGCAGACTCGGCTTGTGCGTCTGTTCAGCTCTCCCTTCAACACAGAAAGAATGAATCAGTCACCCATAGCGGAAAAACTTTCTCAAACTCTGACATCTTCCCCAAAAAGTAAATTCATACCTTCTAGCTTAACGCAAGCTTCAGGGCCACCAAGTTTCATAAAGGAGAGAATATGTTTTTGAATGTTTTGTCAGCATGATTGGAGGAACAAAGATACAATGACTACTCAAAGACACACAGGGGAAGCTAGCTAGCTGCAACACCTCAGTCCAGTTGATGGCCATGATATACAAAGATTGTAAGCTGCCAAAAACTCTATAGACGAAGTAGCTAAATACAGGCAGTTATGTTTGGTAACTCTTGAACATTCAAATAAATCAGAGTTGATGGTACTTATTGCTCCGTCTCAAATCAGATATTCCTTTGAGGAAAAAGACAAACTTATTTTATCAGTTTTGGTAAAGCAGTGCAAACGGGGAATAAGTGGGAGTATTTTGGTGTTGAGTTCAACTCTAAGGCATATTTTCGTCCCTATTAAAAAACGAGATTCACGCCAGCCATGTTTAGTCCGCTTTAATCAAACTCTTTTTCGTCTCCCTAGAAAGTTGGTTCAGTTTAGGAAGGTCTGAATCAAACCAATCAGTTCACCAAAGATGCAACCAAACCGAGGTCTTGGTTCAGTTTAAATGAACTCTGGTGAATTCAGAATGCATATGTGAATGTAAGAGAACCAAAGACCCGCCGAAAGCAGGAAGTGAGCTACAGCGCAGGGCATTCTGGGTCAACAGAGCCAAAATAAATGCCGGAGTCTAGCAATACAGGCAGAAACGGTGCATAGTCCTTTGCCAAGTAAAAAGGCGAAATTATACAAATGCTAAAAAAAATGATGAGGAAACAGTTTAACATCTTTTCAACTTAATGTTCTGTTGAACCACACCAGTCTGCCTATTGATTTGTTCTTTTTTTTTTTTCATTCACACCATAAGTAGGAAAATAATAAAACATAATTCTTAGGGTCCTACATGCATTTCATTATGCGATGCTGAGTTCATCAGTAAATAGGGAAGCATGCTTCTTGGCAAAGTAACTTTTGTTGGATGTTATTCCTTTCCTTGACATCTGTTTTCCCTCTTCATTAATAGACCGTGACAGATAATTTTCCTGTTTACTTTCTGCTGTAGCAATAACACTGGAACCTTCTTTTTTGTGTCTTTTTAATTCAGCAGGTGTGAGGAGCAACCAGGTGGTCGTCTCTGACAAAGTGAACGCGGTGCTGGGGAAGAACATCACGCTTGGCTGCAGGATCCTGGTGGAGCCCAACCTGAGTCTGACGCAGATCTCCTGGGAACGCCGTCTTCCCTCAGGTCCTATCACCTTGGCAGTGTTCAACCCCGAGTACGGAACCTCGTACGCCCCGGAATACGGCAAACGCATCTCGTTTGTTTCCCCGTCCATACGGGACGCAACGATCATCATCGAAGGAGTTGGTTTTGCTGATATCGGGTCATACACCTGCAAAGTGGCGACTTTTCCTCTGGGCAACACGCAAGCGTCAACCTTTGTTAATGTTTCAGGTAACGTGCAGTATCATTGTCGGCTAATACATCTGGATTATTTTGTTTTTAAGATTAAAAATTTACTGAGCAGTTCACAGCACAGCAGTTTGTTGTGGTAGAACAAAGCTTGAGCTAACCGTTTTCTCTGGAGAAATGAACCGCTCCCTAACCACTGCCTAACATTCAAACTTCTCCTTAGAAAGATGCTCTTAAGAATCTTCAGCTGAGAGAAGCACCATGGTTTGACCTCAAATGTCTCAAATTTGAATCATTCAAAAACTTATGTTACTGCTGCCTGAACACACCATTTTGAATGTTTTGGTGTGTCTGACCCGTTGCCCTTAGAACAGAATGCAGGAACTTCAGACTGAATCTGAATCAGACGCAGCAACAAGTTAATTGCAGGGTGTGATTCAAAATGAGTCTCATAACGTTCAGTTACATTTTACCAACTTGGATGAAAATCGAGATTTGGGAGGGGGTAAAAAAAAGTTGTTTGCTCTTTTCTGACTTTTATTTTTCTTCTTTAAACATTTTTAACATCAAACTCAAATTACAATACGTTGTTCATTAAGAGATAATCTCGCTAAACAGACAGAAAATAATCCACTTGTGATCTGAATTGTTGATTTTCAACTGAAACAATGATGAGAAGTTATTTTAAAAAGAGACTGTGGACCTCCTAAAGATAGTTTTCATCTTGAAATCATTTTGTCACTTTTAAAATGAGCAAAACCATGTTTTGCAGTGGCTAAAAAAAGTAGTTTCAGGCTGTTTATTTTTGTACTTGAAGAAAAATTGGCTTTAATATATATTACAAGGTAACAAACCTCTGACCAGTGCACTTTGCACTTTTAACTTTACTAAATACTTGCTCCCCTTTGTTGGAAATAACAAATTTTTAATCATATAAACATACACTCATTTGAAATATGAACGTATTTGAACTGAATAACCACATTTCCCGAGAATCTTATTGTTGAACTCCTGCTAATTAAAGGTTAAACTGCAGTGTCCTCATATTTCTGTGTGGAATACAAATTTTATTTAAGCTTCTTTTCTTTCTCTACACTCAGCATATGCTTTAAGCTCTAAATGTGACTCGGTGTTGAGAGTAGGAGATTGTGTATTGGCTGCAGCTTCTTGTCCTCCTCCAGAGACAGGAGGAGACTCTGATGTTTAATGACTGGCACATTAAGTATTGCTGCAACAGCCGCAGTGTCTGGAACCTCGTGGAGCTCAATTACACCTTGCTGTCTTCTCTGAGCAGATTCTCAGGCTGTTTTATTTTTTTGTGCTCATAGGGAAAGCATGTACGCACATACCCGAACACACACACCTTCTTTACAATTCAGATGTAATTAGGGTGTGATTACAGAGGAAGTATGTGTCCTTTTCAGACTGATATGCAGTGTGTGGGAATTAGGTTACCCCACTGGGTAATTTTCTCAGACGTGGAACATCACAGTTTGAAGAGTTAAACGCAGTAAGTTTATATTCCCAAGCGCCCTTTTCATGTCCTTCGTGTTTGTTTTGACGTGTATATGTTTAAAATTCCTCTTTTCATTATAATGAAGCTCATAATTCCTCTGCGGCTGTGTGAAATAGCAGCAGCAGCAGCGCATTGCAAGATTATTTGTACCTCGCTTTTCTGGCAAATGAAAATCTGAATTATATGATGTGCATATGTACAGTATTCACTCTTTGATAGCTTGCATAAAACCCAGTCCAGTCAGTTCAGAAGTCACTTAAAGTAAAACTGTTTGGGGCTATGTGATGTGAACCTGTACCACTCAGTTCACCTCAGGAGGCCTTCACTGAGACGGGGTCAGGCAAAAAATATTACAGAACTTAACCAATTTAGACAAAAACGTCAAGATTCACACTGAAACATAAAGATAGCGCCCCAAATAACCTATGTGGACAGTTTATCAACAAAAGATAGGTTGATTCGGGGTTAATTACACTTTAAAGAGTAAGCATAGAGCAGTTCCTCTGTGTTTTTAGCTATAGTGTAAATCAAGCTGGAAGATGGATGGAGCTAAACACTGGGAAGAAAACCTGTTAGATGCTGGAAAAGACTCACAACTGGGATATAGTTTCACATTCCAGTGTGACAACAACTCAAAACATACGGCCGGAGCTACAGTGGAATGTTTTAGATCAAGGCATATTCATATGTTAGAATGGCGTAGAAAGTCCAGACCTAAATCCAATGCTGGATCTCTGTCAAGAGACAAAGGTTGCTATAAAAATATCAATTCATCAATGTTTTGCAATCCATTTCTTTCCAATTCAGTATGGATTTGGGTAAATTGATTGCATCCCACCAGTCAGAGGGTTCACAACACGGTGAGCAACGAGATCCGCGTCCTGTTTTATAGTAAATCATTCCCTTTCCTACATTTCCCACACTTTCTGTTTGTTGGACAAAGATGGGAAATGGACAGTACAATAGCAATGTTGATTAGCTAGCTGAGCAGCTAGTGCCTTTCCTTAGACACCAGGAACCCATTGGATACCTGTCAGTGTGGCCACCAAGCTCTCAAATGTGAAGTTGTCTTCTTTTTGAGTTTACTGGCGGTTGGCAGTCAGCCACTTGGTGTTTCAGTTCCATCGACTTTAAAATGGAATAAAGAACGAAGGAAACCTCCTAAATATGACCATGAACATAGAAAAGGATTGTTGTTGAAGCCCTTTACCTCTAACGTACCTTTCAATACTTGATTTATGCCATGTGTGTTGTATTTACTTCCTTTTCTACCCATTGCGTTTATATTTTTCCCAACTGAGATTCCATGTTTGATTCCTGTTTATATTTTAAGGATCATGAAAAGCACACGGCTGCATTTTCATTCCTTTCAAATTAACTATAGTAACAACATGGAACAGCCAAGACCCTGAGTAATGGACAAAAGTCACGGCACGCTTTGTAATGTTTAACAGGTGCAGTGGATATTGGCTTCATTTCAGAAGTCACACTCTCCATGCAAAACATCTCTAATATGGGCAATGTCATGAGAGAGAAACACAAATATTTACCCATACATTAGCTCTTCTGGCTTGGGTTTTCTTTTCTGCTCTGGTCGACAACAGGAAAGGACAAAAATATTTAGGCAACGGTTCAGCCGTGTAAGCAGAAGGAAGGAAAATATTACCCTAAGTGAATAAGCTACAATGACCCCTTTGTCTTTAACTACTGGCAGGTCAATGAAAATCTACTGAGCAGTTCAGTTACTTGAAAACAAAACAAGGATGCAATTAGGTTTAGAAAGTGAATTTTACAGATAAGGAAACTACCCCTGCATTTTTGCAAGGCATATAAGCGCCGAGAACTATTTTCGTCCCAAAGCGCTCTCTCCTTCGCCCTCTTCATGATTGGACTCTTTGCTCAGTCTTTAAATGGCAATTTTAAGTCGGCTCAAAATGAGCTAAGTGTCGTATAATTTACTTGCAATAAAGTACTTTCAGGTCTGCCTTAACAGAATTCTGGATTTCCCCCGGGGCAAAATGTCGCATGCAAAACGCTGTTTTGTTATAGCGCCGCAAGTTGTTTTTTGTTTGTTTGTTTGTTGTTTCTTACATGCAATAAAAACTGTTCTATTGTTTTGCTTCTTGTTCACGCATCCATTTTTAAAAAAAGCACAGTTTCCCAACAGGATCAGATGTTGTGTGTGAATCGAAAAGAGTCATTGTAGGCATATTGCTGAGGGGAAGTTATTGGCCTTTTCCCACCCAACACTTTTCCACTCATCCAGAGGGTTCCCTTCGCCACCCCCCAAAATGAACATGTCTGTCTGACTTGGTTATTCTGATGTTTCAGCTGGCTGGCCTGCCAACATAGAGCAGCTACTGTTTTAAAGGTCAGAGGGCTGCAAGGAGGGGCAGAGAGAAGTGAGTGAAGAATGTGAGGGTGGAGCCAGGAGGTCAGTGTCCCCGCCCCTTCTAAGGGCGTAGATGAGGTGGATGGTTATTTTTGGAAAAGAAGAAAAGCGGGGTAATGGTAGTTGTTTTTTTTTTCCTTTGCTGTTCCGATTTTGCTGCTGGACCTCCTTCTTGGCTGATGATAAGGAGCAAGATGGGAGATTTTTAATCCAACAGCTTGTAGGATTTAGCAGGCAGCAAAAGAGGAGGTGGTGTACTGCAACACGATGCAGACGAAATAAACCAGAGCACACGGGCCTGTTGTTTACTTCGGTTTCCTTCCAGTAAACGTTTTCTTCTCTTGTCTCCTTTTTGTCCTTAACTCTCCTGACTGTCAGTGCTGACAGTGTGTGGTATGTTGTTTTATTTTTCTTTTCATTCTTTTTGTCCAGAGCATTGTTGAGACGAGTTCGCTCTCTGCATAATTCTGGTCACGTTCCTCCTACATAGACCTGCTTGTCGAGTCATTCTCAGAGAAGTGGTGTAACATCGTCTCAGATGGAGGGCGACTGTTGTGTTAAACGTAGTCGAAAATAAACAGCACATAGCAGAATCTTTGTGCGGTCTGGAAAAATATGAAGTCGTAATTTAATAATTATTTATACTGTCCCATTCAATAAGTTACAATATTATTGGAAAGCCTATTGATTTCAGGAGCTTTATCACTGAGTGAAACACATTATGTAGGTTCTTCCTATAACGCCAAATGCATAATTTTTAATATTAATATTTTTCTAACGAAGTGCTTTCCTTAAAAAAATCTGCCGCAATCAAGTGAACATTTTGTGTTATAGTTATGATGACTAAGTCAACACAAGCCTGATGAATTAATTATGGTACAAACAAATTTAGAAAACAAACCCAGGAGTTCAAAATGATTTTTTTTCTATAATGAAACACTTTCAATGTTTAATTTTAAAAAGAATCAGAATTTTTATTAACTAATTGTTTAAGTTACCAGGTTTAAGAGGGTTAACTACACACAGATGAAGTAGGAATGGACAATAAATCAATAGCAATATCATTCACAAAAGACACATGATCAATACCAATAGATAATACCTGTGATAGAATATTCAATATGTAGAGTATTGATGTAGGTAGTGGAAAGGTTTTGGCTGCTCTACCTTGAACTGACTCGATCTTTGGTTACCCAGCAACAACTTGTTGAGTAACTTGCGCAGCAGCTGTTTCAGGTTTCTCCTCCAAGACTCATAATTGCTAAAAATAAAAAAAAACAACAAGAAAGGTCATGCCACCAGTTTTTAAATATCTTGAGTATTTCTGATATTTAAAACACTAAGGCGACTGGACATTACTAATTCATGCATGAACACAAAAAGATCACTGATAATTGTTTCATCATCTATTCAGTTTGTTTGTCGTTGGTTTTTTTTCTCTTCCTGTAAACAGTGGAGCCCAAGGTGTACGTGTCTGCAGGCCCCGCGGCTCTTCTTGACGGCGGGGACGAGACGCTGGTGGCCACCTGCATCGCGGAGCGCGGGCGGCCCGCCGCTGAGGTGTTCTGGGAGGCTGAGCTGTACGGGCGATCCGAGAAGCAAACTCAGGAGGAAGTCAACGGCACCACCACGGTGCGCGTCAACTACATGTGGAAGCCCCAGAGCTACGCCCAGGGAAAGATGCTCACCTGCGTGGTGCGCCACCCGACTCTGCAGACAGAGTTCCGCATACGCTACAAGCTGAATGTGCAGTGTAAGTCCTGAATCAAGACAACTCACATATAGACACACTGCATAAAAATACTTTTTTTTTTCTCACAGCCTTTTGTTGTATTATCTTAGTGAGAGTCACCAAAAATGATTTCTATTTGTTACACAGACACAAAACTTGAAAAGAAGATTTTTTTTTAATAAATCTTTTTGTAACTTTTTTAAATTCAAAAGTAGAGTTAAATATACTTAATACACACAGTAGATGCTCCATTTGATATATGAAACTTTATTAGAAATATCCTTGGGTTTATTTGAAATGTAATGGACACAGAGACAAAAAAGAAAGGAGAAAGGAAAGTGAGACAGGTGGGGAAAAGATTTAAAGGAGATGGAGAACAGGAGAGGAAGAAGCATAGAGAGAACACAAGTTAACACCCTAGAAGTCTGTCTCCAACCCTGGAGAAAGAGAAAACCAGAATCATAAACAACATATATGTAACAATAGTTATAACTTTACCGAACACCGAACAAGTTAGTACAAGGTGTATTTTGGCAACTGTGTCCCAACGTTCGGTGTATCTGAAAAACATCCAAATCTAAATGTTTAGAAACATTTGTCAGTCGAGCACCCTCACTATCTGTGTTTTACGAAATCGGAAATACTTCCAGTACAGTTGAATTTCTCTATTTGTTTTGTCTTGAGGGAAAAAAAAATATCAGGGTCTTTTTTCATTCAGCTGACTGGTAGATGATGAGCAACATGTAGGGGCGGGGCAGCACTGTGTTTCGCTAAGCTGCTTTCACCCCAAGAAAGCTTCAGTTGCTATGATATCATAATTGAAAATGTACGAGTTAACTTTTGAAATTGTTTAAAATCTTAATATCAAAAACGGTTTCATGCCTTCCTGCAACAATAGCTACAACAGTCCCCTTTATTTTTGTAAGAAAGTAACAGTATTGATTAAAAGTAAACTGAAAGTATGGATTTGAAGTAATTTCTGTGAAATTCAAGTCAGAATTGCGAAGGTGCCCCATGCTTCCTTAACAAGCAGATTGTTAGTCTGTTTGTTCTGTGTGAGTGGAGACTAATGAAGGTGTTTTATGAAATATTGATGAAGCCTTTAGAGCAACACAAGTAGCAAGAGGCTGCCGGGCGCAGCGGATGGAGACACACGGAAACCAAGGTTAATGCAGGAAGAAAGAGGCTCTCCAGTTCAATAAATCATGTCAAGTGCAGAGGCAAGGGGTTTTAAGTGCAAAAGAAGCACATTTTTGAACTGTGTGGAATAGGTTCAGTAGACGCTGCAAGTAGTGACATCTTCGCCTGGAATGCAAACACTTCCTTTGTTGGCCCTCTGGAGAAATCAAAAGAAAAAATTAGATATCTGTGTCACTGTTTGCCATGTTTTATTACATTGCCGTGCGTTGCGCTTCGGTTATTTTTTCCCGGTGATGGTGCAGGTACGGGTTATTATGTGGCAGGCTGGATCTGCTGACTGACTCTGCTGTTTTCTAACTTTCCATCAGCGAACGCTCATTTGTTTGCTCTCCTAGCTTGATTTGATCGGCAGATGCTGTAGCCTGTTACCATCCTGTGATTACAATACATGCTTTGTTCCTTCTGGAAAAGCTCGTTTGTCACCTGGCTGCTTGAATTTCAGAGACGAACTGTGAAGCTTTAGTCTTCTACTGCTGGAAAAATAATTTAAGTACAAGACATGATTCAATTTTGTTAAAATTAAATGTACTTCATTTATACCAAACGGAAATTTAAATGTTAACTCATATCTTCCAAGTAGTTCTTGCAGATGAAGATTCTGTGGGCAGGAAGAATCTCCAGTAGCAGTCTTGCTCATAGTCTGATGATACCTCTGACTGAAGACTGTTGCTCCTGACTTTTATGACATGCTAGGA
Source organism: Poeciliopsis turneri (assembly GCA_922788865.1). Lineage (NCBI taxonomy): Eukaryota > Metazoa > Chordata > Actinopteri > Cyprinodontiformes > Poeciliidae > Poeciliopsis > Poeciliopsis turneri. The sequence goes on from CAKLNU010000806.1 coordinate 1,278,234, forward strand.
GCTCAATTTCCGAACGGCAGAGATGATATACGGCAACATGTGCTTAATGACACCATTAGTTCACACCTCCTTTGCTTATGACACCTCTAGTTACATCTGTAGGTGTTCTCACATAGGCCCTTTTTGGTCCCCTTTAATCAAACTCCAGTTCAATTGCCAAGAAAGTCTGGTTCATTTGAGAAGGTGTGAATGTGTCATCAAAGTCTGATGTGGACAAAATACAAACCTTGGTCTCTGTTAAAGAAAACTGTGGTGCGTTTTGAATGTTTATGTGAACTCCAAGCGCACTGGAGACTGCTCCAAAAGCAGCAAGTGTCCTATAGCGCAGGACATTCCGTTAAATGCAACTAAAACAAATGGGTGACTCTAGCGATAGTAGGAGAAATGATTTGAGGTCTCTTGCCAAAACAAACAGAGAAATCCTACAACTGCTAAAATCTGACGCTACTCTATTTGTTCACATTTCACAAAGAAGTAAGTTCTGCTCAGCGTCTTTAGAGGTTTTTGGGTCGATTCCCTCAGTGGTTCTTGGTGGAGCGCCATCACAGATGAGGGGATGACAGATTTCTCAAAGGTTTTGGTTCATTCACAGTTTGAAAGCTAACTGCAGCAGATGAAAAAGTTGTGATTTTGATCCCCAATCGAACCACGTCGACCGGGCTGTCAGGAGTGAAAACACCCGCTGTCTGTCCGTCTGATTAGAAAGCTGGGCAGAGAGACATTGGAGTCCAGATCGTCACCCATTGTGATTGAGGGAAGACATGGTTTGAGCTTCCTCCTTCTCTTTCTGTTCTTTGGTCTGCATCCATGAAGCCTCCTGTTGAATTAGGGGTCATAGTTCAGATGTTAATTGAGCTTTTTGAAATTCTAGCAAGCTGCCTTCAGTTGTAAAAGCAACACCTTGTTAATAGAAGAAATATCTATTAAGGAGACAATGTTTTTATATGTATGTATAATGAAGCACATCTAACTTTTAAAACATTTTTGTTTGTTTTCAGTTGCACCAAATATCTCCATACAAGGAATTGATAAAATCTGGTATGTGGGTCAAACAAACGTGAGAATCACCTGCACAGCCAAAGCCAACCCTCCTGCCCATGACTACAAGTGGATCAGGTCAGTGTCTCCCAACACATTCCTGCTTTTACAAACAAAAACTACCACTTCTGTATCTATAGACTCTAATGTTGCAAAGCTTTCTGCATGAGAACATTCAGCCCATTTGCACATACTTATCCATTTTATTTATTGTAGATTCAGCACCGTAAGCAGTTATTCTAATAAAGATTTAGACTTAATGTTTATTAATAAAGACTTTCGACAGATGATTCACTGTGGCAATCCACCAAAAGAAAAGCAGAAACCTTAAAATATGTTGCTCTTTTATTCCAGGTGCACAATCTTCTGACAGTGAAAAGCTCAATCTTTTCTGCTTGACTACATCAATAGTGTAGAGCTGATCTGTTGCCTAATTTTCAACTAACCAATTAATAACTTGAAAGCAACCGGTGCCTTATAGGAGGTTTTTTTATTTACAGAATTTGAGCATTGTCAAACTTCTGGGTAGAACACATTTACAGACAAATAACTTTTTTAAAACTTAAATGCAAAATATATAGATTTCTTGTGCAGTTTTGGGTCAATTACTGCTCTCCGTACATTGTTCCTTCAATAACATGACTTTTTTTTAGTTCGTGTAGTCTAGTTAAGAATTTCTCATTTACTAAATTAGTCTATGATTGTTTCAATAATCGATTCATCATAATTCATCAAATGAATCGTTTTAATTGGCAAATGATTCACTAGAGAGAAGACCAGACACAGGAGAAAGAGGAATGGGCAAGGATTATTCTATTTGGATGCTGAAATCTCATGAAATATTGTAGAAAGTAAACCAAGTGCCTCCCTGTTGACAGAACCTGGGTTTGTACTGGGTATTCACAGCAACTGTACATTAATTGTGGCAAACATGATTTATTGTAAATGTTTGTTTGTCTTTTTTAATTAATAAAAATGCTAATTCTAAATCCTTTGTTATTATTATTATTATTATTATTATTATTATATTATGATGCATTCCTAAAAGGTTATTCAAAAGATTTTACAGAGGAGTAGATAGAAAATGAAAAGCATGCTGCATTTTGAAATACTTTGGCATTTTAAATGAAAGCTTGCTAAAGAGATTCTTGACATATTACTATAGTGCTAAAATAAAGTGCTGCACACATCCAGAGTTGGCTTGAGTTATCCAGGATCTCACTAATACTTCCTATTGGAGCTACATTCTCAAAAAGGCCCCAGATACTCATCATGTGAAACTGTCTCACCAGGTATGGAGTCTGGAAAAATGTCCGAATATATAAATTCACCATGCCCTGAAAACTCTTGAGATGTTGTTAAATATTTCCCTGTTGTACAACATGACAGTAAACACTTTAAGAATCATATTCAGGTTAAATCTTCCACTGGAGTGCAGTAAAAACTTCATTGAATATATTGGTAGTTTGAGCTTGTTGGCAGCTGGCAAATAAAAAGATGCCAAAATCTGCAAGTATTTCTGATATATGCAGACCAAAAAATATGTTCCACAATGTCAAAACAAACATGACGTGGGAGACAGGCTGCAGTCATTCCAGATTGGCTTATTAAACCTGCCTGGCTGTAAAAGAAGAAGTTTGTATCTATAAATTACTGATAGTCTAACCTTGGAGCCTGGACACTGGAGCTGTTGCATGTAGTCCTGAACCCTTTGGGAAGACTCCCTGCTATAAATAAAAGACTCTAAACGGTAGTTCCCACTTAAAGCAAGCGGCCTGTTGGCAGCTTTCCGTCATCATTAAAAGCTTCATGCTTACTGTTTGCTCTGGTCGGTCTGAACTTTTCTGCTTAGTGTTCTGTCACAGATTTTAGCTGAAGCTGCTTTATATTCACAATATTACATCTAAGAAAATCTCTTTTTTTTTTTTTTTGTTAATTTGTGCACAGATTGATGTAAATGAATGTAAATAGGAATTATTGTATCGTTGTTGTTTTGTTTAAATTAATTGTGGTTGTTGATTAGGATTTTGAAAAACATTTGTTGATACTGTAGAATAGGTGAATACTGAATTTGCGTGAGGTGGTTATTAGTAAATTCATTGTCCAGACAAATCTTTTTCACCAATGTTCTCCTTATGTCTTCTATGTTGTTGTAAAGCTCTTATTGTGAAAGTTTGACACATACTTTGTGTTGAGAAATGTGATGAGGTGTTTAGAGTTGTTTTTGATTATTACTTACTCCGCTTGGTAAGAATTGTTTTTTTCTTTTTCTCCAAATTAGAGAAAGAAAAACACAAAAGTGTGCATCAGTCAGAGAAGCACTACTTTAACATGTTTTTGCTGAGGTGAAAAGTAAAGTATTTAAAAAACAAAACAGACAAAAAAAAAAAAAAGCCAGTCTGAATAACTGATCATAACATCTGATTTAATATTTGAAAATTAAATCAGACAGGCACAAGTTTTGTGTACCAAATTCTGATATTTTAAAAACTAAAATGAAAAAAAAAATATTCCTAATCAGTTTTTTTTTTTTAAATAAAACTCAAGAAGTTAAGACTTACTGTAATGTATAATTATTATGGTACATTCAGTGACAGTAAATAATGTTGACTTTTATTTTTTTGCTCTACACATGGCACAACCAGCAATTTTACTCAAGTAAAACAATATTAAGAAAAAGTGAACTGAAAGTATGGATTTGAAGTAATTTCTATTAAATTAAAGTCAGAATTGTGAAGGTGCCCCGTGCTTCCTTAACAAGCAGACTGTTAGTCTGTTGTTCTGTGTGTTCAATTTCCTTACATCTGAAGGAAGAATTCATGTAATTTATCTGACATAATAATAGTTACCAAAATACAACTCGATGCAAGATCGATCCAGTTGGATTTTTCTCTTCAGTTTTTGTCTGTTAAATGGCGCAGACTAAAATATGTCGCCTCTGGTTTCTGTGCAGGTTGGATGGAGCCATGCCGGAGGGTGTTAAGATTTCAAATAACAGCCTTTCTTTCACACGGCCACTAGAGCGAAATGATTCTGCAACCTATCGCTGCGAGGTGACTAATGACATTGATCGCAGCACTCACAATGTCAACTTCTGGGTTCAAGGTACTTTTAACTTTTTACTCACAGTTTGGTTACATATTACCAGATCTTCTCAACGTTTTTTTTGTTTGTTTTGCTCCAAGTTTTTCTCATGTAGGATAAAGTCCAGTAATTAATGTCCCTAGAACAATTAAGCTTCAGTGTAAATGTAAATGCCCCTGCCAGGATCCACTTTCACACATCCCTGGCAACAGAGGAGGAGCACGGGCCGCAGATAAAGAGTATCAGAACCGAACGTTTCCAGTGTTGTGGTTTTGGCAACATTAGATGAACATTAGATGACTCAGATAAGAAAGAAGCTGTTTATCCCTGCTGGTTCAGCAAAGTATTCACCCGTGCAGCCTTTTTACTGTGCTTTGTTAAGGTCAGGTTACACAGCAGGACATAATGAATTGGGTTGAGAGATTTGCAGCACACAGAAGTCTGTGTTTATACTCCATAAAACATCTTTGTTCAGCAGTAGATTGTGCCTCTACAGCACCGGAGCACCAGCAGCTTCCGATTATTTAGCTCAGCTCAACACCTATAGATTAAACTGTGAAGTAATGGGAGAGTGGAGTTCACTGACTCTCCAAACAGGATTTACTTTCATTTGAATTTGATCCTGTTGATGCAATTAGAAGGCTTTGTTCACACATCTTGTTTTTTTTATATATTTGGCAATGGTGCAACCGCAAACCTCTCTTAATTTGTAAGGGTTTTTTTGTTTAGAATTTCTGTGTTCCTTAGTTTCTGTTGGTGGATTAGATTAGCTCTGTTTTATCTTAATTCAGTCCCATAGTTGCTTTAGTTTTATTATCTTCCTAATGTCTAGTTATTGGTTAATGTTAGATTTGTTTTCCTAGTTACTCAGTTTAAGTGCTCTCTTTTGCCCCTGTGCCATTTTCCCTCTCTCTCCTCAGTCTCCCTTCCACTCTCTCCCCTCACACTGCAACCCGTTTCTAATCATCAACCTGTTCCTTGTTCAGATAATCAAGCTCACCAGTAAATATACAACTCATTCTCAGTCACTCCTTGCTGGTTCCTCTCATGAAATCCCATTACTTCCCCTTAGATTTCAGACTGATTTTTGTCCCTGGATTCCTATTTCTGTTTTTCTCTCTTCCCATGTTATTTTTGTAAGTTTTAGTCTTCATTTATTTATTAAACATTTTTCATCTACTTGCTGCCTCTGCCTTTCTGCATTTGAGTCCAATGCTCCTGCAGCTCCACTCCTCCCACACGACTCCCCCACTCAGCTCCTTCAGACTAGCCAGCAGCAATTCGCACCTGGAGGAACTGAGCATCTGCTGAGCTCCTTATAGGAGCTGCTTCTCAGTGAAAAGCTGGTCAAAACATTGTTAATAGTGGAGGGTTAGTGGAAGAGCCATGTTGTTATGACTTCATGAAAGCAGAGTTTCAGAAAGAGCAGGAGTTTTTAAAGAGACAGAGGCTCAAATTCAAGGTGTTAATTTGCGAAGACAAATTTCTTTTAAGTCATATTAGGTATATGTCAAATATGACATTTTTATAACAAATGAAGGCAACATAGTAACTTCACATATGATGTGCCTGGAAAATACATAATCTTTGAATAAAATTCATATGTGGAAATTTTGTGCATCTTTTGACTGCATTATCTAAATCCAAATGGTTGCACATATTTATAATTATTTCAATAAAGTGCCACAACATAGATTTGTCTGTATGTGTCCATATAACTAACAGGCTGATCTGAACTGTTTTCTAATCTGAACTGAATTTCTACTTGACAAAATGAAATATCTTGGTTTATTTGAGGCTTTAAAGAAACACAACCTCCATGTTCTCCATTGCTCAGTATCACTGCTAACTGAGCAAATCAGAGCATCGACCACAGCTTCTGCACCCTCAAGCCCCACCCATGTTTCCACTTTCCTGCCTGTATTCACACCCACTGTAGCGAGGAAAATACTCTAATGGAGACACTCCTAACTTGACCAGAACCAAACCAACATTTACCGGTTAGAGTGAGACTCGATGACGGAGAAGCAACAAAACGGTTTGTGAAGTGGAACATAAACGATACATCAGCCGGCATGTGGCAAACTGTTCAGGGGGGTGCGAATAGTTTTTGTGATTTACATCACGATGAAACAAAACCTCTAGAAAACATCTGCTTCTTGTGTTTTTCTTAGGTTGGGTTCATCATTATAAAGTTAGGGCGTGGATCCTAAGAACTCTTCATTGCTTTACTTTTACTTTTCCTCACTCCTTTATATTCTGCTTCTCTTCAACAGTAAACCCCAGTTTTGAACTTTGCTTTCCCTTAACTATCCCAGTCCTTCTGGCTTCTCCGCCGTTGAGAGACCTTCAGGAGTCCCGAAAGGCGCCGCCGGGCTCCGTCTGCGAATGGTCTGCTTTGGGAAGTTCCTGCTCCGAATGAAAGCACAGCTGACATCCCGTCCAGAACGGACTTGCACTGAGCAATTATCTTGTTTTTCTTGTCAAATCTGGAGTGTTGGGCATGCATTCTCTTGCCTCCATCCCCTGTGGAGATGACCCGTTTGAGCTCAGTAATACTCCCTGCCCCCTTCAAGCATTTCACATTCCCATTACGTCTTTGCAGCTTTGTGGTTTCTACCCACTTCGCACACGGTCAGCTACATGGATTCCTAGTCCCTACATGAAATTATGCTAATTGAAAAACCAAAGTGAACTGAAAGCGTTTCAGTTCACCAACTTTATTCTGGGTCTACCTTTGCTGTCCCTCTGATCCCCGTGTGCAATTTCAGGTAATTAGATTCTTACTCCACCAATTGTGGCAATAATTATGGCTCTATCAGGGCCCAGACAGTGTTTTAAATACACTCAGGCTTATGAGCTGCCTGTCAACCCATCAAGTAGAGTTAGACCTGCAGGCTCCAGGTCAGCATAGAGACACTAGCGTGACCTTGAGCTCCAGGCAGCACTGATTGTGTTCAGAAGAGCTGAAGGACAAAACCAGATTCAGGAACCTTGCATCGATCTCCTCAGGTTTTGTCTTCTCACATATCTTTACTACGGCAGGTTTTAGAAAAGGAAGCAGGTAGACCATTTCTGTCTGTCTGTCATCCTGACACAGTCTAACATTGAACACTTACGGCATCTCCCAAAACTATTCATTCTGCTCCTTCACATATTTATTGTATTATTATGACAACATTCAATGTGTTGTGTTGATACTGTATTCAGTCAAATTATTAACATTCTTTTGGACCCATTTTCTATTGATATTGATCATGTGCCTATCACGATAGATATTGATATTATTTTATTGCCCAGCCCTTGCCTGAAGATACAGATTAATTAATAATTGCACTGAACTCCTGCATTCTGGGGGATGCAAGCAGAGGACAGTTTATAGCCTCTCGACCTCTCACAGCCAGCAAAGCTAGCTACTCGGTTGCATCAACTCACTCACTCAATCTTTGGTTACTTAGCAACAACCTCCTGAATAACATGAGCAGTAGCATTTTCATGTTGCCCCCAAAATACCCTGGTATACTTCAGTCCTCTTACTGACTGCAGACGTCCACCCGAAACGTCCACACAAAGTAAATGTTTACGCCCAAGAACCTGGTGACGCACTGATTCACACAGGAAGCCGCTCAGCAGGAATCAGCACTCACACTGAGCTATTTCGTAGGCGACACCAAGTTGATACTGCACTGCTGGAAAAGAAACATCCATAGGTGCCCGACCAGCTCATCAAACTTGCTAGTATCGATTTGGATTGTGGGAAATGAAGAAATTTGTCACAAGAAATGTATGCAGTGGGTACACTCGACTATGAAACCTCACCCATCTGTGATTCACAGACTACACACAGTGTGCCTGAATATGTTGGAGAGGTCTTAAGTTTTGCCACCGTGCCTTGTTGCTGCTTTAAAAAAAAAAGATTGGGCTGGAGAGAAAGGAGAGAATGAGTTCAACCGCTTAAGAGGAAATTGTGAATAAACGAGAAAAGGTCACATCACCAGTTTGGCAGTATTTTGGATATTTAGAACAAAAACCAAAGCTGTAATCATTGATATTGAGAATGCTTACATTAACACTTTTCTCAGTCATATCGCCCTGCTCTAATTCAGGCCGAGGTTCAGTGTTAGTTTTCCTGCACAAGGAACATTTTGCAAGTGGGTCAAAATGTTTGCTCAAGTCTGACCAGAATATCTTCTTTCAAATTGACTGTGTCCCCTACATGGCTTCTAAAAAACTATAAACAGGACTTCTAATAGCTTTTATTTCACCTTTCCATCATAGCCAGATTTATAGGGTGAGTTGAGTATCGGTTGTACAGTCATCATTTCTACACCTGTCAGTCTGTCAGTGTGGATGGACATAATACTGTTCAGTTGATCATTTTATGCCACTTCACAACTTCACTTTTCCATGAGTTGACTCACCACGTCCCTGTAGCATGTCAGTGTAATGTGACAAAATCTGATAAACATAAAGGTTGTGTGTGTACCTTTGCTGTACAGCTCTGCCTTAAGTTTCAGAGCTTCAGAGGAAGCTCCGACGCTCCAGTGTTATAAATTCATATAGCAACCACATTTGCTTTGTCAGTTGCTACAGGAGACAAAGCGCAGCCTTCCTCTGCTCCAGTTTTTATGACTCTCCTCTCACTCCATTCGCTGTCTTTTCTCTCTGTTTCACCTGCAGATCCCCCTCCCACCACCGCGGCCCCCAGCACCACTGCCTCCCCCATCCGCTATGCGTCCGGAACAGGAACAGACGTGAACCGCCGACGAGCCCTGTTCACTTCCCCCACCCTGGCCTCGGTCCACGACGGCAGTCTGGGCACCATAATCGGCGGGGCAGTAGGTGGCGTTCTCTTTCTGGTCCTCCTGCTGATCCTCGGGGGCGCTTGTTTTATGCGCCAGCGCAGGACCTTCAGAGGGGACTACTACACCAAGCAGTACCTGGGACCCTCCGACATGCAGAAGGAGTCTCAGATAGACGTCCTGCAGCCGCACGAGCTGCAGGAAGTTTACGGGGACAAGACGAGCAAGGGCAGCCAGGAGCTGAAACCCAAACTGGGCGGGGACATCATTTACCCCGACTACACTCCAGAGCGGAAGGACAGGGACGACTGGAACGACAGGGGGGACGGCCCTAGGGTCACGAAGGAGGGGAACTATTACCCAGACCACTACAATAACCAAAACATGCACCCCTGCGGACCTCCAGTGCACAGCCCCATTGTTAACAATGGCTCCTCCTACCTTCCGGAAGACTGCTACGAAAACGGTACAGACAGCGACTACGTGTCGCACATGGACGGATCTGTGATTTCACGAAGAGAGTGGTATGTTTGAGGAGAACTATGGACAAAACGGCTAAAATCCGAATGGGATTACGTCAACAAGTGACAGACTTCAAAGGATGCATCGTTTCATTTAAGAAGCAGAAATGAAATTTCTAAGCTTTCACATTGAGCTTCTTGAATGGTTTTGCTCCGCCTTGATTGTGACCACTTAACCTTAAGGATGTTTTCTGGGGATTCTACTTCCAGGTTTGTAGCGATGAGCTGCAATGAAGCTGGAATGCCTCAAGAGATATGATCTGTTTTTGCTTTGGCCTACAGTGTCGTTTCTAACCAATGTGAATGAGGTTTTGTTGCCCTCTGGTTTGTGTTTGTACCTGTTTCGTACACGGTTCGGCTGTTCCACGCCCTCGTTGTCCAAGTATTTATTCTGCAGACCGAACGGGCTTTGCTCTCCTGAAGCCTCATAACTTCTGCCGCGTTTAGAAAGACTATCTCATGAGAGGTCGTTGTGCTTTTTCACACAAAAGTGAAGAGTTTATAATGGCTGAAACCAGTATTTAAAGCAAATTATATTGCATGCTTTCTAAAAAACAAAAGGTATCATTAAGTGAAAGGGAAGTTTACAAGATGAAAAGGGAGACTTGCTGGGGCGTCGTACAAAGGGTGAAGCAAAGCAATGGATCTCAGTATGTAGCAGTGTAGGCATGGACCGGTATCAGAATCCCAGGGTTTCCTAACTGGAGGGGGAAAAAATGGCACAACGTCATGCTATTTATAATTGAAAGCAATTGTGATTGCTTTCATTTAAAAACAAAAAGCAACAATTTTTTGTGGTAAAAATGCACCTTAAAGCTGCGATATGTATCTTTTCTGTAAAAATGTATTTATTTATTTATTTATTTACATATTGATTCAAAGTGTTGCTATGTCGAGACAGTATAACATGAGACAGATAATCGTTGAAAAATTCTGGCTCCTCCCAGTCGTCCTACTGCCATCTGCAGAACAGCAAGGGGGAGAATGTCAGCAGCGTACACACAAGCATGATTCATAGCGCTAAGACCCTCCACCTGGGTCCAATTGGCTGAGTGGGAGCAGTGTGTTTCTGCAGATGGCTGTAGGACCACAAGGATGTGGAGGAGCTTGATGTTTTCATAGATCATCTGTGTTAGGACACAGTAGCAGTTTTGACAAATGTAAAAAACATATTTTTTTTATGAAAGTGACATACTGCAGCTTTAATACAGGAGGTGGCACTCAGTTTCCTTTAAGTGAGGGAAAAGCATTGGAGTTTGTTTTTTTTCAGCCAGCTGACTGGTAGGGCTTAGCAACAAGTGCAGGAGGGGCAGCGTTGTGCTCTCTTTCTTTCTCTGGCATCGTTTTGAAAAGCCTTTAAGCAGATTTTTTCTTTTTTGTTTGTCATTTTAAAGTGTTTTTAGGACTCTGTTTCACCCTGATCGCGGTACCAGCCCATGCCTAACACACACCCTGACTGACATGAACAATGTTTGGGATCATAACTCAGTCACCATGTCACCTACACACTCAAGAGATCAGTCACTGTGGAAAACACCTTTACTCTGTCAGCTGCGCCCAAAACTTTAACACCCACAGTTGTCATAGCAACAGCATTTTTAGTTTTATTTTTGGTAGTGCTTTTTTATTTATTTTTAATTCAAAAGAAGTGTGCAAAGGACATAATCTCAGGTTGCTCTCTGAAGCAGTTTGTTAAAAGATAAGTTCTGCCATCAGAGTCTGACTTTAAGTGTGTGTCAGACGGCTGCGGTACTCGGTCAAAACATCTCAGTCTGTGGAGAAGTGCAGCACGTCACTGGCAGCTCCCCCTCGTCTTCCAGCTGCTTCCTCTCATTGTTGTTGCTTCTTCGAAACACTCAAAACGGATAAGCGGATGAAAAAGCGATGGCTTCAACCGTCAACTGTGCCTGACTTTACGGAGAATAATCAATTTTGTTTCAATCTTCACTCCACTTATCAGCTTTGGCTTGGTTTGGGCTTTTTGTTGTTGTTGTTGTTGTTGTTGTTTTTTTTTTTTTCTACCTTAGAAATCACAAGCACATATCTGCCAGAAGCTCTTGTTATTTTGTACAGGAGACAAAAGACTTTTGACCTTTTGTCTAAAAGTGGAGCAGGAAGCCAAATCTGTTAATTATCATCTATCTTTTTTCTTCAGTAGCCATACTTTAGAAGTGCTTTATTTGTTGAAAGTGTCAGTGAACTCATTTAGACTATTGTCCATAGCAATATTAATATTGGATGTTGATATAGGTCCAAATTGCTATACCTGTGCATCCCTTTAAAGACAGTTTACTAAAAAATTTGAAAATAAAAATAAAATGGTCATAGACTTCTCTTTGGCATCTTGAATTAGTGCCTTTAACGGCAGTCTGTGGACCTATTCAAAATAATTTAAACCCTTACATTTAGTCTGAGACTTCCAGAAAACATTTCCAAATTCAACATTTTCTATAACATTGAAAACTCCAAAGAACCAATCAGAGCACCCGCGGTGTGTTCTCTTCAGCCGTCTTCCTATCACCTTAAAATGATTCCCTGGTTCTTAAGACTCTGTTCTGCTGCTGTCTTCACTTTCAAACACCTCGCTGATGCTGAAAATAGCTTCCTAGCTCTTCCTTACTCACTAATTACTTCCACACTAAAGAGTGTTGTCAGCACATCGAAGCTCACCCATCGAAAAAACCCGGTTTCCTTTAGACAGTGGGCTGATCACAGGTTCATCCAAGCAGAAAATTATCTCATTCTGGGAACCAGCAAATCTTTCTGTGCAAACTGATGAAACGATGCCTAATCATATGTAGGGATCTGGTAAGAAGACGTCAGATCTGAATCCAAAACACTAAAGCCAAATCCAAACTGTTACACAGCGGTGGCTGCTATAGAAACGCCGTAAATCTCAAGTTGTGTAAAACTGAGGTTTGATAGTAACTGAAACCAAATCTACAGACATGGCCATTGACATAAGATCATGCAGTCATAAAAAAAAAAGTGCAGCTCTGTTATTAAACTTCTCAGTAAGTTTCAGAACCGCCCGTTTCCCTGTTGAGGCCTGATACCGGACTACACTGCTGTCTTTTTCGTTTTCTCTCCTGAATGTTTTCCGATTTCTGTCTCTAAGACCAATTGGCCTTTTTTTCCCTTTTTTTTTTACAACTGCAGATCAAAGGAATCTGTTATAAATACCAGATGCGAGTGATACGGCTGTCATCATCTGACATTATGTGGGTTGCGAAAACCACCAGCAGTTTTGCTGCTGCTGCTCGTCACTCTGCCGTCGAGCTCCAGGATCCCCAACTCGGTACAAAAAAGAGAGGCAGAAGCGCCAAACGGATCCCTGGGTTTTTAGTTTTGTTTGAAAATAGGATTATTGAGATGTGAGCAGCTGCCGTCACTGCAGAGCATGCCGTAATGTTGGGGTTTGGCTCCTCTCGAGGATGTGGAGCGGCCATGGAAACAAGAAACTTAATCTGCGAGTAAAAAAAACAGAGAAATCTGAACCATGGAGGTCAGGGATGTATGTGTAATGGCTCCCTGTGGAAGAGATACATGTTTCTTTCTTTCCCCACAAGCAGCATTTCTTGTGAAACTAAGTCGAAACAAAAGAGCTGACATCATCAGCGATCTCATCTTTTCCTGCTTGGTTTCGTCCCAACACTTTTCCACTCAAAGCTTTAGCTTTGTTTCCTCAGGATTGATACAGAGATCAGTGGCCTTTGCTAAATCTCACCACAACCAAACAGAAAGGAAAGTCTTTCTTTTGCCAAACAAGTGTTGGTATCAGACGAGAGCAAAACACAGCCATCCAAAACAAGTTGGTTCTTTCACACAATAAAATTTCACCCTTTGTTAAGTCAAAAATTGGAGCTGCAGAAAGATGAAATCACTTTACTAGAACCTGTTTGACACCATGAACTGGTCTAAAACTGGATGAACATCTACCAGTTAGAAACAATTTCACTGAGATCCATCAGCCTTGAAAAATTTACAGTCATGTCTCAGGCTTTGGGCTAACTATGCTATCACATATGGAGGTGACATGGAACAGTGGTGAACCTTACAGAATAACTTAAAGCCATCCAGGCCTCAGTTAACTCACTGAATGTGAGTGTTCATGATTTCATCAAACAGCAAAAAAGGCTTTCACGAGAAAGCTGCAAAGAACACTACACCCTCTCTCACTTTAGAAGAATATTGTCACCTTCCTAAAATAAAGGTCTGTGTCAGTTTTTGACATGAGGTTTTTTTGGGGGGGAGACGAGACGTGGTTTGGACTTAGACCGTTATTTTAGGAAGGTGACAAAATTATAAAACCAAAGACTTTTAGATGGATATTCTGCTAGCTGGTTAAATGAAAGTTGAGCTTCCTGGAGGATGTGTGTCCTGTTACTTCTGTTGTTAAACTAATAAAATACTTCATAAAAACGACAACAAGCAGCCCTCAGATGTTTGTGGTGTGACGTTCGGGTACTGCCCGTGCTGCGTCAGGACCTGACTGTCTTGCTGAGTTTGAACCGAGCACAACTGCTGAAGGAAAAAGTTAGCGACACTAATAATCAAATGAACCTTATGAAGGAGAAAAATAATTTTTAAAATGAATACAAAAACCACAAAAGCAAGTGTACCTCTAAATGGCTCAGCTAAAGAAAGCAACAAATCAAGTGAAGTTTTTTGAATGCCCTGGTCAAATTCTGGTCTTTAAATCAATTGAGATGTTGTGATATTAACTAACTCTCCCGCGCTTTTACAAGACGAGGTCCATCAAACGCTGCAGGTTTTTTACCCTGTGCGCGGTTTGGCGGGGTAGCACTGACCCTGCGTGCGCTTTTACAGGGTTTTATTCATGTGTGGTTTGGGGAATTGACTATCTGACCGGACAACCCTCCCCAACTAACCCCGCTGTCCGACCATGGCACCCTCTTCCTGGGCATGACGCTAAGACCGCAGGAAGGAGGGTTAAGTAGCCCATTTGTGCTCTCACGCCGTATGGGGCGGCCAAGTTAAAAACAAATCTGCAAAGAAGATTGGACCAAAATTACTCTAGAGGTGACATGAAAGACTTCTGGTTGCTGCCAAAAGTTGTTGAAGCCAAGAGCAGCAAACCAGCTCTTAAGTTTAATCGGCAATTCCAGTTTCTGATTTAATAAATAAAATTACTTGTACAGAAAATGGATGGGTGAGCTTATCTTAGTCGGATATAAAAATTTGTTTGAGAGATCTTTAATTTGACCAAACAAAGCTAAAATGTCGTAACGGATTCAGGTCCGGTCCATTTTTGTCGGGGGGGTTGAAAGATTTCCGCCCCTGGTTTTCTCATGGCACGGCTCTGGGTCGAAGGGTTTAGATGTCTCAGAATAAACTCCTTTAATCTGGGCTCTCACTCGCGCCGTCGCCACACATCTGCCACTGCGGCCCCACATGGAAGGAGCCGTCCTCACCTCAAAACCTTCAGCTTTTTAATCAGCTTTTATGCTCTCCAGCCTCGGTTTGGGTTTTAAAGCAACACTGATTTAATGGATGATTTTTATTTGTACATTTTTTTTTATTATTATTTTTTTTTACCTTTTTCGTGTTTTTCGATTTCTTGCTCACCAACTGGTTGCATGTGCAGCTATTTGCTGCCAGTTCCATCACTAATGTTTATATTACATGTACATATTACGTCTAGCGTTAGCATGGGATTAGTTGTTCTCTGTCGTTCTGGGTTTGTTCTGGACTCCCCTACTGAATAGCTGGTGCCTTAAATGGGCTGAGCAATGCACAGAAACTTTAAAAGCTAACAGATACTGAAAGCATTTGTATAAATATTATTATTATTATTATTCAAAAGAGGGCAGATGTGCCTTTTTTTAATACGCATACCAACTTTCATATTTAAGATTTGCTGTTGCCAAGGCAGCAGAGTTGACAAAAGGTTTATTATCATGCCTTACAGAGTTTAAAAAGGACACATGTAACAAGTTGGTTACTGGGAAAATTGTAAGAAAGCAATGTTTCACTGGGAATTTTGGCGAGCCAGGTTCATAGAAAATATTATTTTCCTGTAAATATGCTGGCTTTTTTTTATGATTATTATTATTATTATTGAAGAAAAATCTTATTTTTTTGTATGAGGTCGGTAATTTTCACAGACTATTAGTTATCTTATGAGCTTTCAGCCGGGCTGCTGTCTCACAATAAGGCAGAGACCCGGTTTTCACTGCATTTTATATGAGTCGGCGAGAGTTGGTGGTCGGTTGTTTTGTTCGGCGAATGATTGAGGTTTCACAGGGAATCAGAGATGAGCGGGTGGTAGATTATTATTTTTTTGTCTTCTGTTCTTTCGTTTGCAATAAAAAAAAACATCATGGTTTCACTTCAACGTCTCCTGGAGTCCTGCTTTCAGAGAAGGTTGTTTCGAATCTCTTTCGTAATTTGCTTCTGGGTTTTTTTCAGCGTCTTAAGAAGCGGCTCAGAGCTCCAGAGTGTGGAGTTTAGATTTAGGTGCCACAGCCCCTTCAGGTGAGTGTTTGACTTTGAGGTTTATGAGGTGAATCTTCTTCCTTTGTTATGCAGTCGATCAAACAATAAATTTTAATTGGCTCGTCTGTAGATGTGCCTTCCGGTCCTTTTTTATGGACCTTTTTTAACCACTCATTCACCCATTACTCTACGCATGTTAGGCACTTTTCTAAATGTGCTACAGTAATGAGTATCTACATGGTACAAACTATTTGAGGCCTGAGTCATCTGAGCTGGAGTGTTTGTGTTTTCCAGTTTTTCTCATCATTGCAGTTTGACCTTGGAGTGTATTTGCTGGGATGTTGACTCCTGGGAAGATTGGCAGCTGTCCTACGTTTTTTTTTTTCCCCCAGCATAATTCTCTCTCCTTCACAGTGAAACGGTGACCTTCAGTCATCATGGCTTTGGAAATGCCTTGTAGCCCGTCCCGGGTCGATGGGCTGCATCACTTTTCTGCTTCGCATCCTGACAACACACACCTGTGTGTTCCAGGTCGAAAGCCCTGCTTTCCCAGAGATCGCAGCTAACACAGCGTCAAGACATGTTTATTAGTGTGGCACATTTCATCAACAAGGCCTTTCAAAGCACTTTGTAACCAATTCTGAAACAGGCAATAAACATGTTCTGTCAAACTCCCATCATTAAGATTTATCACCGTCAAACACATTGATCAACGTTACAGTTATTAATCAAGGGAGGTGGGTCTCCAGCCTTGATTTGAAGGCTTAATATCTGGTTGTGGTTCTGGGGACGCAGAGCAGAACCAGAAGACCTGAGAGGTCCGGAGAGCAACAGCAGATCTTAAATGTATTTTTATGCTAAACTGTTCAGTGATTTATAAACTAAGTATTTTTAAAGTCTATTCTCTGAGCAACAGGAAGCCGATGGAAGGACTTTAAAACTGGGGCGATGTGCTCCATCATCTTGTTAACATCGGATCAGTTTTACATGCCGGACTGATGCCAACATTTTAAAAAAACGACTAATACCTCTGTGAATGCTGACATATCAATAAACAGTTTTTTTTTTAGATTAACAAACCATCACGATGAATCATTTCGCCTCTTTTAATGCTCCTCCTTCTCGTGAGGTTCTGCAAGGCTCCGTTTTTGGCCCTCTTCTATTTTCATTTCATTTGCAGTTAGATTTATCCTCCCACTGATGAGCAGTAAACCGACAGACCTGCTTCCCTCTGAAACTTGAGGGCCCTGATGCCCTTATGACTTTATTGTCATCTGCTTTGGTCTCCTTATTTAGGCGTTTTAAAGTATTTTCATGATTATTTAAACAATAACTGAAGTAAAAATAAAAAAAACAACCTTTTCAGAATGGACCTTAAATCACAATAGCAGACCATGGTTTTTATGTTTTCACAATTATATAAAGCACTTTGAACGGCCTTGAAATGTGCCATACAAATTAACTTGAATGACTGAACAGCATTGCTTTTCTTCAGCTGTGTGATTTGCGGATCTTGTCGGAAACACCTGATCCTGGCTGCAGGTCAAGCTTCATTCATCAGGGGAAATGTTGGCGTTGATCTCAATCAACCAGAAAGAAACTGGTATTGATTTGAGGTGTGATTTTGTCAACCGTCCCAAAGAGTAAATCAACTTGTTTTGACGCTACCTCCCAACAAACAGAACACCAGGACTGTCCTTGGACTGCTGACCGCTGGCGGATCAGAACAAAACGTGACAGGATGGTGATTAAAAACAGAAAGTCAAACGCCTTTCTCTTTGTTTGAGGTAGAAGTCACTGAATCCGGAGAGCATCGGTCTCTGTCACCTCCAGCCTCTTCCACAGCTCACGCCCTGCGTTGGGGCTAAGTGACCCGTCGAGCGCCACTCTCCATCCCGTCCACATCAGCACCCTGTTCATCACCGGCTCACCAACTCACGGCGGCCACCCACATCCACCCCTCGCCCCCTCCCGCCCTCTCTCGTCACCTGTCACTCCTCGGAGATCTGTAGTTTTCGAAACAAAACTGTGAACTTCTCACACTGAAATTGCGCCCTGAGAACACTCACAAAGGAATTCACAGCGGCATCCCTAATCCAGGCCCTCCTGCTCTAAGTGCACGGCCCTAATCCCCAGAGTTAACCTGGCTTTGGAGGCGCGACGCCCACAGTGTCAGAAAGGGTCGCTCAGGAAAGGTGACAATCGTCCCCTCCGGTCCAGATTAGGAGGCAGGAGAAGAAACCAGATACATAATCGCTTGTGGCATGCTAGGGGGAGAAATCTGCCCTCTTTTCTGGCTTCAGTGTGCGGCTCTGCCCCGGTACGCTCACTCTGTTATCACCGCAACTGGGATAACCCCGGCCTAATCCATCACGGTTAGCATCTGCGTGTTTGTGCAGGCAGGGTGGGTAAATAATGCCGTGCTGGTGGGCTTGGGTTACGGCTTCTTGTTCCTTTTTTTTTTTCTTACGTTTTGGGCAGATGGCTGCAAAGGAGTGGGAGTGAGGGGGATGGGGAGGACATTTGTTCTTTTTTTTCTTTTTTCAGAGGTAATGAATCAGTCAGCAAATGTGTTTGGTTTTGTTGCCTCGTAAAACAGCAGCAGGTCCTTTCAGCGGCCTTTAAAGACCCCACCCTAAGACGGGAACGTCGGCATCAGATCTCCATGGCTTCCGTTTTCCTAGTCTTTCACTCAGCAGCCTCCATCACATATGTTGCTTCACACCACATATTGAGAGAGAGGAAGAGGGAGAAATGTCCACCTCTCCAAAGTCTGAAGCCACCAAACAGGACCCGAAGCATCAGAGGGGAGTTCACATCAAAGGCAGTTGCTGACTGAGCTGCGGCGACAAGTTGTTTGAGCTCATGGGTTCGGAAGTAATGAAATGTTGCAGAGGGCGGGAGAGCGCTGAGCAGCTAAAACAAACCTGTTGTCACATGGCCCCCGCGGCCTCCGACGCGTCGGAGGCCGAGGGACGGCAGCGGCCTGTGGGAAGGGAGTTCCAGTCACGGGTTTGAAGTCTGTTCATGTGGACGAGCGTCTCATTTATGTAGAGGCTTCGGTGGATCATTTTGAGCGCATAACCCAATGAAATAAAACAACAGCAAAAGGCCGCAGACTGAGTTTAGTGATTGAATTCAGAAACGTCTCGGTTCAGTTGAAGTGAACTCTGGTGCGGTTTGACTGAGCATGTGAATGCCAAGCATATGGATGACGATTCTAAAAGCAGGGAAGTGAACTATAGAGCAGGGATTCTGGGTAAGTACAATCAAAACTAGCTAGAAATGGACCAGGGTGTTTTTACCAATGAAAAAAGAGAAACCCTGCAATCATTCATGAAGAAGGAAGTTGTGCTCTGTCTTTTCAGAGTGTTTCATGTCATTTTCTTCAGTGGTTCTAGGTGCAGCGCCCCCCTCAGGTGACAGGGCAAATAGGTTTTTTGAAAATGGCCTCTAATGGAATCGGGCCTACTGGACTATCAGGTGTGAAAACACCCTGCATGCACACCAGCCTCGTTTAGTCAAACTCTACCATGGCTGCCGAGAAAGGATGGTTTGTTTTGGGAGGTGGGACTGCGTCATTAAACTCTAATGCAGACCAAGACAACATCTAACTCCGGTCCACCTGCAATGAACTCTGGTGCGGTTCAAATGCATATGTGAACACCAAGTGAACCTGAGACCACTCCAGAAGCAGGAAGCAAAGTGTAACGCAGGGCATTCTGGGTAAATACAACCAAAAGAAACGATGCAAGTCTAGCACAAGCTAGAAATGGACTGTCGTGTGTCAACCAAAACAAAAAAGAGAAATCCTATAAGGACTCAAATTTGATGCCACTGCATTTGTTTACACTTTGAGAAGAAGGATGTTGCCCTCAGTGTTTTCTTCTGAGGTTTTTATCTTGTTCCCCTGAGTGGTCTTAAGTCATGTGGGAACAGATTCTTCAAAGGGTTTGGATCGTCTGACGAGGACGGAGGTGAGAAAACAACCTGAAACTCATTATTCAGCCTCATCAGACGCAGTGATTTATTTCAAGAATCTGTTTCTGCTCATATTGATGATCATGGCTGACAGCACGGGTGTGCAAAGTCAGTCGTGTGTTTCTGTTTGCTTCCCGGTTCGTCAGCAGAACTTTGACGTCCTGAGGAGATGGTTGGAGACGCGTCCAAGACTGGCAGGACACGCAGGACCGGACCTGGACAGGCTCAAAGCTAAGAAAACCCAGAATCAATTTTATCTGAAAATTCGACTAAGAAAAAGTTTAGTGGCCGACGTTGTCATGGGAAAGACTGCTGAGTCAACAGGAGTCCAGAACACAGTGACGGACAGCAGGGTGAGCCACAAGCAGACGTCGTAAGAGTGCTGTCTCTTACTGTAATTATGGAAACTTGATTGGAAAGACAATAAGATGCTGCACAAGGAACAGAGACAATGTGGCTGGAGTTTATGTTTTAAGAGCCTCAATGCAAGAAAAAATATAGGATTAACATCAAACATTCAGTTCTTTGTTAAGACAGGTTCAGCTCTGGATGTTCAGTATTATGTTTTGTTTATCTCTGGAAAACAAAGTAGTTCAAATGTGTTTTCTGGGTGAGGAGGTGACGTCTCCCACCCAGATGTTTGCCCTACAAAACACACGACTTCTGCTTGGTTTTTTATTACAGCTGCACAGTTTTGTTTTTAATCAAAGCTCACCTCTGAACAATAGCTTTAAAATGAAACCCACGCTTGGTGAGCCTTAAAGTCGTCCATAAAACACTCCAGCTAACTAGAGCACCAGGTTTTGTTCAAGCACCCAGTTATTACCTCGGCAGCCTTTTGTCCGGCAACAAAAGACGGAGGGAAAAAAGACAAAAACTTCAGGTCTCTACTGAAGTTTTTCTTCAAGTGTGTGGTTGCACAAAGAGGTTTGCATTGTAATGTTAAACAGTGGAGTCAGTGTGTGTAACCAGCATGGCAGACACAATGGAAGCTGTTTGTTTACTTTCTGCTGAAGCTAAGAGGGCAAGAAAAAGAAAAAAAAAACCCTCAAGAACCTCGTGGAGAAGCCAGATTTAGCAGCATCACCTTCACGCCACACATCTGACGCGTCTGCAGCAGAAACGGACAAGAGATCGGGGCAAAAAAAACTCCCAAAACACCCCTTTGTGAGCAGGCAGAGGGTCTCCTGTGAGACCCCACAGCAGAGACAATGAAGGTTTTCATGGATGAGCCACATTGTTGCTCCAGATTCAACCGGAGGCCATTCACTCAGCGGATCCTGTGGGCTGCTTCCCGGCCCACTCTGCAGCCACGGAAAAGGAAAAAAAAAAAAAAAAAAAAAAAATGTCGGGTGCATTTCTCTCTGCTGACTCAAAAAGTTTTCCACAGACAAAAGTCCTGAGAGCAGCAAGTTGCTTTTTCCCCCCCATATAATATAACATTTTAAAAAAGGATGATGTTTTTCTTTCTTTCTTTTTTTATTTTTTATTTTTTTTTATACCAAAGGAAAATATTCATGTCCAACCATCAGTAACACCCAATGCTGCAGCAGCATTCATCTTTATTAAAGTGAGAAGTGGAACCAGGCAGGCCCCCCTGCTCCCCCCAACCCGGTGGATCAGCTGCTAATTGGGCTGGCAGCGCGCGACCGGCTCTGATCGGGATGGGTGGGCGGTGACCTTACCGAGCGGCGACGACTCGGACCCCCACATCCTTCTGCATTGTTCTGCAGAGCTGGAGCAGATATAATCTTCAATGAATTTTAATCCCCGCAAAAAGAAAAAGAAAAAGAAGAAGAAACAATGCAGGGTTCCCTGGGAAATTTGTCTGCGAGGAACTCGTAGGAAAAGGAAACAAGTAGAAGTAGGAGCCGTAAATCGACCGGCGTGATTCTTTTGTGGAAACTGTTGAAAGATTTGTGTCGAAGGAAGTTCAGCCGCCGGTTCTGGGTTCGGTGAACATTATTCAAACTAAACAAAAACATCACGGAAGATGCTGGTAATAAATGGCACCAACTTATAAATTTCACTGACCGCACCTGCGTTTCTACTGACCACGTGACATTTCGGACATAAATTTTCAAAACAAACAAACCTTTCTTTATTGATTAAAAAAAAAAGTTTTGTTTAGTGTTTTTTGGGCCGTATAAAAATTGGTTCATCTCTGGAGCCTGATGTTACTGCTGGCATGAAGAAGAAGATGACAGGAAGTAGTTGGAAGATCGTGGCGCCATGTTTTTTTTAATAACTAATTGCTTGAAAACACTTCATGATTTGAATTGTGTTTCTTGTTAAATGGAAATGCCAATTGCGAAATTGTCATTTTTTTTCTATGTCCAGATCTGACTTGCCGACTTCCTTTAACTCCCTTCATCCAACATGTCAGAAGCTGTTCACCGTGGAGATCTGCTGCCATGGCAACGGCCTGGAACATCAACAAAGTTTTTGCAAACATTTGTAATGAAATGCAGCTACAGACAAATCCATTAGGCTTACAGTTTGTAGTTGCTGAGGGAAAATGTGAACAGAGAAAACTTATTTTTGTTTTAGTTTGGACTTTCACGAAGCTCCTGGTTCTAAAATCTATAAATCCCTCATTGAGAAATGTTTTTTTTTTTGCAGAGGGAGTCAAACATTTGTAGTTTTTGTCAATCTTTAGACGACCATCCAATGGACTTCTATTGTTTCTTGAATTCATCTCACCTCTCATCCAATCAGCTTAGATAGTAGAGATTTACTTTGGATACACATTTAAAGTGACTCATACAGAGGAGTCAGCAACGGTTCAAATATTGTTTTTAGACAGTATTATTAACTCTGCTGCTCAGGCACCACAGATGGAAACTAGCTTCATCTAAATCTGCTGCAAAGCTCCTTTTATTAATGTTTTTTGCACATTGTCCCTGTTTTAAATAAGATATAAAGCTACAACATTTTCCAGAGGACTGTGAATTATAAACCTCTTATATATTGCTTTGAATACACCCCTCTGGGAAAAAGGAATACTCTTAACAGACGCCCTGGTAACGGCACATGAAAGAGGAAAATATTCACATAGTTTGTGGATTCAAACGAATAAACAGTTTAAAATCTCCACGTTCTTTTTCTTCAACAGACACTACAAAAGCCTTTCACTGGCATCAGGGAGGCTCAACTTTCTGCGGTAACTTCTTACATTCACAATTCGACTCTGTTGCCTCATGGAGACAAAGACTTTGTGCTCTGGTGACATTGATCGCCAAAGATGCCGTCACATGAATTCATTTGGCACATTTGAGTCCAAGGGATGATTGAAACATGATCGATCTTTATTGTTCATGTTTGTGGCTATTTTATAAGACCCTTCAATAAACGTCAAGACTGAGCCTTCCTACATAGTGGTGCTTAAAGCTGCAGTATGATACTTGCATTAAAAATATATATATTTTTTTTACATATTTGTTAAAATTATCACTAAGTTGTGTTGTAATAATATGAGACAGATAATTTGTAAAAAAGATCAATAATCTCTGGTCCAACAGCATGTTAACATGCTAGTAGCATGTGCTACTAGCTTTTACTAGTAGCATCCTCGTTACTAGTAACAATTGTTACTAGTAAGATGGTATTAACATGCTAGGCATTACTTGTAACATGCTACTTGTAACATGCTACTTGTAACATGCTAGTAACATGCTAGGCGTTACTAGTGACATGCTAGATGTTACAAGTAACATGCTAACTCATGCTAACTAGTTGTTATACTACAGCTAGCTCACAACATGAGTCCTGAAGCTGTTTAGCATGGCCACCAATGATGGAAGATACTTTAAATTTAACAATTTGTTGTTTTTCTGCTACTAACACACAGAGCAGTGCATACATGAACATGATTGACAGCACTAAGACCCTCCTTCTGGCTCTCATTGGTTGTTTCTGATTGGACAGGTGTCTCTCTACAGATAGCAATTCTAGCACTTGGTGGAGGATCTCAGTCTTTTCACAGATTATCTGTCCTGTATTATACTGTCAGAACATAATGAATGTTTTAACAAAATGTGCAAAAATGTGCATGCTGCAGCTTTAAAGAAAACGTTATCTTTTGTGCAGCATGACCTGTCCCACAGTAACTCAGACAGCCCGACTCCCTTGAACTTCTGATTGTGGTTAAAAAAAGAAGAAAAAAAAAAAAAAGACTTTCTGCTTGCATGTCCCTTTCCGGTGTAAGTTCCCACCTGCCCGTCTTCATGCTGGTTATTTATTCTCTGCTTCCTCTGTTGTTTATTTTTAGTTTTGACGCTCTGTTTCCTTCACCTGCCCGTCTCTTGTCAGTCTGCGGCTCCTGCAGGGCCCGATAAGCAGCTTCTGATCCCACCGACCAGACGGTGGATCAGAGCGTGCTC